>JAUJYZ010000439.1:595000-1091033 GCA_033675265.1 Actinostola sp. cb2023 | reverse complement strand
TCCATGAATTAGCATTCATTCATCCAGTCATCATTATCCATCTCCCATCCATATTCATCAGTCTATATCCATTCATCATTCATTCATCCATCCATCGATTTATTCATCCATCCATCCATCCATTGCATCCATCCATACATGTCATTGAATTCAGTCATTCATTCAGTGAGTTCATCATCATTCAGTCATTCATCAAATCATTCATTCATACTAATTCATCAATCTCATTCCTAATTAATTCATTCATTCATTTCATTCTTTCTTTCATTCATTCATTCATTCATTCATTCATTCATTCATTCATCATTCATTCATTCATTCTCATCACATCCATCCCATCCTTTACAGTCATTTCATCCATTATCCATCCATCCATTTTTCATTCATTCATTTCATTCATTCATTCAATCATCCATACATTCATTCAACCATTAATCCACCCATCCATTTATTCATCCATCCAATCCATCCATCCATCCATCCATTTTTTTTTTCCATCCATATCCATTCATTCATTCATTCATCATCCATACATTCATTCATAATAATTCATTCATTCATTCATAATAATTCATTTCATTCATTCATTCTTTCTTTTCATTCATTCATTCATTCATTCATTCATTCATTCATTCATTCATTCAGCATTCATTCATTCATTCATTTATTTCATCCATCCCATCCATACATTCATTCATCCATTAATCCATCCATCCATTTATTCATCCATCCATCCATTCATTAAAAACAAATGCTGTCTAAGCGTTGACATAAAAACGAACAAATTGGCTAATCAAAGTAAAAAACTCCGACCAATCATTCTATAACAGTGATAATCCATTCATAACTAGAAAAGAAATGAACGACTAAAAAACACGGACATGCTTTGCCTATATAAATGCGACAAACTAATCATGCTAAATCGGCACCTGAAACACTGCTGATGGACAGTAGAAGCAATTGGAATTTAGCAACGCCTTTCTAATTATATTTCATCGAGTCGGGACATTGAATTTTTTGCATCAAAGATGAAAGTCCAAAACTTTGTTATCTGTGACAGAAAACCCCATTTCTAAAAAAAGCCATTAAACCATAACGAAATTCAAGAAATTACACGAGCTTGGGTTAGAAATAATGACGTTTAAAATTGGAATTCAAAGTTAAATTTTAAATTTTAAACGAAAACAATTGTTTTTGCAGCTGTGTGTTTTCTACTGAGTTTATTTTCTACTCAGTTTTATTTTAAGTTTATTTTCTAGTTTTCTGTTCACTTTGTAAATGACCATGTTTGATTTTATATCGCGTCATATTTATTATTATTATTATTTATTATTATTATTATTATTATTATTTATTATGACTATTAATTAATTATTATTGATAATATGACATGTGTGTTGTTTATTATTATTATTATTATTATTATTATTATATATTCTTATTATTATTATTAATTATTATTATTATTATTATTATATGGACCTTTAAACGAAAGAAACAGCTCCACCGATCTGAGCCGATAAGCGATGTTACCATTAATACGATTCGCGACAATCTCGTCCCCAGAGCCTGCGTTACTTTCGACCAGCGGCGAAGAACGTAGGCTCTGGCATAATCCATTTTGAGACAATTTGATTGGCTATTCCATTTTAGAAACTACGCACGCGCAAGATTCCGGAAATGAAATATATCCAATGAAAAATTGAGTTGTCAAAACAACCCGGTGTCCCAACTTCCGTTCAAAACAAAAATTAAGATTTTTCAACGGTTTTCATTGACATGTTATTTTTAAACATGTCGCCTCGATCTGCAACATTAAAATATCTAAGCACAGAGAAAAATCCAGTTTATCTAAGCTTATATGTATCTCGAAGTGTCTTGAGAAGTTTTCAAACGAAGCTCAAAATTTACACGAAGAGTGATGGTTATTATTAAAAGAAGACCAAAGAACATATGTCGATCGTAAATCTAATATTCTTTTAGGCTAGCAACTGAAAGGCGGTGCCAATCGAGGTGCTTACGAAGGCGAAAGATTCAAAAGAAATACATTTGAAGGAGAGACAACAATAACCAGAGAAGATGAAGATGATAGATTCAAATAATTAACTGATATGTAAAGTAGACACGAGTAAATATAAACCCGTAGGAAGAACTGTTCGCGTATCCTTCTGCTGTAAAACCACTGCTTTTAATAAAGACTTCAGATACTGCGCTTCTTTCACTGTTATATCTTCTTTACCAAGTGCTTTTAAAGCGTACTCTATTCCCTAATGAAACCTTTCGAAGGATTCCACTGAAATTGAATCGACAACTGCCCAGCTAACTTGCGCATGCGCTCTAAAACCGGAAGAACAAGAAATCCTGTTCCCAAAAAATGGATTATGCCAGAGCCTACGTTCTCGCCGCTGGCCGAAAGTAACGCAGGCTCTGGGGACGAGATTGGATTCGCGATGTTTAGTCAGCTTTACTGCGCATGCGTATGCTCTAAATGGATAGATTCAAATGTCCTGTGGAAGGTGATGTTGTAAGTTTTAAGTTTCAAGTTTATTTGTTTGCCATATTTACAAATAATAATAATAATAATAATAATAATAATAATAATAATAATAATAATAATAATAATAATAATAATAATAATAATAATAATAATAATAATAATAATAATCTTATAAGGGTAACTTTAGAAATAGAGTTAAGGAGAAAAACTAGTGATATTAAGTTACTACGTTTCGATGACATCCTGTCATCATTATCAAGTAAAGTGAGATGAATAATGAGTAACATATAAGTTACGTACGAAATTTACATAATTAACATAAGAATGGTGTTCAATGTTCAATGGAGTTCAGTGTTAGTTAAACAAATACTTTTGCACGGATGGAATCCGACTGAATGTTAAGCTTCGGGCTGTTCTTTTTAATTAACAACATCTCGTATATGAGGCAGTCCAACTTTCCTTGGCACTTCTTGAGGATGGAAAAGTTGTCAGTCAGGTCCAAGGCTTTAGGGTTGACATTATGACCGCTTTGTAGATGTTTGCCGATTGTAGAATAACGGTGTTCACTAATCCTTTGGTGCAGATGACGAAGTGTGTAGCCTATGTATTCTGCATCGCACAGAGGACATTTAAACTTATAGATTACACCTTGTTGGCTGACCAATGAGGGTTTAGGTTCTCTGACCCTTAGCTTCTCTGACCCGAAGCTTAACATTCAGTCGGATTCCATCCGTGCAAAAGTATTTGTTTAACTAACACTGAACTCCATTGAACATTGAACACCATTCTTATGTTAATTATGTAAATTTCGTACGTAACTTATATGTTACTCATTATTCATCTCACTTTACTTGATAATGATGACAGGATGTCATCGAAACGTAGTAACTTAATATCACTAGTTTTTTCTCCTTTTAAATAATAATAATAATAATAATAATAATAATATTAATATTAATAATAATAATAATAATTTTATTTCAAGTCGAAACGTAGGGAGTGGTTACCCAATCTCCCGAGCCAGAGGCTCATGTAAAAAACGCTCGACTATAACAATAAATAAATATACAATATATACAATATACAACCTATAAATAGTGCCTATATAGGCCAATAATATAATACTAAATTAACACACTCACTCATGCAAATTAAGTTTGTTACTTTTCAAAATAAATCGTTCTCAAACGTTGTGTAAGATATGTATGATTGTATATTATCAAAATCGCGGGAAATCGCGCAATAAAGAAAGTGAGATCAAAGTGAAGGAATGCTAGATAAAGTAATCGAGGAAGACAAGGAAGAAAAGATAAAGACTAAAGATAGATATGTAAAGAGGGAAGGAAAAAGAAATGTAAAAATTTGAAGTAAAAGAAGACAAGAAGAAAAAGAATCAATGAAAGCACTGACCCGTGAAACTATTACTATTAATCAGTGTCCAATAGTCAAATGAAAACAAAAGAACACAGTGTGTAATATTATAATGTCTATTTCATGGGTTTATGAAATCCACTCTACCTATGAGAAACGGGATTTTATTTTTGAATTTCTAACTTATCGGTTAGAAAACTGAATAGAATTCTAATGTTATGGAAAATATTACACTCAGTATGCGTTCAGTTAAAAATAGAAAAATCAGTTATTGAAAGCTAAGATAAGAAAAGCTTCATGTCATCATTTACAATGCCACTTTTACTTCCAACGGCTGATTAGCGCCGGTGCGCTCCCCAAAACCGGGATAATCATGTTCATCCCTACTATATATACTACTTGTATAAAGCAGTTGGATTACACATCATTTATCAAGCCATTTTACTTGTTTCCCAACTGACATATTCTATAGGGAGCAGTAATTATTTCATCCCTACTGCACTACATGAGTAAAGCAGTTGGATTACACATCATGACCATTTATCAAGCTATTTTACTTGTTTCCAACTGACATATTCTATAGGACACAGCGTGTGCGCTCCCAAACTCCCAACCGGGCGGTAATTATTTCATCCCTACTGCATTACATGAGTAAAGCAGTTGGAATACACATCAACAGCGTGCATCAATGAAACAATAATGTTGAATTTATTTTAAAATAGTGGTCTTTAATTGTATTTTAGGTTTTAAACAAGGTGACAGCGAAAAGTACGCTATATATAAATCATAATATTTCCCTCTTTACTGGCAGTGTCGCAGTTCAACAGGGTTCCCCAATAAAGGCAAGTAAATTTCAAACCAACCAACTAACCAACCAACCAACCAACCAACCAACCAACCAACCAACCAACCAACCAACCAGGGCCAACCAACCAACCAACCAACCAACCAACCAACCAACCAACCAACCAACCAACGAGAGTAATTTTGACAAACAAACAAACCAACAAACCAACAAACAAACCAACAAACAAACCAACAAACCAACAAACCAACAAACCAACAAACCAACAAACCAACAAACCAACAAACCAACAAACCAACAAACAAACCAACAAACCAACAAACCAACAAAACAAAACAAACAAACAAACAAACAACTAAACAATAACAACATTTACGAACATGTACAAACATAAGCATATAAAAAGTTTATATTTTTAAAATCTACATCACTACTTATATATCCCACATGTGTCCTCAGTTCGCACGGTATGACTCATCAAGTGACGTTACAGTATTTTTCATCTAGCCATGCCCCCTGCCGATTTCATTAGTCACTAACTTTACCTTGGTGTAAATAGATTGCGATATTACTATGTGCAATTAGATTACTTGACTATAATCATACTCATTAGTGTAGAGCTAATTAAACTTTCATTTTACCTTCACAAGTTTATGGCAGGCAAACCATAATCTCTACTGATAAAACTACCGTGCTTTCTGAAGTGACATTCATTAATAGTGCATGGTGACACATGTGTACATGGGGTTGAAATGAGGGCATTAATTTTACGACTGTCTCCATTTATTATTTATTTTTTTATTCGTACTATTTGGTAGAAGCCACTGAGAGATAATTAGGTTGTTTTGGTATTCAAACCATGATTGGTCTTTTGTGTTGTGTTATTTCTAAAGGTTAAAAAGTACCGCTCTTTGTAATTTTCCACACTGGAAATTTGTTGTGAAAAATTATATTCTAAGCCATTACTAGACTGAGAAGAAGACATTGACGTTTTGATAAAGAGCACTAGACTATTTGTTATTCACATCAATTTCCTCAGAAAAAAACGTTTAAAATGAATAAGCGGTCACCTCTATTAAGCGGTCAGTTGGCCTATTTCTCGAGGGTGACCGCTTAATAGAGGTTTGATATTCAAAACAGGGGGAATACCTGTTGGCTATACGTACTGTCGTCCAAGATGGGAAAATCGAATTTTCAGATATTCTATTACAGACTACATGCTGTATAAAGCTACCCTCAGTGCGTGTTCCAGACTAAATACAGCTAAAACACAGAGCTTGTTCCTGAGACTGCATACAGTGAAAACATACCCTGTTCCAGAATAGATGCAGTGTAACTGAACACAGCGAAAAGACATACCCTGTTCTGGGATTGATACAGCAAAACAGCGAACTGAAAACACCTGTTCGAGACCGAAATTGCATGTTGAAAACCATACCCTGTTTGTCGGCACGCCTCCATATTATATATAGAGAGGATACTCCTCCCACCTTTCCTCTGGAGCACTGAAGCGCCGCAGAATTGGTCACGTGACTCCGTTACCAGCTGGTAACACAAACTAGCATTAGAACATTCTATTGACTTATTATATAGTTCTTCATTTGCTCAATGACACACGAAATTCCCTTTGTAATGATCTGAATGACATCAGTATATATCTGAATGAGCAACGGACATGATCATAATATGAATATTTGATCGCGGAGAACTGATCAAGATAAAACCTTCTAAGGTTCTTCCAAGTTGCGCTGGAGGCACCTACTTCTTTATGATGTACGAAGGAACACTTGGGACTGTTTTGTTTATCACCTTGTCTACCTTGCAGGTAAAATCACTTGGATATTTTGTTCAAAAATACACGGTTTTGCATTGACACTGAAATGTTGTTTTGCTTCTAAAGATTTATGGCGTTCATGGGGTTTTCTGCCAACTAGGAAAGAAGAGAGGTAAGTCTGTACTTTATCTTGCTAGTTCAGCGATCGAGTTCCTATTCAACCTTCAAAACATGCAAATGAAAACGAGAAGCTTCTAGAAGACGAGGAAAGAATATTAAACTTTTGTCATCATTTGTAGTAATGTTTCACCCGACTAAACCGTGTTGATAATCGACAACGTACTCTTCAGTGACACGCACGACTACTATCTACTTAGTAAACACTGTGGTACAAGTTCACTCTGGGTAGAATTAATAAAACAAGGCCGACACATCGTGAACTAAATCAACCAGTAGTTATCATCTCGTAAGAGGTTAAATATACTGAAAAAACTTTCACTCTCATTAACAATTCAAGTAAAGCAAAGCGGCTGCATAAATATTGCAACAGCTTGCTGGCAGAAGCTCCACTAACAAATACATTAAGTTTTCGTTCTATGTACGCTCTTCTGCACAAAAGGCTCGTAGGCTCAGTAGAGCTTCAGTTCCGAAAAAAAAACGTTATTCAATCAGCATTTTTCACAATCGTTAATTTTTTATTTGTACGGATGTGATATGTGATGACTTGAATCAACTGCACTAAGATGTCCAAGGTGATTCCGTTTTCAGTTCCTGTTAGATTACTGACCATTACTGGAAACGATCGTTTTTTTTTTGCGATAAAGCTAGGAGCATCCATAAAAAGACAAACCATATTTGCCTAACATAACCAGTTATGTATGTTAATATATTCAATAATTAACAAATCACTTAGTGATTGGTAAAAGCTTTTTCTCGCAGGCCATTCTAGATGTTTTGAAGCCATAAATATACACGCGTGATGATCAAGTAATACAACACCTGGTTTTCTGTCGAATAGTTTTATATACGAGAACTGATTTAAGCGTCCTTTCTTACAGCGTCAGTCATTCATAACATACATCAAACATGGTTGGATATAGAGCTAGATTGTTCTGACATCTATTATTCTATATCATGGAGTATTTTACCCATCTGAAATCATGAAAACTAGCTTCAGCTAGACATTGCAATCAATTATTCATTGATGTCATCAATTAATGTGGTCAAACAACATTCAAGAAAGGGAACCAACGCAAAAAGGTGCGAAAAAAGTGACTTATATTCAATGAAGTATTCAGCCTTTCAGATGACAAAGCCGGTAAAATGTCGCCATTAATTTATTTACAGAACTAAATAATTTTTAAGCTCAAATTTAACTGGATTTGGTGCAAAACAATAAAACCATTGAGTCAGGTTTCCTTTAGTTGCTATCCCCGTTGATAATTTGCCTTAATAAAAATGTTTTTCCTACTTCTGAAACTGCTGAAAGTGAACAAGCACGAAAAAAAGCACGAAAACAAGCACGAAACAAGCACAAAACGCGTCAAATAGAACAGAAGACAAACTCGGTGTAAATGATGGACATAGGAGACATTTATTAGAAGTAGTTGAGATAATACATCAAAACATTCTTGGATTGAACATTGAAATAAACCGCCTTTTTGACAATAAGCCCAAGCTGCATAATTCTGTAAATATCTAAAACATGACTGTTGAACCGACTGATGAAGCGTTTTCACTGACGGCTCAAGCGCGGAACTTGTAGTGTCATCAACAAGCACCACCACAAGAAATAGAAACATCTTACAAGTTTAGTTCCGTGTGCCATTATAACAGTAAAATAACTTGCTTGTGTCTCCAAACTTTGACAATGTTTTCTTCAGTTTATGCTTCAACTTTTGCAAGAATTATTATTCAAGCCTTTGGACAATAAAACTTAAGGGAATATTAATGATTCAGGCATTTCAAGGCTCCATTATTGTATTAAAGTACTCTAAGTCTGTAAGAGTTGGAAAGTGGTTAATTTGGTCAAAACAGTAACCATGGCAATGATCGATCAAGGTTATGCTGTAATTGTTTATATGACAAGTGTCAAATAAAATGTCGTGTGGCTTGATATGAGACTTCTCTAGAATCTGTGAGTCTAATCATATAATTGTACTGCTGAGAAGATGGTTTACAAATTGGTATTGAAAGCAGCAGTCAAGCTAGACATTGAAAATTTCGTTGTACGTATGACTTCGTCTTCTTATAACCTTTGTATAAACAGCTTTTTACATCTGCCCCTGACCCTGCGAAAGCTTGGGATTAACTTTACAAATGTTTAAAAAAATATAACATATATAGAAGAAACAAATAAAATGTCGTGTGGCTTGATATGAGACTTCTCTAGAATCTGTGAGTCTAATCATATAATTGTACTGCTGAGTAGATGTTTTACAAATTGGTATTAAAGCAGCAGACATAGTAAGCTAGAAATTGAAAACTTCGTTGTACGTTGACCGACTTCGTATTCTTATAACGTTTGTATAAACAGCTTTTCACATGCCCCTGACCATGGGTCAATGTCCCCGCGAAAGCTTGGGATTAACTTTACAAATGTTAAAAAATATAAAACATATATCAAGAAACAAATATTAAAGAATAAATTACAATCTGCAGAGGGTTTGAGTAAGTGCTACTGTCAGTACTATGCATGCAGGGCCGCCGTACATAGAGCGGAGAGGAACGGATCAGGGAGGAAGGAGAAATGACTCAAAATATAGAGAGAAGAGGGAGAAACATGCAACCGAAACAAACAGGGAGCAGGGAGAAAAATGGCATAAAAATATATAGGGATGAGGTAGAAAAAAAACGAAAGAAATAGGGAGGAGGGAGAAAAATGCCCTAAAAATTAGGGAGGGTGGATATTTAAATCAGCTTGTTCCTCTCCGCTCTTTACATAGTTTATATCGTATTGCATACATGCAGCATGCATCTTATAGTAAGAAAAACATTTACAATCAGTACCTAAAAATACGGATTATGGTATATAGATAATGACTATGGACCACCATGATCGTTTTTTTTCTGTTAATGTAGTTTAAACACAAGAAAGAGTTACTTCAAATAGATAAGACAGCAAGACATCGTGTTCTCACTGCAGTGCTATAGGTCTTTGATCGCCGCAATACGTGGTGCATTTCCGCATGAATCTCGTGAGATCTGCGCAATCGGAACTGATAAAGCACTTTAAACAAACTGGGAAACAATAATTTCGCTTTAATATGTGGTGCTTTTTCTATTTCTTTGTATTGTGTTATTTATTTTTGAGAAATCGCGACAACATTGGAAAATTGTTTACTTTAATGTTTATCTTTAAGCAGCGCAGAAAGGTACAGAAAGATGGAGAAATTCCGGGTCTTGCGTCATGGGTGACACGAAAGAAAGTGCCGGTAGAACTCTTTTTTAGTGGCAAAAACACATGTTCTCGGCCGGTGGAAATGTTTATAATAATGTAAATTTAATTTACGAACAATTTACACATAATTTACACATATAATTTACACACGTCAAGAGCGTGCCTTTTTAGCCTACGCATAGCTTGGCTTTCCGAGGGATTTTCCTTTTTCTAGTCAGTTTTCATTACGTTAGCTATTCACTGTTATACAAAGTGTAGAGGAGACTATACTCACAAGCTTGCTAAAGCTGCACGGTTAATAAAATTAGAAGTGATTGGCTAAAAGTTAAAGAAAGCTAAAAAAAAATTAGGTAAAAAATATAAATAATAGAAAGCAATAGAACTCGTTTTTCATTAAGCTTTTCATTATGGAAGTTCTGACAAGCGAGCGCAGAAAGGACTCATAACGTTGCACAGTAGTAATCGCATTCTTCTGTCTCGACCTTAAATAATAGAATCTCGCCATGTTGGATCGAAACTGAATTGATTGGCTAATTACGGCGACCGAATTATATGAATACCCATTGCAGGTAGTCACAGTTCTGACAGTAGTAATGCAAACAGCCGAGGTATTCTTGGATATAGATGGCTGGAAATCGTTGATTATTTGAAAGTAATAAGTGTAGTAGGCAATTTCTCACTCATTTCAAGACAACAAAACGTGCTCAGTTTTAATGTGATAAAGATTGTCCAAAATGTCAACTCTCTCATGAAGCTTTGATTGAAAATATCTCTAGTTTTAATTACACTTCTCTGACGAAAAGGCCATCACCATCGTGCCGTTCCCTTGGTATTGCTCATAAGTATCGGCACTTAGTTGAATTGGTAGTTCACTTTTTCCGGACCCAGAAAGAGCTTTCAACGATAATATCATTCGTTTTAGAGAAAATGGTGGAACTGAAGAGTATTTTCCTTATAAAGTTAGTTTCCATAGTAACAGAGCCAAGGATCTAACTGTTCAATTAATTTCTAGCAATGAAAAGGTAAAACTAGAATTGCTTCAACATTTGAATGATATTAAGGAGGAAAGGACGGTGACTAGAGAGAAAAGCAATAAACGAACTGACAAAACTCGTAACAATGATCACGTGACTGTTGCTATCAAGAAAGCGCGGTAAATGCTAAACAAAATGAAGAAAACAAGACGAACTGACAAAACTCGGAAACTGAGTGTGTGGTGTAGTGTGGTTTGATGTGCTTGTCAGTGTGGTAGGATCGCCTGGCATGGCGTGGTCATGTGTTGTGTTGGTGTAGTATGTAGTGTTAGTGTGTGGTGTAGTGTGGTTTGATGTGCTTGTCAGTGTGGTAGGATCACCTGGCATGGCGTGGTCATGTGTTGTGTTGGTGTAGTATGTAGTGTGTGGTGTAGTGTGGTTTGATGTGCTTGTCAGTGTGGTAGGATCGCCTGGCATGGCGTGGTCATGTGTTGTGTTGGTGTAGTATGATATGGTGTGTATATAGGTCTGGTTATGGTTATGGTTGTTCGACAAATGATATTCACCTTCAGCTGCGACTATAGCAGTGTCGCAGTTCTGACATCAGATCTTAGCAGTTTATACTACTCAGTTTTCAAATCAATTTCGCAGTAGTATTTATTACTAATCAGTCTTATGATTAAAAGAAGCCATAGAGTCGTGAGTCCATCGACCTTAAACACATCAAGACCCAATTAAGAAAACATGTCATCCAATTCCTTTTAACTAAAAGTAATTTCACGTTTCAAGTGTAACGTTACGACTCTTTATCTGGATTACGAACAGAATTATTGGTTTATGGAAACGCTGTCTAGACCTCTAATGATTGTAATCATAGCAGCCTAGTTTGTGAGGCTTTTGAAAAAAGAAACTTCTAATCCTTCTTCAGTTTATGTTTTCCTTTTATCCTATGTATTGCCGAGCCCGCATTCCTTTCTGACCAGCGCGCCAAGTGATGATACACTGAGTTTGACTTTTTGTTGTTTCATGTTACGCTTATGCTAAGTGCATATACAACTGTGTCACACTGTATACCCACCCTGTACTCGTTCTATTTACTGTGTTCACTGTAATCAAGCGCATTCACTGTATTCACTGTATACCCTGTACTCATTCTATTTACTGTATTCACTGTAATCAAGTGTATTCATTGTATTCACTGTATTCACTGTAATCAAGTGCATTCACTGTAATCACTGTATTCACTGTAATCAAGTGTATTCATTGTATTCACTGTATTCACTGTATTCAAGTGTATTCACTGTAATCACTGTATTCACTGTAATCAAGTGCATTCACTGTATTCATGTATTCAAGTGTATTCACTGTATTCACTGTAATCACTCAGTATTCTTGAAAGTGTATTCACTGTAATCATTGTATTCACTGTATTCACTGTATTCACTGTATTCACTGTATTCACTGTATTCACTGTATTCACTGTAATCACTGTATTCACTGTAATCATGCACTTTTCTCTTCTACCTTTCTAACCCTCTCCCTTGTTTCCGTTGATATCAACGCGGTGTACGCATTTGAGCTTCCCGGTCGTCGCAAATTCTTTTGAATTTGACGAGCCGCAAGCAGTGTAACTACAATTTATGTGGCTCTAAATATTCTGCATATTTTTCATATTTCAGAGCCAACATGCGTCCTAGCGTTCGAGTGGCAGGGATGTTACAAAGTCAAAGAAAAGCATTTAGTTAATGCTTTTGGTTATGAGGAATTATTTCATGACAATATTTCTAGAATAACTCGATCGAATTCTTCCTGGTCTTCCTGGAAAACGTCGATACCTGGCTTCGCTTGTCGGTGTGCGCAAAAAGTACTCGAATTGGGCTTAAAGGTCTTCGCAACCAAATTACATTGTAAGTCGGTCCATTATTTGGTATTACACTGGATTGTATCGGATCTCAAGGACCTTGGTGTAATGTATCTGGTATAGCGTGCGTGCATGGTGTGGATTGTGTGGTATGTTGTGGTGGGTATGGTATGGTGTGGCGTAGTATATGGTTGTGTGGTAGGATCACCTGTCGTGGCGTGGTCATGTGTTTTATTGGTGTGGTGTGTGTGGTATGTTGTGGTGGGTATGGTATGGTGTGGCGTAGTATATGGTTGTGTGGTAGGATCACCTGTCGTGGCGTCGTCATGTGTTTTATTGGTGTGGTGTGTGTGGTATGTTGTGGTGAGTATGGTATGGTGTGGCGTAGTATATGGTCGTATGGTAGGATCACCTGTCGTGGCGTGGTCATGTATTTTATTGGTGTAGTGTGATATGGCGTGAAGGTGTGGTGCCTGGCGTTGTATGGTTATTTGCTTTTGTGTGATGTGAAGTGTGTTGTGGTATATATAATATGGTTTGCCTGTAGTGGTATGGCATGGTGCAGGTGCGTACACTGTTTTGTTGTGAAGTGTGTTAATTGTGGTGTATACTATGGTGTGCCTGGGGTGATATGGTATTGTGTATACACTGTTTTGTAGTGCACGGCACGGCGCAGTTTAGTACGGTGAAAGCTATAGTGCGGATCCTTACACATGCAGTAATACACAATCTCTAATTTGCTCTGCAGTTGTGTGCTATGGCCGAAAAGAGGGATTCGAAATAAATCATGCGATTGACGAGGATCGGGACTGTATTCGATATAATAAATCAAAACCATGTTACAAATCACAGTCCGTTTGCATTGGAGATAAAGATAGTGTGTCAATCTACAAAATAGGTTAGTACTCAGAGTATAGCAGTCTCGATATCTCATATTGAGTCTTGTCCCATCAGTTTATAGTACGTTAATTCTAGTTTTAGGAAATAATTCCCACCCAATCATTCCGCGTTACTTAGGGAAAAGAAAAAATGTCCCCAAAAAAATTCCTGCAAGTACCCTATATCTACCACCTAAAAAAAATCCCTGCAAGAAAGCAAGACAGTTGACAACATGCTATCTGGCGGCAAAATGTATAGAAAGGCAGCTTCAAGCAGGATTTTTTTTAGGTGTTAGTGTACTTGCAAGAAATTCTTTTTGGGACATTTTTTCTTTGCAGGATTTTTTTTGGGGGGGAATTGTCACCCCCCCCCCCCCCCCCCCCTCCCAACATTTCTAATAATGGTCCACTCCTTAATGAGTGAGTTATAATAAAAAAATTATTTAAACACGGGTACGATTCCGTGGATCTTCTATTGTTGGTGGTTTGCAAGCAGCAATCCACCCCTGGAGATTTAAAGTACAAAGACACAGCGGCCATGTTGAAGGAGCTAATGAGGAATGCTTTGTTATCGGGATCCAACATGTATATATTATTTTATTTGTTTATTTTCGTGTACGTGTGATGAATTGTGAATAAACTATTATTATTATTATTATTATTATTAACATGGCCGCCATGTGGCGTCACGTGACAACCAGCAATACTCTTTCTTTCTTTAGAGACTTTCCCAATATCTGGGTGTTTTAATTTGCTAAACTTGCAGTGGATTGTTTTCAGAGGTTGACCGAGTGTTTGATTTGTTTCTTTTCAGTCGAGGGAAATAGCAGCAGAATTCATATTTTTAATTGTGAAGCCGCGGGATCAGCCGAGAAGGTAGGGAGGTTCTTTGTACATTGTGTAAGTTATGAATCGTTATTTGAATGTTTTACTGAACACTATGTTTCTGTGTGCCTCTCAAATGTTCCAGAAAGTTGTACAGAAAGAAACTAGACCTTGCGCAGCCACAGGAAAGTCTTGTGGCCCGACACCAATAAACGTGAGCAATACAATCCACAAGTTCAGTACAGTAACATTTTCATTCATTTAAACACGAAGTTCCAGTAATAAAGGGACGCTGCCCAGGGGTACAACAATACATTTGTTTAAACACAAAGTTCCAGTATAAAAGGACGCTGTCCAGGGGTACAACAATACATTTGGTTAATCAATCTTTGTTAATCGCATATTCATGTACACGTTAATGTGGTGATACAAAGATAATTACTCAGGCTTCCTGTGGCCCAGGGGTTGTTTTATAATCAATCTTTCTTAATCGAATATTCATGTCCACGTTAATGTAAATATACAAAGATAATTACTCGGGCTTGCTGTGGCCCAGGGGTTGTTTTATAATCAATCAATCTTTATTAATCGAATATTCATGTCCACGTTAATGTAAATATACAAAGATAATTACTCGGGCTTCCTGTGGCCCAGGGGTTGTTTTATAATCAATCTTTGTTAATCGAATATTCATGTCCACGTTAATGTAAATATACAAAGATAATTACTCGGGCTTGCTGTGGCCCAGGGGTTGTTTTATAATCAATCTTTGTTAATCGCATATTCATGTACACGTTAATGTAGTTTTACAAAGATTAATTTGCAAACGTTATTGTCTTACCCCTGGGCTGGTTCCTGTTATACTGGAACTCCGTGTTTTAAATGTACATTGAATGTACTTATTTTGTCATTCTCTTGATTTCATTTTCTTCGATATTTCAACCCAGGGAAGTTTCGTGATGTTTGCTCGTTTCCTTACGGCTTTACCCCACCCTTGACTCCTTCGTTACCCTTCCCTTCTACCCTTCCTTACCCTTCCTTTCTTATATTAGAACTCACAGAAGTATTGTATCTTTCTCAGTATCACAGCAGGTTTTCAAAGGAAGAGAGCAAAAAAGCTTTGTTGCGACTTTACGGACTTCTCAGCGAAACTGTAGACGTCGATGAAATACTCAATCTCATCAAAACTGTCATCAAGATCTTGAAAAAGCCAGAGATTTACCAAGATCTGAAAGTTTATAAGGTAAATTATTTGATTACAGTGGCAACTGTGAATATAGCTCTCCAATGGTGAATGGGGATAGGGTGGGAGAGGGAGAGGGTGGGGGAGGAGAGGGTGGGGGAGGGAGAGGGTGGGGGAGGGAGAGGGTGGGGGAGGATAGGGTGGGAGAGGGAGAGGGTGGGGGAGGAGAGGGTGGGGGAGGGAGAGGGTGGGGGGAGGGAGAGGGTGGGGGGGGAGGGAGAGGGGGGGGGAGGATAGGGTGGGAGAGGGAGAGGGTGGGGGAGGAGAGGGTGGGGGGGAGGGAGAGGGTGGAGGAGGAGAGGGTGGGGGAGGTAGAAGGGCCGGCGGAGAGATGATGTACGAAATGGAAACGTATTTGGGATGCTCGTGAGATTTATCTTTAATTTTCTCGATATTTCTTAATGTGTTAGGAAATGGAAGAACCATTCATGGATGTTTTAAGTCGAATTGTCGGTGATAAGTACAAAGAGATGTGGAAGAAATCGAAAAAAGTAGGTCAACTAAAGATTCATATATGGTTTCGTTACCACTCAGTTACAATCTCGTGCCCAGACCCCACGTTCTACTTGGTCAAGCTGACCGAGAGGAACGTGGGCTCTGGGCACGAGATTGATGCTATTAAACTCGTAGTACCATATTCGTAACACTGCGCATGCGTTGAAATAGAACAATATTCAACGAGAATGTGCGTCTGAGAGACTGTGGTAAAACGAGCTCGTGTGTACATCCACAAGTTCCATTTACTGGCACCATTAATACTAGATAACAAGTACAAGTCAAGAAGCCTTAAGTAGTCGAATGGCTCCCTTTTTGGGTGAAACGTTCCAGTCCTTCCCGGTTAATAGACGGGTAGAAATCGCATGGAGGAGAAAGAGAGAGAGAGAGAGAGAGAGAGAGAGAGAGAGAGAGAGAGAGAGAGAGAGAGAGAGAGAGAGAGAGAGAGAGAGAGAGAGAGAGAAAGAGAGAAAGAGAGAGAGAGAGAGAGAGAGAGAGAGAGAGAGAGAGAGAGAGAGAGAGAGAGAGAGAGAGAGAGAGAGAGAGAGAGAGAGAGAGAGAGAGAGAGAGAGAGAAAGAGAGAGAGAGAGAGAGAGAGAGAGAGAGAGAGAGAGAGAGAGAGAGAGAAGAGAGAGAGAAAGAGAGAGAGAGAGAGAGAGAGAGAGAGAGAGAGAGAGAGAGAGAGAAAGAGAGAGAGAGAGAGAGAGAGAGAGAGAAAAGGGAGAGAGAGAGAGAGAGAGAGAGAGAGAGGGAAGAGAGAGAGAGAGAGAGAAAGGGAGAGAGAGAGAGAGAGAGAGAAGAGAGAGAAAAGCAGTTTAAAGCTGAAGACAAGCAGTGCAACATTCTGCGCAATATTGCTGGTAATGACAACATTCACGTACGATTTGTTGCAATTTGAGAGCAATATTGCAGAACTAGTAGGATACACCCTGCAACCATATTACCAGCATATTGCGCGCAATGTTTCACCGTGTGTCTGTACCTTAAGGTTTATTTACTTTTTCTGTTTAAAGATTCAGAGACTAGTGACACTGGTCGAAGAAGTTGCGACAACATTGCTGCTTTCTATGGAGTTTGCAAAGGAAACTAACACTGGATACTATTATCCAACACCAAATATTGGTAAGACTATAGTGTAGATGTTGTACGATGGTGAAAAACACATGCATGCTACATGCAAGAGCAGTACTCATACCGTGCTGTTTCCGCGTTGTTGCCGTGACAAAGCCGTGTTGTGTCGTGCAATATCCCGTGAAAGTGGGAAGTAGTTATGGTACAGTTTGTGCCGTGACCGTGCTGTGTTCAAGCATTCTGATTGGTTGAGCAACAATTTTGCGCGTTGTGATTGGTTGAATACAATGTCTTTGATTCCGTACAGTGACCGTAACTCCGTGCCGTAGGTTTCCCACTCATATGAAAACGATGCCAACTGTGCTAAAATCTATCTTTTGACAGATATCGTTGCAAATTTCTCAAAGGACGAGGCTACAACTTTAAATTTCAATGGCACAACGACGGCATTCATATCCAAAGAACCCTTTGGAACTGCGGTCATACTCTACAAAGGAATAAAGGATTGTTTTCCATCGTGTAAAACACAAGGGAAAAGGTATGTTGGATGGAAAAATATATTCTATGACGTCATCCAAAATGGCTGCCCCATCTTCCCCGTCATTCTTAGAAAGTTCAAGGTTTGACCGACTTTTGGTATGCAGTCTGTAGATTACTAATTGCTTCTGTGACGTCATCCAAAATGGCGGCCCCATCTTCCCCGTCATTCTTAGAAAGTTCAAGGTTTTGACCGATCGGCATTTGATATAGTCTGTACTGATTAATGTATAATGGAAATAAACTACAATCAGGCTGCCTGAAGTCGGTACTAAACAGTATTATTTTGCTGTTCACTAGATCGATAAACACACCTGAACCACCTTTGATGGCAGTGGCTTCTCCTGTTATAACTATAGTCGCAATGCATGGTGGGAAAACGATCAATCGTGTCAATGGAACTATACGATTCAAGATTGACGAAGATGGCATAGTGAGTACGCAACGTGCGAGCAATAACCTTGACTTAAGGTTGTGTTCAGTGACCACCAACAATGCGTCTTGAATATCTGATAGAGTTTCGCGCGCTGTGATTGGTCAAGCGACCAGTGATTATGAGACGACAATCACTGGTCAAGTGTGGAAGTAAAATCACTAACGCGGAAGTACTAATAAAACGGTTTTTTTATCCTGAATTTCTTTTTTTCTCTGATATTCAAGTCTAAAATTATACTAAAACAATTATTCACCTCAGGCTCAGTGCAGTGATTATGGTGAATATTCACCTCAGCTTCGTCTCGGTGAATATTCACTGATAATCACCGAGTCTTCGGCGAGTAATTGTTAAGTCGACGGGAATACCGAAGCCCCGATTGATCAAAGAACGGATACCGCTGTTTACTCTTCTGTGAAAACTACTCTAACTACTACTGTTAATTGTAAAAGTAATTATATTTTGGTTTTGTCAGACGCACAATAACAATTCTGCACTGGATACTCTTTGTGTGTTTTGGAACGAGAATGTCAAGTAAGAAACGAAACTTGAGAATATGATTTATATTCATTCATTCTGTCAGCCATTCAGTCGGCAGTCAGTCAGTCAGTCAGTCAGTCAGTCAGTCAGTCAGTCAGTCAGTCAGTCAGTCAGTCAGTCAGTCAGTCAGTCAGTCAGTCAGTCAGTCAGTCAGTCAGTCAGTCAGTCAGTCAGTCAGTCAGTCAGTCAGTCAGTCAGTCAGTCAGTCAGTCAGTCAGTCAGTCAGTCAGTCAGTCAGTCAGTCAGTCAGTCAGTCAGTCAGTCAGTCAGTCAGTCAGTCAGTCAGTCAGTCAGTCAGTCAGTCAGTCATTCATTCATTCATTCATTCATTCATTCAGTCAGTCAGTCAGTCAGTTAGTCAGTCAGTTTGTCAATCATTTCTTCAGCCACTGTTTTTTACTCGTTCTTTTACTTCCGTTTTTTTTCTTTTTTCAGCTTAACGTTAGGAGGGGCGTGGTCAACGAATGGCCTCAGATTGATTGACACCTATCACAACAACCATAGCAACGCAATGTACTATACTTGTCGTACCAATCATCTCACAAACTTTGCCATTCTTATGGAAATATCGGAATACAGGGTATGTCTTTACCATCAATAATCGATTGATTGGCACTTTCTTTTGGTCTCATGCATGTATGGGACCAAAGGATTTGCAATTTTTCTCATTTATAGTAATTGTAGTTCTCTTTCTCATGTGTTTTAGATATCACCGGAGGACGAGTTTGCGCTTGGGATTATAACGTATGTTGGTTGTAGCATATCTCTTTTGTGTCTGCTTGTTACTATCATTACCTTACCATTTATACGGTAGGTATTTATGCTACCATGCAATATTCACCTTCACAGTTCTCTGCACCATCTTGAAAGGTAGCCGTGCCTTTGCATCGAAGCGAGACCAACGGTGACCTTGCAATGATCTTTCTTAACACCTTGGACAATTATTCACATGTCTCTATCATTGCAAGGTCACCGTTGGTCTCGCTTCGATTGCAAAGGCACGGCTACCTTTCAAGATGGCGCAGAGAACTGTGAAGGGACTATTCCATCTACTCTATTCCATACATACAAATATATCTTTACAGTTATTATAATTAGCTCAAAGTATTTATTGACATAGGTTACGAGAAATTCATTTCAAGATTCACCTGAACTTGTGCATAGCACTAGCGGCTGCGCAAATCATCATCCTTTCAGGATTAGCTGCTGTTCAAAATAAGGTAAAGTGAACCCCATTTACTACTCATAGAATCGTTTTGGTATGAGTTGGAAGTAGTTACGGTACGGTTCGTGCCGTGCGGTGACCGTGCCTTGTCCAAGCATTCTGATTGGTTGAGCAATGATTTTGCGCACTGTGATTGGTTGAATAGATGTCTTCAATTCCGTGACCGTGACTCCGTACCGTAGGTTTCCCACTCATACGAAAACGACTCTATGTAGTGGAAAAATCAAGCAGTTGTTTTGTTTTTCCTAGATTGCATGTATGTTTGTAGCAATACTGCTACATTACTTCTATACAGTGGCATTCTTATGGATGTTGGTTGAAGGAGTGCATCTTTATCAAAAAATTGTCATTGCGTACGAAGTTAAGAAAATCAAGAAGCAATACTATTTTGTCATCGCATGGGGTAAGCCTGTACTTCTAATTTCTATCTCATGGGGCCACACCCCATTAAGCAAATGTAACTAAACAAACAAACAAACAAACAAACAAGCAAACATGCAAGCAAACAAACAAACAAACAAACAAACAAACAAACAAACAAACAAACAAACAAACAAACAAGCAAGCATGCAAGCATGCAAACATGCAAGCAAGCAAGCAAGCAAGCAAGCAAGCAAGCAAGCAAGCAAGCAAGCAAGCAAGCAAGCAAGCAAGCAAGCAAGCAAGCAAGCAAGCAAGCAAGCAAGCAAAGCAAGCAAACAAGCAAACAAGCAAACAAGCAAGCAAGCAAGCAAGCAAGCAAGCAAGCAAGCAAGCAAGCAAGCAAGCAAACAAACAAACAAGCATGCAAGCAAGCAAGCAAGCAAGCAAGCAAGCAAGCAAGCAAGCAAGCAAGCAAGCAAACAAACAAACAAACAAGCAAGCAAGCAAGCAAGCAAGCAAGCAAACAAGCAAGCATGCAAACATGCAAGCAAGCAAGCAAGCAAGCAAGCAAGCAAGCAAGCAAGCAAGCAAGCAAGCAAGCAAGCAAGCAAGCAAGCAAGCAAGCAAGCAAGCAAGCAAGCAAGCAAGCAAGCAAGCAAGCAAGCAAGCAAGCAAGCAAGCAAGCAAGCAAGCAAGCAAGCAAGCAAGCAAGCAAGCAAGCAAGCAAACAAGCAAGCAAACAAACAAGCATGCAAGCAAGCAAGCAAGCAAGCAAGCAAGCAAGCAAGCAAGCAAGCAAGCAAGCAAGCAAGCAAGCAAACAAACAAACAAACAAGCATGCAAGCAAGCAAGCAAGCAAGCAAGCAAGCAAGCAAACAAACAAGCAAACAAGCAAGCAAGCAAGCAAGCAAGCAAGCAAGCAAGCAAGCAAGCAAGCAAGCAAGCAAGCAAGCAAGCAAGCAAGCAAGCAAGCAAGCAAGCAAGCAAGCAAGCAAGCAAGCAAGCAAGCAAGCAAGCAAGCAAGCAAGCAAGCAAGCAAGCAAGCAAACAAACAAACAAACAAACAAACAAACAAACAAACAAGCATGCAAGCAAGCAAGCAAACAAACAAACATACAAACAAAAACAACAAACAAACAAAAACAACAAAGAACAGCACAACAACAATAAACAATAACAAAGAACAAGACAGAGTGTCGACTAATTGCTGGTTTGCACGTGACGTCATGGCGGCCATGTTGGTTCCCGATAACAAAGCATTCCTCATTAGTTTCTCTTGTTTGTACCACCAACATGGCCGCTGCGTCTTTGTGCTTTAAATATCTAGGGATTGATTGCAACCTAGGGATAGCACGTACAAAGCTTCAAAGTACATTGGTGAGGATTCTCGCAAAGGTTCATGGGAAGGAGAGAGAAAGAGGAACGGACTTTCTTCTTCGTTCCCATGATTCTCTGCGAATAGCTCGGAAGTTATTTCTCTCTACAACACCGAGGTTTAAAGAAGGCGGAGCACGAATGAATGGAATCAATTCTTCACGCCTTTTTTTCCAAATCAACTTATCCAAAAGTATTCAATTCAATAAAAAATGATTTCCTTCTTCTAGGAATTCCTATTTTAATAGTTGGTATTGCTGTTGCAGTGCATCGAGAAGGCTACGGAACAAAGACGGGGTACGTTTCACATACAGTCAATAGAGAGTTTTAGCAAACACGACGCGACGTGAGAACACGACGTTAGATGACGAATATATCACATTTGGCATTGCGTGACTACCGTGACAACGTCGCGACGTCAAGTTCACGACGCCATTTCACTTGTTTTCACGTCCTCTTCATGACGTTGAGGACGCCAACGGTCGTTTCACAGTTATTCGTCAGCGCGTGCGCCGTCCTCTTTCACGTCACGTCGTGTTTGCTAAATCTCTCCGTCATTAAGGTTGCCCACCTCGGAAAAGCACATTTGCACATTGGTACATTTACACACATTCGCAAAATCACGTGTCTCATTATATATTCGTTTTGCGCACGTGGAACCCAGAGTCAATACGATTACCGACATGGCCGCCGGACAAGTGCAAATACTTCCTTCTCTAGAAGTGCGCGAATGCGTAAATGTGCTTTTCCGAGGTGGACAACCTTAATGACATTGACTGTATATTGAAATATATTTTACAAATCCGCACTAAAAAGGGCGCGAAAACATGGAGTATTGTTACTTTGCGCAACCGAAGACACTGAGCTATGCGACCACAGGAACACCAAACTTTGCTTTCTCTAATTTATGTTCTTATATTTAAGGTGCTGGCTCTCACTTGAAAAAGGTTTTCGCTGGTTATTCATCGGGCCTGCTTTGTTTGTTATGGTGGTAAGTTGAATGCCGATTATGCAGGCATATCCACAGGCAGCCCAATCATTGTTTCTGAGGCTACTAATAATCAATAAAAATATATTTGTATGCGCGCGTCTTTTTTGATGGGTTTCCTGTGGTAGAGCGCGCGCGCGCAATACGTATTATGTTTGGCTCCCTGTGCGCGTCCCGTAAGACCGCCCGTACAAATATAGCATACTGGTTGGGCTGCCTGTAGAACATCCTATAGGAGAGCGGGATTTGGTTACCTATGGAGCTGCTGGCGCTGATTATTCAGTATAAAAGTGGCAAAGCCGCGCATATTTCAGTGGATACGTACAATATTACAGTATGTATCTCTCTTTAGTTTTTCAATTGTAGTACGTGAAAATTCAGATTGTAAAATAGAATTCTTCAATGTTTTATGTCAATTTGTAGGTCAACGTAATAATACTCGTAAGGGTTTTAACAGTAATGGTAAATCTGCAAAACGACCCGTTACAAACCGAGAAATACATCAAGATAAGGTAAAAACGTAAGTCACGAACTCTTTACGAACACCACTCGAATGCTTACGAACACCGCTCGAATGCTTACGAACACCGCTCGAATGCTGAACGAACACCAGTTTCGGACACGATCACGTCTCGAATACATGCACGAATACGTCTCAGACAAACCACGATCACGTTACGGAATCTAGACAAGGCCGAGCAAACACTTCTCGAGCACTGTACGAACACCTCTCGAATGCTGCACGAAGATATATCGGACTCTCAAAAACTGGAATACTACGCGAACTGACTTGTACGAACGCGTTTCGCATATTGCACGCGGCACGGAACATAAAGCGCAGAATTTCCATGTCAGAACCATATTACAAAATATTTTTTTAAACACGAAATCTATATTCAGTATGTACACAAAAAAACTGACAACCTTTCACAAAATCACTAATCGAATCATTCTATTCCCCGAAGGATGGCGGTAAAAGGAGTTATAATTTTACTTCCTTTGCTTGGACTGACGTGGTTCTTTGGATTGATGAGCATTAATGCCGAAGCCATTGTCTTTAAATATATATTTTCAATCCTCAACTCGCTTCAGGTAAGAACAAAATTTATGGTCGACGATGTTCTGATAATGAATGATGATGATGATAAAGAATGATGATGATGATGAATGATGATGATGATAATGAATGATGATGATGATAATGATGATGATGATGATAATGAATGATGATGATGATAAAGAATGATGATGATGATAATGAATGATGATGATGATGAATGATGATGATGATGATAATGAATGATGATGATGATAAAGAATGATGATGATGATAATGAATGATGATGATGATAATGATTGATGATGATGATAAAGAATGATGATGATGATGATAATGAATGATGATAATGAATGATGATGATAATGATTGATGATAATGATAATGAATGATGATGATAATGAATGATGATGATGATAATGAATGATGATGATGATAATGAATGATGATGATGATAATGAATGATATGATAATGATGATGATGATATGAATGATGATGATAATGAATGATGATGATGAAATGAATGATGATGATAAAGAATGAATGATGATGATGATAATGAATGATGATGATAATGAATGATGATGATAATGAATGATGATGATAATGAATGATGATGATGATGAATGATGATAAAAAAGCAGATTAAAATCTAATGAAAACCTAATGTTTATTTTCTAGGGTGATTTCCTATTTATGATGATTATCTCCTGAACAAAGAGGTAGGTATAGATGATGATTAGGATGAATGTCGCCTGATAGTTCAACTATCTGAATGATGATGATAGGTTAGATCATCATTTCGCCGTACTCTAATGAACTATGACAACTTCTCTCTGAAACAAAGAGTTAAACCATCTAATGAAAACCCCCTTATGCATCAATTTTCTAGGGTTCTTTCCTATTTGATTTTTACAATTATCTCCTTAGTGACAAAACATAGCTTGGGCTAGGTATAGATGAATTATTAGGATACAGAGGTGTCGCCTCATAGTTCACACTATCTTCTCTCGTGTAACAGGAAGCTAGATCATCATTTCGCCGTACTCTCCATCGAACTACAACAACTTCTCTCTGAAACAGAATGGTCAGTGCAACCACGTGACCGAAAACCCCTTACAAGCATCAATAGTTCATCCAGACTTCCGGTATTTTTAGTATTCGCGCGATGCATTGTGATGATTATTTTACAAAGTGAGCACCAGAGTTTGATGAGCAAAAACATAGCTTGGGCTCCCTGTTTTAAATATGTCTCGAATTGGTGCTGCACGTTTTTATGCTTTGTAATAATCTCATAATGCATTGCGTGCGTACAGATAGTCTGGAACTCTTGGCCAACAAGAGAAGCACGTGAGGAATGTTCTCGTAAGAGAAATCAGAGTCAGTGTCGGGTAGAGCAGGAATGCGATTGTTTGTTTTTACACTGTTCTTAAAACCGCGACCGCATTTTATGTCACGACGTCAGTAACTCCAAGAATTTTTGTATTGGAACCAATAATCGTTCTCGAATCTCGATTCAGTTGGTAATAATCTAGAATGACAAATAAACTGGCATAACGTTACCAGTAATGACCGAATGTTATTTTACTAATAAATTCAGAATGATATTTGTAAATAACAAATCTAGTATTTTTTAGTGAAATTGTACATATCATAGAGGAAGAACATCAGTTCAACCAATCGCTGTTTATTTTAGTATATTATACCTAATTATTATTACTTAAACAACGAGGAACTACCTATGCCAAACAAGAGTGACCGTAAACACAAGCTACCTAGAAACACATATTCCAAAGGCGATCGACATATCCCCGAAGCGTGTAAGATACCGTCCTGTCGGTATTATGGGGTGGAGCGGCACGTCGAGAAAACCCATAAGATCAGCATCCGAAACTACAGAATAATCAATCTTCTGTGCCATGGACAACATTTCCGAGGACGCGACAGAAGATGAAAAGATCAAAGCACTGAATAGACGATACGTTTTCATCGGTTTAGAAAAGAGTCGTATCAGTTAGCGCCGGTGTTCAAGTTGATAAAGTGAAAGCTTTATTTTCTTCAGTCTGTCGACTGAAAAAAAAAACAATCAACGGCTCTTTTGAGAGCCAACAAACAAATACAAAGTCATGACGAATATGCTATCAATTATTGCTATCATCTTTTAAAATAAAGAATCAGTAAAATCAGTAAACTCAGAAGTAAGCTTTACACGTCACATCAAACACGAACAATTATGTACCGAACTAGCTATCGCCGATCGGTACAAATTATTTTTTCAAGAGTTTTGAATCACACAAGGAAGCTTGTAGATAATGCAGCTAGTAAAGCATTACTAAAATCATAATGCCGCTTGCTACGGCCGGCCCCTCAAGCAATCATCTAATTTACAGCGCCTGACTTTGATCAACTGAAAGGAGTATTTTAACAATAGAGACTTATACACCCTTCTATAGAACCGCAATTCACACTTTTCAGTAATCGGCCCGGAAATGTTCTGGATTATGCATTCCCCAATGGACGTCCCCAATGGGACGTCGATTCAACCAACTACATGGACATATGAAACATGTCGAATTATTGATGAAGGTTATAATGTTTCCAAATTTTGCTTGATGTCCCTCAAACCATAGTTAGTAGAGGGAACCTGGTTAGGAAGCCTTTTGTTATATTTCTTTGTTCTAGTCCTAATGTCATTATGATGTTGAACGGGTCCTGACCGTGCACAATGTTTGTTCAAATTCATTAGAAAATGGCAAAATGAATGAACCCAAATGTTCTCTATTGGATTATTTATTTAAATATTGTAATATATTTAATTTTGAATTGGAATATATCGCACAAGCAGCCAAAAGAAATGTTTGGGTTCAGTTGCTCAACCATAGCAAATTATGGCAAAACAATGACAAAACAAAAGATTTGTGCACGGTCACGGTTGAAAAAACGAAGAAAAACATATAACAAAAGGTTTCCCAACCAGTCCCCTCTACTAACTATGCTCAAACAAAGGCCAGTAGAAACCATCTGGTTATTTCTGTCACTGGATCTTTTCGTAGTTTCCCAGAATGCTTCAGGATTCTGCGCGCGCAAGCGAGGTCAGGGCAAAACATCATTTAGGATTGATCGTGTATTGAGGAAAATATGGCTATTGTAACTAATCAAGAACAGAAAAAAAAAAATTTGCTTGAGAATTTGCATCTATCTTTGTAATTCTTCTTAAGTTTTCTACTGAATTTCTTCATTCTCTCTTAATATTTTTCGATCTATTTTGTAACCTGACCTCGTTTACGCACGCAGAATCCTGAAGCATTCTGGGAAACTACGAAAAGGTGCCTAGCTGTGATATTTACATGACGGCATTTAATGATATGATGGTTGTCACTAGTCCAAACCAGAACCCAATGATTCCCAGGATTACTAAAATCCCATCCACTAATACTTGAAGTTTAGTTAATTGTTTGTACTTTAAACGTAAGTGGAACAATCCAGGCAAAGCAAAGCACATAATGTAGACAAGACACCCTATCAGAGCATTTAACAACGCAAAATGTGGCATCCAAACTACAAAGCTTAAAACTGCTAAGACTACAGCGATACGAAGCGAGACAAAGCATATCGTTGATGGGATCTTGTTTGTAAGCTTTTCATAAACAGACAACCCTTCAATATTTCTCACAACGACAAGAACAGGAATGGGATACGACAGTAGAACATTCAAATTGAAAAAGACTGCAGTGACTTTGACTGATATCCCCGCAGGTAGGTTATTGAGAATGACTTCACTGGTACCTCTGCCGTAGGTAAGAAATCCTGAAACTGCGAAAACTAGTTTGAAAACCGCCCCGACGAAGTATGTCCAAACTAAAGCTACTTTGAATTTAGATTGATCAGAGACTTCTGCTGCCATCGATACAGAAATGCCATGGATAGAATAGCTCAATGCAATAATTGATAAAGCCACAAAAACACCACGAGTATCCCAGAATAAAAGTGACTGGAAATCCCACTGAGAGATGTCTTGAAACTCATAACCAGTAACGCGACACAGGTTGCAGCTATTAGTGCTAAGATACTTATCAAGCTAATCCATGCAATCTGGGAGAGTCGTTCTAGAAAAACAGTGGGTAAAACAAGTAAAGTTCCAAGACATGCCCACTGAGACTGTGTAATGGGAACGTGTGGAAACTGCTGTGACATCAAAGAACCACACAGTACGATGTAGGACACTGCGGCTAGAAAGAGGTTTGTGTCTACACAAATCCAGGTTATGAGTTTGAATGGAGCCCAGACATGCATCCCGATGTCCTGGTAGCTCCATCGGTGCCTTCTCTTTTCTCCGCATTCGTCTTCATAATCAAGACATTCACTAAGAAGATTGGCTGTGTATCCCATGATGAAAGGTAGAACGAAGAATGCGATAACAGCGGTGATTCCTCCTTCGTGGATAGCGTAAGGTAGTGCAAGGAACCCAACACCTTCCATGTAATTGAGCATATTCAAGGCTAATTTCCATGTACTAATTTCATGAGACTTGGATGGACCCAGTTCTTGTTGGGCTGAGAAAAGGTGGTTTTCTTCCAATGGATCGTTGTTTTCATGTTGTGACTGATGGGATGTTTGTTGTTCCAGGTCAGCAATAGTTTGTTTGAGAGGTTGATAATCATGACGGTTAATCACAATCAATTTAGACATCTGAAAAGGAAAGATAATTCATTTGTAATTCATACACGGCAAGTGTCATGACAAATATGCATTCAACCAGCAAATCTTCAGTTCGTTCAAATTTGAGAGCGTGTTTTACAATGCCACTGGAGGGAGAGGGAGTCAATACTTCCATTGATGTAACTGAATGGTACCGGGTATGTGCTGTCCGACATCACCGGGGATTCGAGCCCTCTAGCACTGATAAAGGGTGATAAATTAGCCAGAGAAACAGTATGAAGACGTAGTGTCACCACGCGGTTTCTGGTCCTTTGATTTTCTCTAACACGGTATGAAAATCGATATTTTGCGGCATGGTCCGCCACGGTATTGTGTTAAGATAAGCAAATATCGACATTTAATTACCTTCAAGAGAACATACGTAAAGAGTTGAAACCAGTCAGCTCAAGGCTATTATGCTACTTCTGTTTCACAGAGAAGGATTTGCAAGTTACCTTCACTGAACCATGACCGGTCACACTGTCAGTGCACATTCGTTCCTCGTTATACATTCTTTATCCCAATTCAAAACCTTTGGGCATAAGAGCTTTTTGTTCCAAAAATTTCCATGTCAATGCTCTATTGAAATCGAAATACAACAGACAAAGAACCGTATTAACAAAAGATCTGAATTGGGTACAACATTGCGTTAGCCGATTTGGTCTATAGAAAGACGAGGAATGATGAGACGAAAAGAAGTTTAGCAAAGAAAGTGCATTTGTGTGTTGAAGAGTTTGTAAAACGGAAAACACTAGATCCCAATGACCAAAACCAGGTCAAGATTTGAATAACCGATGGGAACTGTTGTACAACAATAGGAACAAGACGCTCAATGAGCGTTCACTCGGGCATTGTGAAAAGGAAAATGTCAGTTGTTCGAGGAAGTACTTGAAAATGAATGCCAGTTGGTTGAAGAACAAGGACAATGTCAGCTGCGCGAGGAGAGACCTGACAATGACTGACAGTTGCGTGACGAGGGAGACTATGTATATACATGTATGTGTCGAGTTCATTTGATTTGCC
The DNA here is from genome assembly GCA_033675265.1 of Actinostola sp. cb2023. NCBI lineage: Eukaryota > Metazoa > Cnidaria > Anthozoa > Actiniaria > Actinostolidae > Actinostola > Actinostola sp. cb2023. The sequence goes on along the minus strand of JAUJYZ010000439.1, from coordinate 1,061,600 downwards.
TTTGAGTTCATTTGATTACCTTTTGACTTTGAGTTCAATTGATTTGATTTTGATGAGTTTGTGTAAAGGCCCCCTCTCTAGCTTCAGATCCCGAAACGTCGAGTTTGGAATCGAGTTCGGGTTCGAGTTACGGTTCGAACGTCGAATAAAACAAGGACATCTTCTTCAATACAATATAATTTCTCTGACGTCATGACAATCAGTGACAGTTGAGTGACGAGGGAGACTATTAGTCCGGTGAGTACGAACATGATACGTCTTGAGGTTGCATAGGTCAGATGGTTCCGATAACGGCCTCGCGTTTGTTTAAAAAAATATATATTTTAAGCGAGCTTCTAGTCCTTTTACCACTTCTAGTCATTGAACGATGAACTAGAATCCTGACCTTTTAATAGCTTGAAGATCTACAGCTGCTTTCAAAACTAAGATTCATAATCTACTTGAGTCCTGTGTCTCCTTTATCTTTTCAAATCTGCGGAGTAATCTTGAAACTCCGGATACGATTAAATACGTCGCATACTCGTCATTTTGAAGCCGAACAAAACTACTACTACTACTACCGAAATCCGCATTTTCTAACTCGGGCGGCCTGCGGCCTGGGCCCGAGTAACTATTGTTAGATATGCCTCGTTCTACAAAGGACATGTCTTTGTAGAACGAGGCATCTATTGTTATTCAAATCTTGACCTGGTTTTGGTCATTGGGATCTAGCGTTTTCCTTGTAAAACGTCTTTTGTCACGGTGTACAGCGGTGTCTACCAAGTCGAAACACGATTCGTCTTCTTTTCGCTACGTGCATGCCCTGAAGCATAACGAGAAAATGTGAATATTCACATCGGGTTTCATGCTGCACTTGTTCTGTTTCGTCATCAGGTAAATCAACCGAGGACTGAAGAAGTCGGGTTTTCATATTTTCTGAGGGTGACACTAAACAGTCTCAGACTGATAAACTTGTGGCCCTCTAACCTAAACTAAACAAGACGCTCAATGAGCGTTCACTCGGGCATTGTGAAAAGGAAAATGTCAGTTGTTCGAGGAAGTACTTGAAAATGAATGCCAGTTGGTTGAAGAACAAGGACAATGTCAGCTGCGCGAGGAGAGACCTGACAATGACTGACAGTTGCGTGACGAGGGAGACTATGTATATACATGTATGTGTCGAGTTCATTTGATTTGCCTTTGAGTTCATTTGATTACCTTTTGACTTTGAGTTCAATTGATTTGATTTTGATGAGTTTGTGTAAAGGCCCCCTCTCTAGCTTCAGATCCCGAAACGTCGAGTTTGGAATCGAGTTCGGGTTCGAGTTACGGTTCGAACGTCGAATAAAACAAGGACATCTTCTTCAATACAATATAATTTCTCACGTCATGACAATCAGTGACAGTTGAGTGACGAGGGAGACTATTAGTCCGGTGAGTACGAACATGATACGTCTTGAGGTTGCATAGGTCAGATGGTTCCGATAACGGCCTCGCGTTTGTTTAAAAAAATATATATTTTAAGCGAGCTTCTAGTCCTTTTACCACTTCTAGTCATTGAACGATGAACTAGAATCCTGACCTTTTAATAGCTTGAAGATCTACAGCTGCTTTCAAAACTAAGATTCATAATCTACTTGAGTCCTGTGTCTCCTTTATCTTTTCAAATCTGCGGAGTAATCTTGAAACTCCGGATACGATTAAATACGTCGCATACTCGTCATTTTGAAGCCGAACAAAACTACTACTACTACTACTACTACTACCGAAATCCGCATTTTCTAACTCGGGCGGCCTGCGGCCTGGGCCCGAGTAATAAATCTATAAATCTATAAATATAATTATAAAAAATTGAACATCAATCTAAAATACAACTGATTACATTGCATAAGAATGGGGCCTGATCGCTACTATTGGACAAGTCATAAGCTAATGGGTTGCCTGTTTCTTTTCTCAATGTTCTTGTTAGTTGAAGGAACATGTATACATTTTGTCTGCGCATGCGTTGGGATTCAGATTTCAAAGTACCTATTTGCATAATCAATACTTCAGCTTTTGACATTCAGTATGCCAACGATGTGCCAACCAGAGATCGATTGGCTGTTGAAACAAAACGTGTGAAAAGCTTTTGTGGAAATGGTTGGGACATTTACATCACAATGTTAATGTTTGTAAACATGAAGTATCGCTATTGTTTTGCCAAGTGCACTGCTGTGGACGCCTTTAGTGAGCGATCTTCGTCTCTAGAATGAAGTTTAAGAAAATCATTGAAAGGAAATCAATAGTCCGCCTACTTTTGTGGTGCTGTGGATATTTTTTTCCGTATAAAGGAACAAAATCGGCCAAAACACGGCAACATTCCTACGGAGAAGTCGGGTGAATGAGTGATACTTGGACACTTCAAATCCACCGCAAAGCAAGAGGGACAATTTTTTTTTCTCCAACAAACAAGACCTTACGAAACTAGCATGAGTGAAGCAATAAATCACGGAAGAAAATTGCTGGGGGGTGAGCTACTAAGAAAGGTTTTCCTATAATTTAGTTTGACACGTCACCAATTCAGATAAACGATTCGCAAACACAATGCTGAATAAAATCTCAATGTGAATCAAACTTATATCAAAAAGGTTTACAGCTGATTCTAAGAAGTCCAAAAAATGAAGAATTAAGCTATCCTTTACAATAAACTTCAACACATAGAGTGTTTGTAATATGGTATACACGACCTTTGAAAATCAAACTCATAATAGGACAAATAGTGTGTACTGATACCATAATACCTAAATAATACGATCTCACATTGAGGGACAATTTTTCTCAGCTTAAAATAAGTTCTCGAATGCAAAATAATAAGCTTAGAAGAAGTTTTTTGTGCTATTTTCGGCTGGGGGGTGTTAATAAATATATGTTCTTTAGGTAGGAATGTACGTGCAAAAATGATAAAAACCCACGCTGAACCGAGCAAAATACTTTGAGAATACTGAAAAGTACAGAACTCAAATTCACAGAATGTGACCTTCAATGTGTCAGTACTAACTTTTGTTGTGAGGTATCTCTTGAAATCATCTTCGATGAGAATAAACCCAAAGGACAATGTAGCTGGTTTTAGGATAATTCCTTGTTTCGGCGGATTTTGTTCCTTGATATTTTATTATCTACGACCCTTATTCGGAAAAAAATCATCTACAGCAAAACAAAAGTAGGCAGACTATTGATTTCCTTTTGAATACTTTCTTGAACATCATTCTAGAGACGAAGATCGCTCACTAAATCTCCCACCGCAGTGCAATTTGCAAAAAAATGGCGGCAAATCACTTTCAAATCTGAATTCTAACGCATGCGCAGACAAAACAATACATGTTAGTTGAAGGCCGGTCATGGGTTAGTCTCCCTCGCAGCCCGTGCTAAGTGTCGTCACGCAACGCTCTTTTGCGTGACGACACTTAGCACGGCTGCGAGGGAGACGGTCATGGGTTGCCTGTTTCTTTTCTCAATGTTCTTGTTAGTTGTAAGGTCGTGGGTTCTCTGTTTCTTTTCTCAATGTTCTTGTTAGTTGTAAGGTCGTGGGTTCCCTGTTTCTTTTCTCAATGTTCTTGTTAGTTGTAAGGTCATGGGTTGCCTGTTCTTTCTCAATGTTCTTGTTAGTTGCAAGGTCATGGGTTCCCTGTTTCTTTTCAAACTGTTCTTGTTAGTTGTAAGGTCGTGCGTTGCCGATTAAATTCTCGCATATGTTCTTGTTAGTTGTAAGGTCGTGAGTTCCCTGTTTCTTTTCTCAATGTTCTTGTTAGTTGTAAGGTCGTGAGTTCCCTGTTTTTTCTCTCAATGTTCTTGTTAGTTGTAAGGTCGTGAGTTCCCTGTTTCTTTTCTCAATGTTCTTGTTAGTTGTAAGGTCGTGGGTTCCCTGTTTCTTTTCTCAATGTTCTTGTTAGTTTGTAAGGTCGTGAGTTCCCTGTTTTTTAAGTCAATGTTCTTGTTAGTTGTAAGGTCGTGAGTTCCCTTTTTTTCTCTCAATGTTCTTGTTAGTTGTAAGGTCGTGAGTTCCCTGTTTCTTTTACTCAATGTTCTTGTTAGTTGTAAGGTCGTGAGTTCCCTGTTTTTTCTCTCAATGTTCTTGTTAGTTGTAAGGTCGTGAGTTCCCTGTTTTTTCTCTCAATGTTCTTGTTAGTTGCAAGGTCATGGGTTCCCTGTTTCTTTTCTCACTGTTCTTGTTAGTTGTAAGGTCGTGGGTTCCCTGTTTCTTTTCTCAATGTTCTTGTTAGTTGTAAGGTCATGGGTTCCCTGTTTTTTCTCTCAATGTTCTTGTTAGTTGTAAGGTCGTGGGTTCCCTGTTTCTCACGATGTGAAGTCATCATTTTAAAATTAACACGATTTTCTTTATTTTATTCCGACTTCAAACTCTTGGCCCCGATAACAATCTCGATGCTCTTACAATACCTTTAATATGTCTATTTATAGGTAATCAATAAATAAAACTGACGGATCAATAGTTGGTAATTAAGCCATTAAATGAATTGTTAAAGTTAAAGTTTGTAAAATGTCCTGAAAATTGAAAAACTTTGCGCCTCTCGCTTTCGCTCAATTTGACGTCACACTTTCATTCACCATATACTTTGTAAGTGCTCATTGACCATATAAAGGTGATCGAGGTCGGAGCAGGGGGCCCAACACAAAATTTACTTCAAACCTGTGGCAAAACTAGATTCTAGAATAAGACAATTAATTGAACCTCAGGTATGATCATGCAACCCCTTCTGGGATTGGAAGATCCCTTTGCTTTTTCTGTGGGATCCCTGTGCTTTTCTGGGATCCCTGTGCGAGGCCACTAGTCCCGCTCAGCTAATACAGGAAACCCAGTAAGTAGAAGACCAGCTAACACAGGAAGCCCAGTCAGTAGAAGACCAGCTAACACAGGAAGCCCAGTCAGTAGAAAACCAGCTAACACAGGAAGCCCAGTATAGAAGACCAGCTAACACAGGAAGCCCAGTCAGTAGAAAACCAGCTAACACAGGAAGCCCAGTCAGTAGAAGACCAGCTAACACAGGAAGCCCAGTCAGTGAGTCGGGGTTGTAATACGTATTCCATATATGGTATGAGCGTATAGCGGCCCCTAACAAGCGAATAGAAGCACTTAACAAGCGAATGGCGGACCCTTTTTTATTTCCTAGGATTGGACGATTGGACTTATAATTTTTTTTCATCCGATTATTAAAAACTATATATCAAATCTGAAACTCGAATCGTCAAATTAATCACTTCATAGTCTGCCCCATCCCTAACCCTCCGCATTAACGCACTTGACCACGAGGGATTACGCTGCCAAACTCTGCATTTTTTCTAGCTTTTGAAAATATTTTGCATTGCAAATACCTATTAACCAAATTGGGGCCGCTATTCGCTTGTTAGGGGCCGCTATACGCTTGTTAGGGGCCGCTATTCGCTTGCACGCTTTTACCATATATGGAATACGTATTACAACCCCATCTGCAGTCAGTAGAAGACCAGCTAACACAGGAAGCCCAGTCAGTAGAAGACCAGAAAAGCAGAAAAGTGAAAAGCAGAACAGTACTATAAGAGACGATTGCGGAGGAGGCTAGCACTTGTGACACTTTACGAAAAATACCTTCCTTTTTCAACATGTAATTTATTGTATCTCATTCAGAGAAAATACTGACCACCACATAAAGTATAATATGAACATTGCTTCTTTTTGTGTCAAGTCGTTTAGTCCGAGCAGCAAAGTTCCTCAGGAAAAACAGAAGAGAAAATGGAAGTGAAAGGCCACGGTGAAACGAAATGGGAGTTTCTTTTCTCTCCTTTCTCATTCCCTTTCCTATTCCAGTGAGTGCACGTTGAAGCTAAGTGTGCACAACATAGACGAGGCTATAAGGGTTTTAAAAACAGCGAACAGCGTTGATGATTACATTCGTTAATCTTTCAACGGACACCTTCGCGAAATCATATCGTCATATTCAATTCTGCCTTGAGAATTATCGTTATAATCAATAAAATTTTGTTGACACTAAATAAAATAAAGAAAAAGCAACAAACTGAAGTCAAGTCTATTAAATAGTACACAGGGCAATGCCGCAAACTATCCAGTGAGCTATCCAAGTCTGCACTTACATCCAAGCGCCAGGAAGTGCCGGACATTACGTATCCAAGCGCCAGGAAGTGCCTGACATTAAGTATCCAAGCGCCAGGAAGTGCCGGACATTAAGTATCCAAGCGCCAGGAAGTGCCAGACATTAAGTATCCAAGCGCCAGGAAGTGCCTGACATTAAGTATCCAAGCGCCAGGAAGTGCCGGACATTAAGTATCCAAGCGCCAGGAAGTGCCACTAAGTGATCCAAGCACCAGGAAGTGCCTGACATTAAGTATCCAAGCGCCAGGAAGTGCCAGACATTAAGTATCCAAGCGCCAGGAAGTGCCTGACATTAAGTATCCAAGCGCCAGGAAGTGCCGGACATTAAGTATCCAAGCGCCAGGAAGTGCCAGACATTAAGTATCCAAGCGCCAGGAAGTGCCTGACATTAAGTATCCAAGCGCCAGGAAGTGCCGGACATTAAGTATCCAAGCGCCAGGAAGTGCCGGACACTAAGTGATCCAAGCGCCAGGAAGTGCCTGACATTAAGTATCCAAGCGCCAGGAAGTGCCTGACATTAAGTATCCAAGCGCCAGGAAGTGCCGGACATTAAGTATCCAAGCGCCAGGAAGTGCTGGACATTATGTCTACTTGCGCGCATTAGATAATAATCTGTATTTTGAATCATGCTACACGATCTTTTCTAGTGCTGAGACCATTGGATTGTTTTGAGGTCAATTCCATCTTGCACCATTTCCCAAAGAGGGCTGCAAAAATATGCAAGAATAAAAAACAAGTTTGAAATGGTAAATTACAAACGCTTGGAGTAAAAAGCGCAATGAAACACAGTTACATGTGACATTAGAAAGGAAGGAAAATGATAGGGGAATAAAATAACTGGGAACGAAATAATGACAGAAATGGAAACAGGAGTAAAGAGAAAGAAATGAAAGATATATTGGACAAATAAACGAAGAAAATAATTAAGAGCAGGGAAAGAAGGGAAATGAGAGGAAACAAAGAGAAGGAATGAATTAAAACAAGTTAATAATCAAAGTTCAAACGAACCACAACCTTACCTCATTTCCCTTAAGCGATTTACATGAAACACAATCTTTTCAATAGTATAATCAATCTCTTCTGCTGTGGTAAACCGTCCTATTCCGAACCTGATTCATAAAATCATCATCATCATCATCATCATCATCATCATCAAAATTATATTGATAATTAACTTAATACGTCCATCACATTGCTATAAGACAAGGCTATCAGTCAACTAAAGGTGCGGACACATGGTGCAACATTGCGTGCAATATTGCTGGCAATTTTGTTGCAGCATGTGTCCATCCATGAAACTGATTGCTCGCAATTGACTAGCGCGCTAATACGACGTAATTTGTTGCTCGTAATGTTGCAGAAGTAGGACTCGATTCTACTTCGGCAACATTGCGCACAAAGGTGGAGAGGTTGCAGAGGTTGCAGAGGTGGACACACGCTGCAACAATACATGTTGCAGGGAATGTTGCACGAAATGTTGCACCGTGTGTCCGCACCTTAATAGTAATAATAATAATAATTTTTTTTTTTATTTTTTTTATTTTTAGTTAGTGCATTTCATTAGTTTTATTCTCTTTTTTTTATTAGTAGAGTTTTTTACAGTTTTACGATAATAATAATAATAATAATAATAATAATAATATAATATTTTTTTTTTTTTATTTTAGTTAGTGCATTTCATTAGTTTTATTCTCTTTTTTTTATTAGTAGAGTTTTTTACAGTTTTACGATAATAATAATGATAATAATAATAATAATAATAATTTTTTATTTAATTTTAAAATAGTAGTAATAGAAGTAATAGTAGTAATAGTAGTAATAGTAATAATAGTAATAATAGTAAGTAGAGGAATAATAGTAATAATAGTAATAATAGTAATAATAATAATAATAATTGATAACAAGATGGCGGATGGCAAAGACATATTTCGGTCACTGAATGAATTAACTTCATGCATATTGGGCCTTACCGAAGCAGAACATAACGCAAAGAGATTGTAAATTCTACATTATTACTCTTATGGAATCCCTATCTTCTTCGTCTTTAAAACAAGCTAAGCTTTGAGCGAAATTCGCTCGACTTGATAAATCGTCCTCTTATCGACATGGCGGATTCAAGCCAAAGAAAACATAACAGATGTAAATGGACCGACCAAATGAACAATGATATTTTAGAATGTAAGAGGAAAGCGCTCGCTATGATTTCATCAGAATATCCACCGCTTGACGACAATGGAAAGAAAAAGGGCTACATGAAAGTCTTGAAGGAGCTCTGGGATGACAAAGGATATATCAATCTTGGATTGAAAAGCCAAAATCTACGTGACCACGCGGCAAGACTTGAGAAAGTGCTGGGATATAATTTGGAAAGTACGAATGGAAATATGCAAGGCCAGGAAAATACAGGAGAGAGCGTATTTATTGTGGCAGATATTGATTCGAATCAATAAGAAATTGGAGATGAAAATCATAACAATATTATTCAGTCAACACAAAATGCAAATTTTCCAACTCCACGAATCCCAGAGGACATTGAATTCAATGAAGACGACACCTCTATTATTAATGCATCTATCGAGCATTCTTCTGTGACTGGCGAACCAGGATGTCTTCCAGATTATAAAACTGTTAACCAGCCAGCTATGGTTAAGTGGGGAAAACGCAGCGATGGAACCACAATTACAATACCGACATCAACCATATTAAATGCATACAATGAAATTACAGCATGGAGAAAAAATGTATTTCTTGTCCCATATGGAAAAATAGGAAGAGAGTTCATTGATCAAATAACGTTACATATCAACGACTGGAATAATTGTTCTGAAACGCAACATATAGCCCTAAAATCTGCTTTTGTACTCTTGGCAGTAGCACTCCAAAAGCCAAGTCAAAAGTCCAAGGCTAAAGACCATCAAGACTGTTTAATGAAACGTCTAGTGCTCTGGAAAGAAGGGGAAATTAACAAATTACTACGCGAAGGACGAATGATTCAAAGTCGTATTGGAAAATCGAAAAAGTCAGATCCGCCAGACAGAGCAAAGATTTTCGCAAAGCTTGTCATGGAGGGGCAAATAAACTCAGCGCTGCGTTTCCTGAACGATAGTTCCTGTGGAGGCGTCCTTTCATTAACAGATGATGTTATGATGCAACTTAAGGAGAAACATCCCAAGCCACAAGAAGCGAAACTGGGTACACTCCTTTTTGGACCAGTCGACGATGACATACCAGAATCAATATACTCTGAAATAGATGGTCAGATGATTAGAGAGGCTGCTTTGAGAACAAAGGGATCAGGTGGTCCTTCTGGAGTTGATGCACTTGGTTTCAAGAGAATTCTTGCATGTAAATCCTTTAAACATTTGTCTGTAAAGCTTTGTGATGCACTAGCCACACTTACAAGGACACTATGTACTAAGTACGTTGATCCTCTGTCTATAGAACCATTGTTGGCAAGTCGCTTGATTCCACTGGATAAAGGTGAAGGCGCAGTTAGACCAATTGGAGTGGGCGAGGTAATTAGGAGAATTATTGGAAAGTGCGTAATGAATGTAACCAAGCAGGATGTGATTGATGTTAGTGGCTCACTACAGGTGTGTGCTGGCCAGAAATCCGGAAGTGAAGCTGCAATCCATGCAATGCATAACATATTTGAAGCAGATGATACAGACGCCGTTTTGCTCATTGACGCCTCCAATGCCTTTAATGCATTGAATAGAGCTGCTGCATTACACAACATTAGAGTACTTTGTCCAATAATTGCAATCTACGCAATAAATACATATAGACATCCAGCACGTTTATTTATTACAGGCGGCAAAGAACTTGAGTCTGCAGAAGGAACAACACAAGGTGACCCACTTGCTATGGGTCTCTATGCTCTCAGCCTTCAACCACTGATTACATACTTACAGTCCATTACCAAAGCAAAGCAATGCTGGTTTGCAGATGATGCGAGTGGAGCTGGATCTATAGAGGAAATTAAGAAATGGCGGAATGCATTAAACGTGACTGGACCAGATTTGGGATATTTTCCCAATGGTAAGGAAAAAGAAGAGAACGCAAGAGATGCCTTCAAAGAAACGGCCATCAACGTTACCACACAAGGACAGACACATCTGGGAGCAGTAGTGGGTTCAAGATCATATCTAGACGAGTATGTTAGCAAAAAGGTAGAAAACTGGGTCAATGAAATAACCAAGCTGGCTGAGTTTGCAGTATCTCAGCCTCAAGCCTGTTATGCTGCCTTTACGTTTGGCTTGAAGCATCGATGGACATACTTTCTTCGAACACTGCCTGATATTCAGGATCTCCTAGAACCACTAGAGAACGCAATATCTCACTTGCTTATACCATCTATTACAGAGCATAATTGTAGCCAAACTGAACGAGACATCCTAGCATTACCAGTGCGAATGGGTGGCCTTGGATTTACAAATCCCTGTCAAGAAGCAAAACAAGAGTATACAGCATCAGTTAATGTAACCACCCCGTTAGTTGAAAACATCATTTCTCAAACAAATGAATTACCAGATGAGTCCCACACAAGATCACTACAGCAAACTGTTCGAAGAGAAAAAGAAAATACACTAAAAGATAGAGTGGATCATATCAAGAAGACAGTACACCGAAAGACATCAAGAGTTTTAGACTTGGCTACAGAAAAGGGATCATCGACTTGGCTGACAGTAATTCCAGTTAAAGAAATGGCTTTTAACTTGAACAAAAGAGAGTTTAGAGATGCTATTAAACTGCGGTATGATTGGCATATAGATGGTAATCCTTCCACTTGTGTATGTGGTGAATCCTTCTCTATTGACCACGCGATGATTAATTGCAAAAGAGGCGGTTTCATAATCCAGCGTCATAATGAGCTGCGTGATCTTGAAGCTGAACTATTGAATATGGTTTGTAGTGACGTTGAAATTGAACCCGTCCTCCAAGATATCACCGGAGAAGAATTGAATAGAGGATCGAATAAAGCACCGGACGCACATTTAGATATCCATGCACGTGGGTTTTGGGAAAGACAAAGATCTGCATTCTTTGATGTTCGGGTTTGCCACCCCAATGCAGAATCTTATAAAGACCTTGATCCCCAACAGATTTACCGCATGCACGAGAACGAGAAGAAACGTATGTACTCGAAAAGAGTGATGAAAATTGAACAGGGAACATTCACACCATTAGTCTTTACTACAACTGGAGGGATGGGAAACGAATGTTTGAGATACCATAGTAGACTTGCTGAGCTGATTGCTATAAAGAAAGGTGAACAATATGCAACAGTTATCTCATGGATTAGAGCCAAAGTCTCGTTCTCAATATTGAGATCTGCGCTGCTGTGTCTGAGAGGCTCAAGAACATTTAAGAGATTACCTTGTGACATTAAAAACATTGATTTAGATATAGAAACCACAGTAGGAGCCATCTGTAAATAATATTTTTATATCTTAATTTATTTATTTTTATCTTTTTTATATATATATATATTGCTTATATTATATTATTCATATTTATTGTTTGTATTTTAATATCATTAGTTAATTGTTATTGAACAATCCAAGCGATCATTTTAAATTTTGTAAATAAGGATTTTTATCTATTTTTCTATCTCTTATTTGTAATTTGTTTTGAGGAATAAAGTTATCAATAATAGTAATAATAGTAATAATAGTAATAATAGTATAATAATAATAATAATAATAATAGTAATAGTAATAGTAATAATAACAATAACAATAACAATAGCAACAGCAACAGCAACAGCAACAGCAACAATAACAATAGTAATAGTAATAATAATAATAGTAATAGTAATAGTAATAATAGTAATAATAGTAATAATAGTAATAATAGTAATAATAATAATAAATAATAATAATAATAATAATAGTAATAATAATAAATAATAATAATAGTAATAATAATAATAATAATAATAATAATAATAATAATAATAATAATAATAATAATAATAATAATAATAATAATAATAATAATAATAATAATAATAATAATAATAATAATAATAATAATAATAATAATAATAATAATAATAATAATAGTAATAGTAATAGTAATAGTAATAATAATAATAATAATAATAATAATAATAATAATAATAATAATAATAATAATAATAATAATAATAATAATAATAATAATAATAATAATAATAATAATAATAATAATAATAATAGTAATAATAGTAATAATAGTAATAATAGTAATAATAATAATAATAATAATAATAATAATAATAATAATAGTAATAATAATAGTAATAATAATAATAATAATAATAATAATAGTAATAATAGTAATAATGATAATGATAACTTTATTCCTCAAAACAAATTACAAATAAGTAATAATAATAATATAATAATAGTAATAATAGTAATAATAGTAATAATAATAATAATAATAATAATAATAATAATAATAATAGTAATAATAGTAATAATAGTAATAATAATAATAATAATAATAATAATAACAATAATAACAATAATAACAATAATAACAATAATAACAATAGTAACAATAGTAATAATAGTAATAATAGTAATAATAGTAATAATAATAATAATAATAATAATAATAATAATAATAATAATAATAATAATAATAATAATAAATAATAACAGTAACAGTAACAGTAATAGTAATAATAATAATAATAATAATAATAAATAATAATAATAATAATAATAATAATAATAATAATAATAATAATAATAATAATAATAATAATAATAATAATAATAATAATAATAATAATAATAATAATAATAATAATAATAATAATAATAATAATAATAATAATAACAATAATAATAGATCTAGCAGTCTAACCTGATAGATGAATGTGCAAGGTCTTCATCAGCACCAATTGCTCGCAAGACATAAGACGGCTCAAGGGAAGCTGATGTACAGGCACTAAAAAGTTAGAATAGTTACAATAGTTATAGTTAGAATAATTACAATAGTTTAAGAAACTATCAGTTCAGTGGTACATTTTGTATTTGAATGGCACTGTTGATGATCTGCCAGGGTAATATAGATGGTATTTGAATGGCACTGTTGATAATACCACATTCTGGGCCAGGGTCCTGAAAGGCTGTTATCTCTAACCCAGGATTAAACCTGAAACATAATCAGCCTTCCAAGAACCAGGCCCCCTGTTATCCATTTACAAGAGTATCTACAATGGAGGGTTGATTGTGTAAACAACAACAAATTTACCTTCCAGAAGATAGGGCAATGTCCTTCAAAGCCATTAGTAACGACTCTCCTTCGACACAGGCAAAGGACAAGTTGACACACCCCATGTAGGTGTGGTCAAGATCACCATTCCTTATTACATGAGATAGTCTAGAACATACTCCATCAATAAGACGCTGTGCGAGACCTGTTATGTGCTTGTCGTCATACTATTGTATAGAAATTGCAATAGAAATTGTATTGTAAATGAATATTGTCATCAAGGAAGATAAGTTCACCCTTTGGTTAAAACAGCTCATTAATTTATAGGACATATGTATGCATACATGTATGTTCTCCTGCAGTATGACATTGTAATTCCCATACAGTCTTTAAATAAAGTCTTCATCATCATCATTCATCGAAGTGAATATAAAAAGGTACAAGAATTGCAATACATGTACATGGCAGTACCTCCATTTCATGTTTCGCTACTTCACAAGCAGTTCCCAGACCAACACATAGGACATGGGGGACTGTACCACTGCGCATCCCTCTGTTAACACAAATATTTCATGTCATTAAAACAGAAAAAAAAAAAAAAAAAATTAAATTAAATTAAAAATTAAAAATTAAAATTAAAACATACATGTATACAAGGTGTTATGCATAAAATACTATTATTTTATTTATTTATTGGGGAAAAATTACAAAAAACATAATCAAACAGACACTACTAATTCAATATCTAATAAATAAAATATCCAACCTTTCTTGTCCACCTCCACTTTGAAGAGGCTCAACACGAACACGAGGCCTTCTTCTAACATAAAGAGCACCAATTCCTTAATAATACACGTACAAACAAAAGGTAAACTTCAGAATGTGATTATGTAAATCGTAGTAAAAATATTTTTGAGAGACAGAAACTTATTGACCACTTCTAACATTTATCATTAGAATTATTTATATACCGGTAGTTATATTTATGTATATTAATATATTTTATATTGGTATATAGCTAATTGCGTAATCGTTGTCGGGTTGAAAATCATGAAAGCTATGACCAAAAGGAATTCTGGGAAATTAAAACTCTCAAATAACACAGTCAAATCATCGACCTTTTTATCCAGACTTGTAGGATCTTAGTTAAATAGCTCATATACCTTCAAAACTACGAGAACATTGAATATATCTGTATGTAATGCAGGTCATGAACTGATTTCCCATTCATCCTTGCAGTCTCAGCTTCTATGATTTAAGATTTTCAACCCGACAACGATTATGCAATTAGCTATATGTAATTTTAGATAGAACTGGCCACAGGGTCATCGGCGTAAGCTATCACGTGTCACCCTCTTTAAATAAAGTCAATTCATTCATTCAGCACACACAAACGCACACACAAACCAGTCGGGGAATGGCTTAGTATACCAAGTAAATGAACAAATTAGTAAATAATAAATAAATAAATACATGTACCTTTTGGACCATAAATCTTGTGTCCACTGACAGACAATAGATCAATTTTCATGTCGTTCACATCTAAAGGGATCTTGCCAACAGCCTAAAATAATATATTCATTTCTTAGTTAACTTACATGTACATGTAGGACATAGACCTCAATGAACCGATAGCACTCATAGCAGCATGTACCTTCAGCAATGGGGTGGGGGATGATGCAATTGCAGGATGAAATTCAACACAAGTTGCATAGGGATTACAAAAACATTAATAAATGTACACATAACAGTGTAAAGTGATCTACTGTATGATCAAAATCTAAATTCTCTTGTGTATTCTTTGAATTCCAAAGGAGAATTCAGATTTTGATCAGTTAAGTCCTAATTGTACATATCTTGTACTGACCTGTGCAGCATCAGTATGAAAGAAAACCTTGTTCTTTCTGCATAATTCACCTATAAACCAGTATTAGAGTCGTTTTCGTATGAGTGGGAAACCTACGGTACGGAGTTACGGTCACGGTACGGAATCGAACACATTGTATTCAACCAATCACAGCGCGCAAAATCATTTCTCAACCAATCAGAATGCTTGGATACCGCACGATGGCGCGATACGATCATCGCACGGGATGAACCGTACCGTAACTACTTCCCACTCATACGAAAACGACTCTATAACATACATACAGTCATTCTCAAAGAGGTTGTCCAGATGTACCTACCATATTACAATAAAGTCACATGATTCATTATGTATTCAATTCCCTCACATGGAATTTCAATTTGAGATGCAAAAGTACACGGCATTGTGAGAATTGAATGTAATGGCGCTGGTATTGACTCGCAGTTCCGTGCGCAGAAATTGAAAACATAATGAATCACGTGACTTTATTGTAGTATTGTAGTCTTTTCATCTGGACAACCTTTTTGAGAATGACTGTATATATATTTAAGAAACAAATCAACAACAGCATATATATTGCCTCTGAAAAAGTAAATGAACATTGATCAAGCTTTCTAATAATAAATACATACACGCAAATAATATATACATGTTCACATTGTACATTGATTCAGACATGATTTGTTTCTTCTACGCATTTATTTATTTTTCCGAGCTTTCGGGCTCTTGGCCCATCATCAGGGACGAAAGGAAAAAATAACGAATTTTCACATGGCGTGGAAAACAAATATAAACAAAACAAAAACATTGGCATAAGCACGCGCTCACAATAGAATGTGCTCGAGCAAAATAACAATACATGGTGGAATAAATGAAAGATAGAACAAATAAAAAAAGCTCGGAAAAATTAATAAATACGTAGAAGAAACAAATCATGTCTGAATCAATGGTACCTACGTACAGAAACCTACTAAACATTGTACATTGTTAAAGTGTCAAAAGCCAAATAATATATGTACATGTATGTACACATTCCTGTACACTAACACTGTTGACAGACATGCTGACCAGAAATATCACACACACTGAATATATGTGCTCCAAGTACATGTATTGAGCTAGTTACCTATCTCTTTAACAGGCTGAATTACACCAATCTCATTGTTTACAGTCATGATAGACACCAGTGATGTGTCAGGACGAATAGATGCTTCAAGCTCCTAAAGAAAGAAATCGATCTGATATTTTAATAGGGTACTTCAAATGGAAGTGTAAATGCAATTTTGAAGAGCTTCAAGGGAAAGGTAGTCTCCCTTGTATCCGTTTTTAGTTCCATCGGAACTAAGAAAGACTAAGGCCAAGGCTAATTGAAGAGCAACACATAAATTAAGTACTTGGAGATAATAATTTTTTAATTTGTATTTTGTATTACCACCGTTTCCATTACTATGCAACCAACAGAGATGTAAGTCGCGTCTTGTAGTCAAGACATCAAAGAAACCGCTTTCGGCATATTTGATGTTTATGATTGATGGAAGTCTATTACCCCATTCACACCAAACTTTGTTTAGTTAATTAAACTAGGTTTATTCTCGCTTCTCTAATTCGAGGGCATTTAATTTCACAAGTATCAAACTACCTGGAATTTGTACTGTGCAACATAAAGGACAGTTTACCAGCAGTTTTGTGCTAAAAGTTCCATGGCGTTTGTAGATAATTTTCTAAACCTGTTTAGTTAAACCACTTTAAACCATGTTTATACATGTAAGGCAAACTTACCAGACGCAACTTTCTACAACATTAGTAAAACATATAGTATACAGTAATACATGTATTATAGCATCATATAAGGAAATTGTAATTGTAATTAGTTGTAGTAAAACGTTTTGTAATTAAAAAAATTGAAACAAAAAACAAAAAACAAAAAAACTTTCTGGTCGCGTAGTAATGCAAAGAGTGGTAAGTAAAAAAACAAGTACTTGGAGAAGAGTACCACAACAAATACAAACATACTGAACAAAGTACCTGAAGATCGATTAGTCCATTTGTATTGACTTTCAGATAGGTTACTTTAAAGCCTTCGCCCTCAAGGCTACGACATGAATCAAGTACACACTTGTGATCCTGAATGTGACAGAAAATGCTATAAATTATGACAAATCAATGGCACCCGTTGGCCAACTTGTGCATTACCACGTACCCCTTCCACAAAGTTGTGAGCCTGCAATGTACTTCAGCGGCAACATAATGAAAGTTTACAGCCAAGTGAGTGATCCCAAAATTGTCCCAATGTCATGCCAAACTGTTAGACTATTCAGAGTACTCACCGTTTGTGTGGTTATAAGGTGTCTTTTATTTTTCTTGTAAAATCTGCCAACTCCCTATAAATGACAAAACGCTATATAGTACTATAGTACATATACATGTACTTGTATACATTACCTGTACAGTTTTAATACCTTGTATTGGTGCTTACTTCCAAAAGCTGTTGCAAGCTTTTGTAGATCTATATTGAGGCCTTACATTTATGTGCACCTTGTATAGGCGCAAAGATAGGTAACACCAGATCTACAAATACCCTATGCATAAATGGTAGAATCATAAAATCTCATTCACTTTGTTATTGGGAATATGTCACAGCAATATCTGATCATTTCTTTGAAGAGAGTGTTATCAAAAATGAATACACCACATTTTAGGGCTGTACTACGAAATCTTGGAAAGATATAGTGACTTGAAATTACAAAGATTTGTGCCAGAAACCGGACTTTGGCCCTAAATGCCTCGTTTCCATGTATTTTACATCTTTCAAACGCTTACTACTTTATGATAGTTTCATTTTTATTAATGCACTTTTGGGGTAATTACTAAACTGTGGATGATCTTTCAATCTATTACTTTACCTTTACTTAACTCGTTATTCTTTCAGTTTTTGTAAATTTATGCAAATTCAAGAAATCGAGTATTGCATAGGGTATAGCTGGAAGAGTTTTGCTAAAAACTAAGAATGGCAACCATTTATAAAGTTTGTGACTTGCAACTGCCGAAGTATGAGCAACAAACTGTACCTTGACTGCAATATTATTGGATTCTGTTGCACCACTTGTGAAGATGATTTCCTTGGGATCAGCTCCTATCAAATCTGCAACTTGCTAGAAAATGAACAAATTGAAGGTGTTTGTGCAAGAACAGTGTTTGACTTGTGATCAGAATCCAAATTCTCCTTTGAAATTCAAAGAGTCTAGAGGAGAATTTAGTTTTTGGTCAGTTCTTACACAGACCTCTTTAATTCATTGTTCATTTACATGTACAATCATGTGGTAATCATTGTCTACATGTACATGTACAACATACTGTAGAACACACTATCTTTGATTGTAGAAAACCCTAAAGGCATTCTTACCAGGGCAGGTCCAGGAATTTTTGAGAGGGGGGTCCAAACATATAACAAGCAAAATTTACTTGTGGCAAAACTAGATTCTATGATAAAACAATCATTTGAACCTCAGGTATGACAGGGGGGTCTGGACAAACCCCGACCCTCCCCCTGGATCTGCCACTGCTCACTGTCAAGACAGACTGTACAGCGTATAGTATAATCAAAGAAGACTTTTAAAAGAGATCATCACCTAGCATTGTACAAACACACAGACCTGTTCAAAATCTTATGAAATCTTCTGTAATGACCACGTACTGTACCCTTTTGGAGTAAACATCCATATATATATATACCATACCTCTCTGGCTTTTTCCACAGCACGTTCACTTTCCCATCCATAAGCATGTGTTCGTGAATGAGGATTGCCATAATAGGAAACTGTGTATGGCATCATTGCATCGATTACTCGAGGGTCCTTATATGGGGATATCAAACATTGAACATTGTTAGTGTATGTGTATTTAACTGTTATAATCACACCTTGTGGTATTGCTGTACATCCACATCAACCTATAGACTTTTAAAACTGCATTACCAATAGACAGTCTTTAGTATTTGCCAAGTTTTAGCTGCACAAGAAATGGAGAAACCCTACTAACAGTGGATGTACATGTATAGAGTGCAAACCATATGTCCGTGAAATAATACTATTACTAAATAGTACTAAATAGTGTTATATCTATTGTTTTCTATTGTTTCATCAGTGCTATTTAGTACTAATTAGTTAGTATTGTTTCACGGACATATGGTTTGTACTCTATGTACGCGGTTAGCAATATGTTATTGATAATTCACATTGCACTCACCATGGGTGTGGTAGCTTGTTGATCAAGATAAAGTGGTCTTCCGCTTGCTTCTACACCTGCATCTACAATAAATGTACATTTAACAAATATCTGGAAAATGAGGATATTGAAGAAAATACTTTAAAGCCCAAGGGAATGGTCACATGGTCTGAAAAGGGACAACATTTGAGATATGTGAATAGGCCATTCCCAAGTTCCTTTTATCTCTGTTTCAAAACGAGTCTACGTGCGAAACCTTCATATGAAAATTAGTTTTATTTACATGAAAAAGGAAAAAATTATTTGCATAAGAAAGGTTTCACACGTAGACTCATTTTGAAACAGAGATAAAAGGAACTCGGAAATGGCCTATTGACTCAGGTCCACTGTTCGATAAAGCCATCTGGAACAATTAAAATTACACGATAGAAGTACTGTATTTACAATATTGGCAAACTTTATAATAATAATATAAATAAATAAATACTATAAATACTATAAACATAGTATATGCAAACAAAATGTACATTACAAACACAATCACATTCCAAATAAATTGAAATATAAGCTTACTTACGTAATACATTTGCAGCCTAAGGCCTGAATAGGCGACTTGCACTAAGAGGTCACGTGACCCTAACTCCCATAAAACGAACAGCAATGTCAAAATGAACTCCAGAAATGAAAAGAGCACCTCGAAATTAGTAAAAGGGCAAAGTTTCAGGGCATCATGTCTGACAGGAGAAATGACTAAAAAAATAAAATCGATCGTTTTCTAAGATTTTGTTTGGAAAATCCAATGCATTTTCCAAACAAAATCTTAGAAAACGATGGATTTTATTTTTATTCCCATTTCTCCTGTCAGACATGATGCCCTGAAACTTCGCCCTTTTACTAATTTCGAGGTGCTCTTCTCATTTCTGGAGTTCATTTTGACACTGCTGTTCGATCTAAGGGGGTTGGGGTCACGTGACCTCTTAGTGCAAGTCGCCTATTGCGTATAAGCTTATAACTTAAGGTGGCTCCATATAGTTTTAAGGGCCTTTATACCAAATGTAAAAATCGTCTTATAGCTAATACAGATGTATAATTTGACACCCGTTCAGCCAACCATATGACAGATCATGAGTTGGGGAATCATTTTATATGAAAATGATCACTTGAAAGGTTACCATAGCAATGCCATGCCCTTTAACGAAGGTCATTTTTCTCATAAAATCAATAAAAACGCACGGTTTACACGGTGAATCTTTTTAAAAAGTGCTACTTGGACGAAAATCAATCGAAATTTAATTTAGCTGAAACTTCATTGAATAATTCTTCAAGGGTCTAATAATAACTAGTTAAAATCTTTTTTCGATATTCCAGAGGGAAGTACTATATTTTTATGAATCTTTAGAGGTGTCAGTGACGTCATCTACTCAACCCAACATTCAGCTCCATACATTTCTTTGTATTTTGTGAGTCCAAATATCTCAATGTTTTGTTCAGATAACAGCTCTGCATTGAAGACAACTGGTCAGACAATCAATCCTAAGCACAAATAATGTAAGAAAACTCCTTCACCCAAACTTTTAGCTTCATAGAAATAAAATAATTCAAGAAACTAAACACAAAGAAATGTGTGGAGCGAAGCCGTGTTGATTGTTTGGGTTGAGTAGATGACCTCACTGAACTTCTAAAGATTCATAAAAATGTAATACTTCCCATAGGAATTTTGAGAAAACACATTAACCAGTAATTGTATGGCTCTTTGAGATTATTTCAGTGAAGTTTCAGCTAAATTAAACTTCGATCGATTTTCGTCCAAGTAGCACTTTAACCCTTTGACACCCAGAGATTTTTGAGTTTTTTAGCGATTTTCTGGACCTAATCACGCCATAGGAAATTTCGATTCCATATAAGGGGTTTCCATGGAAATCTTGACAGTTCTGAAAGCCCACGGGCTCAGGTTCTGACGTAATCTTTCTCTTTTGGTGAATCTCCTCGAGGAACGGCATCTCGTAGCTACTAGGAGCGGTCAATTTTGCATTTTTAGAGTGTTTATAGCCATTATTCACCACAGAAGCCCCCAGGACAGCATCATTAAGCTTGACTGGTGTGGTAGAGACCGTTCTGCTGAAAGAACCCAGCAGCGAGAAACGGTTTTCACGAAGACATGTCGGCACTGCCGTTATGAAATTCAAAATGGCGGACTCAATTGTGAAATCGTCTCTCTGGTTGTTCTGTGGTGGATTGCAGGACCTACAAAGGCATTTTTGGCGACTTTGGACTTGTAAAGAATGCAACCGGTGTAATATTTTGCCTGTAGGACCGAGTGGCTCGACACTCTATATATTCTAAACTAGGCTACCTAACAGCAGTAAATGCTGACGGTGAATGCATTGCTAGTAGTTGTGGATAAGAGTTGGTGAGAGGGAGATACCGTAGTTGTTATGAAATGTTTTGTTTTATGTATGTGACAAGTACTGCAAATTATTAGGCGAGTCTACCTTTCTTTGTTTTGAATAGTATTACCCTGTGTTTGAAAAACTGGATAGCTTATGAATAACTAATGTATTACTTATAATTGAGATTTCAATGCGAGTATTCACACTTGAAACTGACACACGGTCAGCCGGCACTAATCAGCTCAATTAATACGGTGATCTTCAACTACAGGCAATTCCCACGAAAAGCACAAGATACGGTATCTGATGGGCTTACGAGTCAGGATATACCGCGGGCTAAAGAAACATACACATGTACAAATTAATTAGGGACACATATTTTGGGCACGACATTTACCGATCAGAAACGCGAAAACAACTCACTTCAGGCTATAGCGTATGTAGGAGTTGGCGCGAAAAGCATGATGGTTC
Source organism: Actinostola sp. cb2023 (assembly GCA_033675265.1). Lineage (NCBI taxonomy): Eukaryota > Metazoa > Cnidaria > Anthozoa > Actiniaria > Actinostolidae > Actinostola > Actinostola sp. cb2023. Next base: position 1,039,315 of record JAUJYZ010000439.1, on the reverse strand, counting down.
TTGAGAATTGCATGATGGTTCTTGAGAATTGCATGATGGTTCTTGGAAATTGCATGCCGGGTAAAAATCGAGATTTTTTCTGCCTACGTGAATGAATTAGAATTGCTTCCTTGCTCGCTCGCTTCAGGCTCGCTCGCTGCGTCAGCAAATACGGAAATGGCGGGATGCTTTCTGTCGAAAATTCCTGGATGTTCCCGGCATCCTTTTTGGGCGTGCAGAAGGAAAACACGTGTTAGCGAAAGTGGTCCTAAGGAAATGGCTATTGTTCGGCGAGTTAATTAGGAAGAGAGAGGGAAAAATTCACGAATATATCAAGAAGAGAGGTGGAAGTTTGCTGAGAAAGTGGCGTTTTGTTTTGCAAGGATGTATTTTGGAAGAAAATCCAAGTCAAATGCTGTTCATTTTCGAGGTGTAAAATTGCGTCAAAAACACGCATTTTTGATTTTTATGGAAAACAAATTGAACTAATGCCCAGAAATCGGACCTGTAAGTCAGTTTACTTGAGGTTAAAATATGAAGAGTTATCTAGTTGTCACTAATAACTGGCCATGAGATCGATGTTACGAAAATTCAGAAAGTTAGAATTTTTCAAAGCAGTATCGATGTTTACGGCTGGTTTCGGCCGGTGTAGGAGTCAATGGGTTAATTACTGTAGCTTTATATTACAAAAAAAATGTAAAATTATGAAGAGATTTTACTGTGTAGTTTTGGAGTTTCTTTTCATAAAAGATCGCCGGCACGTGACGTCATCAAAAATAAAAATTATTCAAGTTCCAGTATTGCGCATGCTCATGGTCTTGCGCACGCGCGCTTGCTTAAACTATATGGAGCCACCTAAAGCTTATACATTGTACAAATTAAAAAAGTAAAAATATTCATTTAAACTATATCTACAATTTCATTAAATAGGCATTGAAAATATCTATAGAAATTAAATTCAATATTGATCACGATTACGAAGTGCCAATAAGCTTATTATTAGGGAGGTTTTATGGAATCTTCTTCTGACGTCAAAATCTATCACGAGTGGCCGTCGTCATTCACTTGCTCAAAACTTCAATTTTAGATCGGTGAAGTCTAAATATCTGTCAAATATTAGTTACTTATAAACAAACAAACAAATGTCATCTAGTTGCTTGAAGAAAAACTAACAGACTTTGAGGCTCGAACATTTTGTAGATCTTGACGGCCATACGTCACACGTAAAACCTCCCAATTTGGCATTTAACACGTGAAATCCTTTGACTTTGCACTTGCAGATCTGAATTATGGAAAATTCAAGCGACGTTTCCTTTTTGCCCAGTTAGTAGCACATACACGGAAGAACATATATTCTAGTTACTTAAAGACTGTACTGTATAGTTAGAGTACTAAATAGCTTACTAGTTTCGTAGCACATGTGTCATGTGATCATGAAATAGTGAAGACGTGAAAAACGTGAACCTACATGAACGTACTCAAGTAGAGCGTGAAATACGCACTGACCTTTCGCTGTACTACTGCTACTTGAATAACGGATACTAAACAATCTTATTGCTTTCCTTGTTAACGAGGACACATGTATTCGTGACAATCTTTGTGGAAACATGATTTTACAGATTTTGGTGGAGTTTGCAGGACCAACATGGACGCACAATCGATAACTTGTCGTGATGCGTGTTTATCCGTGATGTCAGCTCCGTCACCACAGGAAGCCCACATCATCATGTTTTTAGATACGTCGGATCAGTTTCAGGGTCTATCTATTTTCATATACAGCGATTTGCAAAAATTCTGTAAAATTTAATATATCGATATATCGATATATCGATATATAATAATTTGCATAATCCTAATTCTTTGTTTTTAGCTATTATTAAACCTGAATCTAAACCCAAGTAACCTTTGTAGTATGTATGTGAAAAAACAATTGAAATTACCCACAATGCACCCGATATAATGATATATCGATCGATATTGATTTTTACAGAATTTTTGCAAATCGCTGTATAGATAAACTAAGAAACTTTAAACAGATTTAACCGGATTTTAAATACCGAAAACCCAGTTTTCAGCATGTCCTTCCAAACGCTCAGCTCCGGCTCAAGTAGCTGTTCTTGAGCGCTTAGACTGATGCGCGCAGAAGATCACAAATTACATGTATTTCCTAATTTTAAAATTCCTTAATACGTTGCTAAAATTTGAATTCTATGCATAAATATTATGTACTGTTATGTCTGTGAATAAGTACCAGGAAGAGGTTGTCGTGACCTTTGTCGTCATGACAACGCTAAGTGTGGTATAAAGTGTAAGAAATGCGATCTTCTGAAATCCAGTATTTATGACAAAGAAAGAAAATCAGCTTATACATTGAAATAAATAAATAGTTTGACGGCCTGTGAAGAAACAGTAATTCAGTTTTCTAAATCCACTTCAAAGATTTGTACAATCTGATTGATATTACGAACAGGCTTTTAAACCGGTTGTACAAGGTAGATAGTCAAGTTTGGGCTAGTTTTTTTAATTTCCTTTAGAAGCGCCTATAACGTCTCAGTCATTTAATTCACTGCTGATGTTGTTATTCGAACGTTAGAGACTACAGTCAGCAGTGATCCTCTGCTTCTAGTTCGTCTGACGGGGCTGTACCAAGCCAATACGTACCTGGCAAAAAGCTGCGACCAGAGAGCAAAGTATCGGTTACCGCAAGTAATCGAAAATGAAAGGGAGAATTATTCGAGTGAAAATCTCTGAAAGACAAACTGATTCATGTTGGTCATGGATCGTCTGTGTTTCGTCGTTTCTCATCCTATTTCTCTTCGGTGGATTCCACAATTCGTTTGGAACTTTTTTCGTTGCTTTACTTAACAAGTTTGGCCGAAGCGAAGCGGAAACTGGTAGGTTAATTTCCATTTGTTGTTGAATATTGTGATTACATGTAGTTTCGCAGTTGGTCGTTAAAGTACAAACAACATAGCATGCCAGTTCAGCCGGCGGGGGAGAACTGCTTTTAATAATAATATAATAACTGAATAATGAAATTTATACAGCGCTAACATTATAAATATTCTAAAGCGCTTTACAAGACTATGCCAAGAAAAAATAAAATATAGAACACTAAATACCGGCTTTAATTTTAATTCAGTAGGATATACATTATTTGATGCCGTTAGCTCTTTTATCAAGAGAGAATATAATAGTTTTCAACTGATTAACAATCAGTTTTTTCGAATTCCTTGAAAGAGGCAATACCGGTTACAAACCGCCCATAGGGGGGTCTACACATTAGCGCGCGTGATGAATAAATTAATTGTTCACGGAAAACTGGTTTTCTATAATTATTATATTCCATAGAGCAACAACTGACGAATGAATTAATGAATAAAAAACTTTATTAATGTGTCGAATACTTCTACCACTGACAAGGGCATTATTTTATCACGGTCTGAAATGATATACAGTCAACTCTCTCGTAAGCGGACACCCTCGGGAATTGAAAAAAGTGTCCGTTAGTAGAGCTGTCCGCTTATGAGAACTATTCCCGTAAGCGGACACCAAAGAAAAATAGGGTGGATGTCCGCTTACGGGAGAGTTAATTACGTTTTAATCGTTAGCGAAAAATAGCAACTGAACCGTACACCTTGCTTCCCCGCGGACAAATGGAGATTTGACAAAACCGATCCCCACTGTTCTGTTGCTCTGTAAAAGGTCATATTTTTGTTGATTTATTGCAAATTAAAGACAAATTCCATTGCCGAAAGTCCATTATTATATGGTGTGTCCGCTTACGAGAGAGCGTAAACAAAAGAAAAATCCAATTTTCATTTTCAAAAGTGTCCGCGTCCGCTTACGAGAGAGTGTCCGCTTACGGGAATGTGTAAATACAGAGTTTGACTGGGAGGTAAAACGGGGATTTGAAAAGGCGTCCGTAAGTAGAGCTGTCCGCTTACGAGAGTGTCCGTTAGCGGAGAGTTGACTGTATACGAGGAAAAACAGGAACTAGCGACGCCCGGCCCCCATGCACATACTTAATGGCCGTCTGCCAATCACCGACTCGCTTCAGTAGGTCTAGTAATAGTACTGTACTAATTCTTTCTCTTCCGTTCTTCGGTTCTTGAAAAGGCGTCTCACGGGATGTTTTCCGCATTTCTATATAGGGTGGGGGGAATCTCTAAAATTACATTTTTCTCCATGGAGTCATGTTACATATTTTTAAATTCTCCCCAGGCTCGCGCGCCACTAATGCTTCGGTTTCGCGCCTAAACCCCATTCTCGTACCCAGAGCCCGCTCGTCATTTGGTTTGTCGCTGGCTCTGGGAATCCCTGAAATTTTAGCGAATTTCATTGGCTGATGAAATCAACAATGACTGATCGTATTTGATTGGTTCATGAGATCAACAAAGATTCAAACTTGCAAGGCGAACGAAAGGAATGACAGCGACGGTTGTATTTTCATACAATGGTATTCCGTTATTGAATTATAAAGCTATGGAAATGAGAGTGACTGTGTAGACATAAAATTGATCTGAATAAAGAATTCGTAAAGGGCGATCTAACAATACATAAATTATAAAAGTAAAGTAACGGCTACAGACACAATCGATCGTACTCGCTTTGAGTATTCAAAGGAATATTTCAATAACAAAGCGGAAGACAGGAAGGTTCACATGCAAGATTATATTAGAACATGTATTTATCGTCCAGCCTTTATCGCAACAGAGCCAGAGAAGAACCGGTGATGAACGTCGAAGGGATTTAAACGGCTACACGAAGATAAATGTACAAACTTGTGTACTTGTTAGTTTGAATATTCAAACCAACGTGAACACTACGTAGCCAGTAGACTCTTCCACAGTACCCGCTCTCAGCGGTCTTTAGTATGAGCATGCGCTCTGACGACTTGGTCGTCAAAATTTGACGACCGAGCAACAGGGTTTCCCAGAGCCAGCGACAAACCAAATGACGAGCGGGCTCTGGGTACGAGAATGGCCTAAACCCGAACGGTAGGGGCTGTGTTTTTAATGATCAATATATAAACAGTGTTTACTGGTTATTTTGCGAACGTTTCTTGGTGGAGAGCGAGCTCTGCTGCAAATGAGAACAGCTTCAGACGAGAAGAGCGGTTTTACTTTGATTTTAATAGCGTGTGTAGGCCCCGGTGCAGGTGTAGGCTCTTCGACAACAGACAGTTTTCATGGCGGGATCACAGAAAGGTGAGCATCATGATTTTACAGAATATGCTTACTTTGTATGAGATTGTAACTACTACAATTACTTAATTATTCATTGACGTGAAATTTTAAAGAAAATTGTTAAAACAATGGGTTGGAAATTGATGCCGTCAGGGAGGGTGCAAAACGTGCACCTGTACGTAGATGAGTCAGATGTGACGTCGACTGAAATGTGAAGTCGAGTTCTCACCACATTTTGACGTTATCTGTGCACACCGCCCTTGACATATACCCCATATAAATTATTTACATGTGTGCAAGGTGTTGATTTGCTCAACACTTTAATGATTTATATGTCAGGGCGGTGTGTTAATTTTATTAGAAATTATTTTATAAATTAATTTTTTTATAATTTAAAAAAAAAATTTGCGATATTTGTTTTTCACAACAAGGGGGATATGGATATGGATGGGAAAAGTTTGTTACTACATGTACATTAAAAACTGGTGATATATATTTTTCTTATTGACATAACTTTTTTGATTGCTTTCTTTCACCGATCCCGGCCAGATTGGTGGCGGCTAAATGGGGTGCCTCAAAACAGGGCCCGCTAAGCAAGCTTAAAAGTGGTGGGGCTAAAATGTTTCTTCCATATACAAGGGTCGCAATGACGATACCATTTTTAAAATTTCCTTTAAAATTTTACTACCTGTGGCGGAAAAAAGTGGTGGGGTTATAGCCCTACCAGCCTCTCCCCCTGCAAATTAGGACCATCAAGTGTCAAACAATAGAACAAATCTATTGTGTTACTGCGTGACGTTCTATTGTTTTATATTAATGAGGTCCTTTTGAAGCATCCCATTTAGCTGCCACTGGCCAGATTTGCCAAGCAGTTTTCTGCCTTTTCTCTAATTTAAATGTAATTCCAATGTATTATTGTTGATGGAAATAAATAAAATTGAATTATGTGAAAAAAACCCTGAGTTTCAAGAACTTGGTTGTGCAGCCTTTTCCATTAGCCATACAATCCTTGAAATTATAATTTCTATTCATAATTGATTTTTCTCCCATTTGATTTGTAGTATGGGTCGGCGTAGCAGCCATTGGTCTGTGTTTATTATCCTGGTGGCAAAGTCGTACATCACTAGTATATATGCCTCAGCAGTGTCGTCATGGCATTCTTTGATGGTGGTTTGGTGAGGTCACCCATGATATTGTTGGTAAAATGTTAAATGGCTGATGCTGCAGTTGGTAGTGTGTATTTTGTGATATATCTGTTCCTTAATGACCATTGGACTACCTGTCGCAGGTATAGTATATTGATGGTAATTATTGCATTCTTGCATGCATTACAAGTACATCAATTTATGTACATCACCCAAGTACAATATAACAATACAGTCAAAGAGCTCCATGCCATACTGTGATGGCCTCATCGGTACACAATGAAGTTCACAGACATGGAAACTATAGCAAAAGTTAATGAAAGAGAACAAGACATTTCATTAAAGAAAATTTCAGAGAAGGAAAGCATTTTATGAAGAACAAAAAATGGAGGACAATTGACTGAAGAAAAAGAACCAGATGATGAGAAAGACATGTTAGATGTGGAAAATGCAGTGGCAGATCCAGGGGTCAGGTTCCGTGGGTTCCATGGAATAATATGGAACCCCCCCCCCCCTTTAATATGAAGCCAATCATATTCTTCAGCTAAATATAATTAAATTGAAATTATGGGTTGTCCTTAAAATGTTTCTGGAACCCCCCATTTTAAAATCCTGTTCAAATCCCCCACTGAAATGGGAGCATGCATTTACTGATTATAAAAGTACTTGATGAGGGTCTGCCTTTCCAGAAGATCAGTGAAAAAGGTTTTGCCAAAGTTGCTGTAAACATTGTTGGAGAGAAATAAAAGCAGATAGATATAGAAGACTGAATCGATTGACAGTACTGATCAAGTCAAATTAATGCCAAGGAAACAATAAAGAACCTTTCCATAGTCCAGCTATAGGATGTGAATCAGGCGAACCTCGACTGGACTTTCTCCTTGAGCCATAATTCCTGGAAAAGTTCTCAACTGTCCTTACGGGCAATTTGGCTTTGATGAAAATTGTGTTGATGGTTCAACTGATGCAGGTATATACCACTTCTTCTGATTATCAAAAGGACAATAATTAACTCCCAACATGGTTGACAAGTGCATATGGCGGGGGCCATCGACCTCATATTTTCAATCTCGATTTGCACTGTTATACCAAACCAATGGTGTTGCAGCTACATATATTGATGATTACGCTTAATGCCTCATTCATACAGTTATGACAATGTGGCACAGTTATCACAGACAGGTCTATACACTTACTGTACATGTAGCTGAGATTTACCACAGAAATTGAGTTTGTCAATAACGTGCTTGCAGTGTGAGAAGAATGGTCTTTGATCATGGTAAAAATCACGGGTAAAGAAACATAAGTGTATATAATTGCATGTATAGCTTCAATATAACTGTGCAAAAATGTGTGACCACAAATAATATTGTAATTTTATTCACTAATGAAACAAAATAATTATATATACGGTATATATATATGTGTCATGTCAGTTAGTCGATTGGCTATAATAATAATGGCGACAGAAGCCATTGATTTAAATGTAATTCATTGTGCAATTGTGTTTCATATAAATGTTGATTATCTTTATTAGCAATATCCGTATGAGGTTTATATATTTGTACATTAAAAAAAAAAAGAAGTTATTTATTGGTGTATCATATATAGACCTATTTTTAGACCAATAAATTATTGTTATGGTTGCATAGAAAAGTAGTATTAAAAATAATGTATTTAAAATGAGAAAACTAATAAATAGAATGTAAGTTATTGCTGCTGTTTGTTTTTGGGCAATATTGAGATGAGCAGTAATTTTGACATCATATCTCATTTTCTTGGAAGAACACAGTTCATGAGAGTGTATTTTGACAAATATTCTCATCCCTTGATCACCCCCTCTATGACCTGTTCATGTCTTATTTGTTAAATTACAATCATCTGATAAAGCTAGGAATGCCTACCAACAATTACAAATATAATTGTACTGTTCCTCCTCATACAACGCCTGGAAATTGTACAAAACAAATAGTTGGGCTCCCTGTGCTTTAATCCCAAGATAAACAAGTTTCATATTTCAAGGGAAAAAACTGGTTTGCGAAAATTTCAAACGATTTTATTATTATTATCATCATATCGTTGTTGCAATAAGAAATTGAAAGTGCTCGATACGGCAAACAGAATTCTTCAAATTGTTTTCCGTGTCACTTGACGTGAGCGAAACACCATGTTTTTTTGTTTTAAAATTTAAAAGCTGGATGAACGAAAAACCTGTAACCACATCTTTCATTATAGTGGGATTTGCATAACAACAACTGCCCCGCCGGCGAACGATCGTCACGCAAGACACGAGTTTTCTTTAGAATATAATACACGACGATAGATCACGTCAGAAAAAAAATAGGAAAAATATCCAAAGAAGAATTCAATTCTATATTGTTCTTCAGTATTGTTTTACTTCAATGATATGAAATTAAAAATTCAGCTGCTTTCGACGTGTTGTTGTGTACATTTGGAGGACATGACGCCATCGCTTGTAGCAGGGAAAACTTGCAAAACCGGTACAGACGTTCCCGGTCAAACAAGATTAAATGAAAAAATATTTTTCAGAAGGCATTCGTTGGTGGTCGAGGGCGAAGAAAGACGTGTATCGAGGATATCTTTAAGACTCCTCATAAAGATATGAAACGTTTAACACGACCTTTAGAAACTCCGGGTTATACATCTACTTGATGTTCGTTCCTTATGTTTTCTAGCGGGTACGAGTTGTATTTCTTCAACACTGTCATTTAATAGTTTAGAACAGAAAGATGAAGGATCTTTTGATTCAAATCCCAGAAAAGCAGAAAGACTCGTATTGGTCTTGGGTCGTATGTGTTGGTTCTTTCTTCATGCAGTTCGTAGCGTTTGGTTTCCATAATTCCTTCGGGACTTTCTTCGTTGCGTTACTCGACAAATATGGAAGAAGCGAGTCAGAGACCGGTAAGTAATTTTATTGTCAAAACATTTTTCGCTTATGCGACGATTTATTCGAAGGGAAGGTATATAAGTACTTCTTCGTTCTATAGTTTTTATTGTCGAATTTGGCGCAATCATTCGAACAAGGAGAAAAGAAAAAAGAGGGCACGGGCGGACGGACATATACGGAGAGAGAGACAATATAATCACGCCAACTGATTCTCTGTACATCGAATTTCTCCGTGGCCGATCCGAAGTTAATCCTTATAAGACCCAAAACATAAGTATTATATTCTAACTGGCTGCATAAACAAAGTGGCCTGAAAAGCGTAAAATTTTCTTTTTCTTTTCAGTTCATTGTAAATTTCAGCTTCGCTTCGGGGTAATTTGTAACATGTCATGTGAGTTGACGGAGTGGAAAGCAACTCAATTTATTCTCCCTTTCAAACAATCGTCTCGCAGTTCCAACTCAATTCAACATATTTCAGATGATGATAAAAAGAACCCAAAGATATACGAGTAATTTCAAAGGATCGACGAACTCGCCTCTCCCCATGACAGAGAATGGGAAAAAATGTTTTGTACATGTTTTGAACAGTTATGTAAATTTTGTTATTCATCAAGTTCTTCCGTTTTGATTGGAGTTCAAAGTCCAATCGCGTGCTTGTTTCAACTCGTAATTTAATTCGAAAACCGGTTATGTAACTTGAATATTGCTCTTGTCAAGACAAGTTGGAATTTTTTTTTACATTCTAAAACGATAAAATGCGGTAAGTTGTCAAGACAAATTGACGAATTTTTTTTACATTCTAGTAACGATTTAAATGCGGTAATTCTTAAACAAATATTTGTCGAAAAAACTCGAAAAGCCGATCGACTCTTGTCTGTGTAGTGGCTCCATGAAATAATATGCGAGACACAAACAAACACGGCTCTCGTTACTCTTTCAGTCTTTGTCCCAAAACTCGCTAAAAGCCCGTTGTAATCGCTAAATAAATGACACACAGGAGTGAAGTGCATATTCATCTTTATTTTGAAAGCAGTTTTAGAAATACAAATATCAAAAGCAGTCATGAATTTACACGGCCATATACTGCACGATCGAACCGCAAACCAAAATAAACGAATAAAGGCATGCAACGCACTACGCGAGCGCGCGGGGGAGACCGTCAGAGAGCCGAGGCACGCCGTTCCTAAGCTTGTTTAAGCAAACGAGCCCCTGCTACTAAAGCTGCTTATAATTCATAACTAAATTCATATAAACTGTATTTTCAATTTATGGAGCCATGCATGTGTAGATAGCTAAACGAACTTGAAAGAGACCCCTGTGGGGAGTAGAGAAGGCAGGCAGTTTCATTAAATAGTGTAGCCTATGCATGCAGCTCAGGGGGATTTAGAAGAGGATAGTGGTTAACATGTTTTTTGCATTTTTAATATTTGAAAAGATAAACGAGAAACAGGACTCAAGTAGATCATATCAACTCAATCAGGTTATAATTCCACCTAAAAAAAACAGCAAAGAAAAAACGAAAAAAATATTTTTTTTAAACAAACGCGAGGCCGTTATCGGAACCATCTGACCTATGCAACCTCAAGACGTATCATGTTCGTACTCACCGGACTAATAGTCTCCCTCGTCACTCAACTGTCACTGACTTGCCTGACATCTATAACTGTCACTGATTGTCATGAAAAAATTATATTGTTTTTGAAGAAGATGTCCTTGTTTTACATCGACGTTCGAACCGTAACTCGAACCCGCATTCCAAACTCGACGTTTCGGGATCTGAAGCTTCTCTCAAAGTGCCCAGGCTGACTTCTCGGGTGTGCACGGTTATCATGACGTCATTGCTTCGATTAGCCCCATATATGATTGATGATGAAAGTGATGATAATAATAATAATAATACTTTAATTATAAATTAATTAAATTTATTATATTCTCTTGTAGCATGGGTTGGTTCAATGGCCATCGGTCTCACGTATCTGCTTGGTCCTTTATCTACATATCTGTGTCGTCACTTAGGTTGCCGCATAGTGGCCTGTACTGGTAGCTTACTCGTCCTCATCTCTGCTTTCTTGACATCAATGGTCAACGAGATGGTGTGGATGTACTTAACATTTGGCCTGCTAAATGGTTTGGGCTCCAGTATGCTATACTTTTCATCTCTAGTAGTTCTCATTGAGTACTTTCATAAGCATCTTTCCTTAGCTACTGGTATTGTGCTGAGTGGATCGGGAATTGGAACTTTTGTTATTAACTTAATGTCACAGAATCTTATCTCAAAGTATGGGCTGAGTGTTACCTATAAAGTCATGGCAGGGCTGTTTACTATTTCCTTCTTGGCTGGTTTAACATTTGCTCCCCTCAACTCCTCCCATGAGAATCCCAAAGACATTTCCACATCATACGACAAGGATGTGAAGGCAGAGCAACCTGTGACGCTGTTGTCCAGGTGTAGAGTATACTTCAAGATAGGAGAACAGTGGAAAAACAAAGGATTCATCTTATGGACCATGGCCACTGCTGTTGTCCTGTTTGCATACTACATACCAAGCGTGTATCTTGTAAGTTCATTGGATCTATAGCATAGTTATGTTTCTGAGTATTGATAGACGGGATATGGGAGGGGAGGGTGGGGCGGGACCAGGTTGTGATCCCCTGTCATTAATGTGAAAATGGAAGGGGTGCAAGAAGGATCTCACTTTGACATTGTTGTATAAAGTGAACTGGAGAGTTGGAAGATGGAGGGGTTCTACAATAAGGAACAGGAAAAATGACATTCACATCTTCTGTATTTTAGCAAAATTAATGGTCTTTAATTCTTAAGATTGTGGAGTCATATATCAATGAAACGTTGCTTTGTAGAGCGGTCCTGGAACTAACAATACCTTTACATGGCGCATGCGCATTCATGTATCGATATTGTTTATTGCTTTTGCATTGTGTTTCTGTTCACATGTACTCCTCATGTTGTCATTTAAAGTGCTACTTGGACGAAAATCAGTCAAAATTTAAAATGAGCTGTAATTTTGCTGAAGTAATTTTGAACGACATATTAATAACTGTTTGGCATTAAGCTAAAATGTTGCTTTGATATTCCAATGAGAAGTACTGTCTTTCTTACGATTTAAGAATGGATTGGGTTGAGTAAATGATGTCATCTACTCAATCCATTCTTAAATCGTAAGAAATACAGTACTTCTCATTCGAATATGAAAGCAACATTTTAACTTAATGCCAAACAGTTATTAATATGTCGTTCAAAATTACTTCAGCAAAATTACAGCTCATTTTAAATTTTGACTGATTTTCGTCCAAGTAGCACTTTAAGCCCACTAATCTTCTTCTCCAAACCTTTATACTTGATCAAGATAGTGCAAAAGCAATCATAAGTGGCTTTTTAAGCCTGAAAACGAACGTTCATTGGCATCCCTGGCATCCATTGCCATGATGACGTCATAGGACGATGAGAATAGGTGGTTGTCATGGTAACATTATCCGATGACTCCTCTCTTCCGTCTGAGGGAGTATTACTGAAATCACAAAGAAATATTAACTTCCGATTCACCAGTAAGTATTCACCCTTTCATGATGAGATATACGATGCCGGGTACTAGCTTCCGTTTTCGTGCCTACGCAATCGTTTCCATGGGGACCAGACACCAATCAGGGGAGGCCTCACTACGTCGTCATACATTGATTTTCATTGGTTGATTCCTGGAGGCCATACACACTTCAGTTTTACCAACGACGCAAGAACCATTTTTGGTGACGAGACACGCCTTGAACAGAGATGCCGCAAGTTGTTCGAAGACAGCTCTCAAAGATTCTTTTCGGTTTTCAACGATTTTGACTTTCGTACTCAGTAATAAGCAACACTGTAAAGTTATGTAGACATTCCATGTAAATTTACTAAGTTTTTTATTTTATTTTTATGGATAAGTTTAAGTCTCTGATAGAACTAGGTATCTCCCGCATAGTCAGTAAACTAGCTAGAATCAAGGCCAAGAAACATCAATGCAGGCATTGGTAATGGCGTTGGAGAACAAGTCATAATTCCAAGACCAAAGAGAACAAGAAAGTGGTACAAAAGACGAGGAAGAGATCTGAAAGTAGAGCTGTGAAGATCGACGACCGATGCATCACGACGCGAAAATTCTTCGTCGGCTTCAATTTTCGGCGATTTTTAATTTTTACCTCCATTTTTTAAAACAATTGTCATTAGTTGCAAAACCAATAAAAGAAAGCATTATTACTTCTCTGTATAAAAGTTGTTGATAAATGCTAACACGTGGTTGTAATTTTCTCATGCAGTTTTTTGTCCGCCGATTGACTTCTCATTTCGAAACTCACTTGAACGGAAGCTCCCGGCATCAATCTCATGAAGCATGTTTTCCATTTTTGGCATATTTCCCCCCGCCATTTTTATCATTGCACTCATGTATTACGTTTGATATTCTCAGGTCAGTATCGCGAAAGGAATTGGCGTCCCTCCCTCCAGAGGCGGTTTATTGGTTGGGTTCCTTGCTATTTGCCAAACTGTGGGCAAGATAGTTTGCGGCAGATTGGCTGATCATCGCAGGGTAAACCGTTTGACCCTCCTGCAGTGTGCGTTACTGGGTTCCGCGGTTGTTAACTGCCTACTTCCTCTGGCGAAGTCCTACCACGCCTTAGTTGCGTACTCCGTCGTGCAGGGTCTCTGCGATGGCTCCTTTGGTGTGCTTGTTGGTTTGGTGACCCACGACATCGTTGGCAAAAAGTTGATGGCTGATGCGCTTGGTTGTCTGTATTTAGTAGTCGCAGCAATGTACCAGTGGCAGGTAAGCATTAGAGTGTAAAAGCCTCTGCGTCAATTTAGTAGTCGCAGTACCAATGACATTAGGACCTCCAGTGGCAGGTAAGCTCCATATTGCAGAGTGTAAAAGCGTAGTTTCCTTTGCTGCGTCTGTTTTAATCAGACGGATAGGAACATGTGAGACATATTTGCGAGCGATATTAAGCTCCTCGACAGTTTTAATCAGGTTCAGCCACTTTAAGTAACGATCACGACAGCAAAATATTGCAAGTTGCAAATGGGTTGTTGCACCTTCACGCTGCAACTGACTTGCGCCGCAATGCAGAGTTTCGTTGCGCTGCGAGTTGCAGAGAAGGAGTGTTACGCGCGCCATTTCTTCTACAACTTGCCTCGTATAACACTTAAGACTTATTGACTGGGACCGAGGGAAACATACTGCTTTCCCGAGGTCCCAGTCAATAAGTGTTTTGTTATATACCAACTGTCAAAGAACAACAAAAAGATGGGTTTCCCGCTTTTCAAGCGCGATTACCAACGCTAATCAAGGTTACAAAGCTCAATCAACTTCCGGTTTTGTTATTGCCGGTCCACAACATATTGTTGCCCGCTGAGAGCTGTTGCCGGGGAAACATGAAAACTTGTTCACGTGATACCCGTTCGCCCAATCAGAGCACGAGAAAAATGAACTTTGACAGTTGGTATATAACAAGAAAACTTGTTCACGTTCACGTGATACCCGCTCGCCCAATCAGAGCACGAGAAAAATGAACTTTGACAGTTGGTATATAACACACATGTTTTCTGTTCATTTGTTCACAGGTATGTTCTACGATCACCTGGGAAACTACAACGCAGTATTCTTTCTTTCCAGCGCACTTGTATGTACAGGCATATGCGCAATGTTCCTCATTCCATGGCTGGTTCCGGCACCTTTATACTTCTTGGACAAAGATCTGCTCCTTTCAGTGGATGACCACATTGAGACTCTCTACGACAGTGATGGACAGTACGACATGTCATACGTGGATGAGCAAAAACTGGCGGACTTGTTTGGGAAGAAAAAGGCGCGGAATCTCTTACTCGAAAGAGCTTCGCTTCGTAATAGCTGCGCATCGACAAGAGCGAGTAGTTTTGTTCTGTTTTCAATTGTATCAGAAGACCAACATCGTGATATCTCAACCTACACAAGCCGTCAAGAGTTAGCATTCACAAGCGGGGCAAATACGCCCCTCAAGGGTACCCCAAGTACACGACGAAGACATTTCGACTCAGAATCCCGTGCGAGTATGTATTCTCTTAGACAGAGCTCTATCAGTGTGGATCATAGTGATTTACATGCAGGACAGGACAGTGTGGACCCAGAGCATGCCGTAATTCCGTTGATCCATCGGGAAATTGCTTTGGAAACTGTTGAGGAAGGCAATGAACTAGAACGCAAAGTCTCTTGCGAAGAAACAAAACCACGAGTAGAAATCGATTCTGCCGAGAAAATCCAAGCAAATGAATTGCCTGAAGAAGCCTTCTCTGTTGAATATGATAATGAGAAAGATAGAACATCGTGGACTTCTGATAGTAATAATTCGTTAAAGAGCTCTGGTACGCAACTGTCACAGGGAACAGTAGACAGTGGTTACTATGATTCAGCATGGATGAGCTCTTCTGATGTTGATACTCGGCTCTCTGTGGAAAACTTTATCGCCAACAACGAAAAACTTCCTACAGACATCATTTATCGTTCATATAGCTGGAACAATGTCTCTGCAGTAACTTCAAACCAACCCACTTTCACAAGTATTTCGGAGGAATACATCGACTATGTTGAAGATAAAGACTTTGCGTCCACAAAGGACATTTTTATAAACAGTAGTGAACTTGGAAATTACTCCAACACTGAAGCTGAATATGTTGTAGAGGCAGAAATACTTGAAACTGTGCCAGAGATGGTTGAAGTATCAAGTAAAGAAAGGCTTCCAGACTTTCAGAAGATTGCCGACCTTGATTACTTGGACGATATATATAGTTTACAAGTAGAGAAAGTGTTCGATGAGGCAGAGGAATATATAAGGGACAAGTATGACACATGTTTTGATCTAAAAGACAACTTTCGTGAAACCGTAGTTTAGGGAGTTGCATGCAGAACTGCGCGAAAAACTAACACTTTTTACATGCGCAGAAAGATGGCAAATTAATATCGGTTTTGCCGTCTTATGTTTTTGCTCGTGTTCTACACCTATACAATGCATGGAGGTTGACTGTAATTACGTTTAAAAAGTAGCGAAAAGATATTGTTACTTAAATTCAGAAAGAGAAAATTTGAAAATACAAAATTATTTCATGGAAAACCTTTTTCTTATCCAACCGAAACCGCAAAATGTCAATCTAAACACGCCATTCAGTTATTCACTGAGTAATACAACTAAACGCACAATAAATATTCTTTTAGGCGTCAACCTCCCTTGCATTTGGTGTTTACCACTAAGTAATATGGCGGGAAATGTTTTAAATTTATTATACAAAACGTGAATACGGTTGAATATAATACGTACCGTTACCGTATTTATATGTTCTTGGTGAAGAAAATACTCGCTTTCTCGCACTTCCGAAGGATTGGGTACAAATTACGCGAATGGCGGGAAAAACTAGGATCCCATAAACCCTTGCGCGTCACACCATTTTGCCATGAGCTCTGAATAACAAGAAATCAAACGTTAAAATATTCCGAAATATATGGATGATGATAGAGTAGATATTGTATTGAAGAAAGATGAGATAAATATATGTAATAATCTAAGAAAAATATTATAATAACGGCTGTCGAAATAACGTTGCCAAAGGGAGATTTATATGTAAATACAGCTAAGACCGTAGGGAATTGTGGGATATGTACATTTGGTCGATATCACGTGACTTCCCAGATATCCTTTCGGTCGTTGCTTTATTGATATTTTTAATACCGACCCAGCAATGTTTGTTATTTTAAAATTAAAGTAAGTTTGTTAGGTTGATATTTATTTTATGAGACGCCAAGTTTGTGTTAAAGTTTATTTATGTCGAGCAAAGAAAGAAAAAATGGAAATATTTATAATAAAAGTTAGTGTTAAAATTTTATTTCAGTTTTTCTGTATCATTATTCGTTATTCACTCTTAATTTTTATATTATTTCACGCTGAACAATGAAATATTAACGAAACTGAAATACAAATTTAACTTCTACAATAATTATCTAAGAAAGGTTTTAAAGTAAGTAATTATTGTAATGCTGTAAGTTAATTAATAGAACCAATTTAAACAATTTTCAGTGATCGAGGTGAAAAGAAATATTAAAATATGCCTATATTTTTAAATCCCGTATTTGTTATTATATTGTAAGAGGCATAATTTTATAAAGAATTGAGAAGTAGCAAAAGCCGTGTACGACTATCCTGCCAGAAAACGTTGGATCTAATGTATGCTGAATGGGGTTAACTGACTACTGACAAACGGCTTTAAAAATAACTGTTAACTGACAAATAAAACTTAACTGTCAACTGACAATCGAAAAAGTATCAAAAGAAAAAAGACAAAAAAAGACAAAAAGAAGAGAAAAAAACTAAAAAATAAAATTATTATGAGGCGAAATGAATGTGAAAAGCAAATCAAAACAAAATGAAAATAAAAGAAAGTGAATTCAATTTAAAATCAAAATGAAACAAAATTAATTCAAAATCAAAATGAAACAAAATCATTTTAAAATCAAAAAAAAAAACTTGTCCGTGGCCTATCGCTGCCATAGACCACAATGCACTTCGATACTCCGCAAGTGACAGGACGCGCGACCAACGCGTGACCAGAGGCGGCAGAATGACAAGTCATGATGTCGCACGCGATGAATCGCTTCAAAAAGAATATCACTGAAAAACGAACGAAGAAGAAAGAAGGTTCGGCAAAGGAGAAAGGCAAAACTTTGGCGGATAGTGACACAATTTTCATTCAGACTAGATGGCTTCTTGAGAATTTGTTTTTATAGTTTATACATGTATAATTTTTCTTCGTTTGATGCCATGTGACTAAAGACTTTTGTTGCAACCTTCTGGCGCGTATAAAATTTCACGTGTATCACTTTGAAGTCGGGGATCTGCTTCACTGACAAGCAAGACGGACCTTATTCTCCAGCAAGAACATCACAGCACATCGTAGGAAAGACATTAAAGTGCTTCACACAGGCACTCTTGATGTTAGCTATGGTCAACTCTTCGTACTCGTGGAACGGCACGAATTCTGGCGAGCACCAAATCTCGCGTACTTGTGTGCCTTCCCTGACACTTCGGCACTTAATCGCTGAATGACAATTGTGTCACTATCCGCCAAAGTTTTGAACACGAACCTTCTTTCTTCTTCGTTCGTTTTTCAGTGATACTTTTTGAAGCGATTCCAATCGCGCTCGACATCATGACTTGTCACTTCTGCCGCCTCTGGTCACGCGTTGAAGGTCCTGTCACTTGCGGAGTATCGAAGTGCATTGTGGTCTATGATAGGCTCGTTGATCGTCAAAAATGCATTTAATTAATTTTGTTTCATTTTGTTTTGCTAAGGTAAGAAACTGATTATCACATTGTGCCTCATAATAACTTTTATTTTTTAGTTTTTTCTCTTCTTTTTGTCTTTTTTTTTCTTTTTTCATTTTAAATTTCATTTTATATTATTATTTCTTTAAAAATTTATAAAAATGAACAAAAAAATAGTATGGTTGGCGAAATGTGCAATTTTCCTTAAAGTTCTAGGCCACCATAGAATGCAATAGTGATTAACTGTTAACTGACAAATAAAACTTATGTCATTGACAATCGAAGATCGATAAATGTATTCACAACAGGATATGGTCATTAATAAACCTACAATTCAAATATTTGACTGACAACTGACATATAGTCGACCCCCCCCCCCCCCCCGCACATCTACATTGGGATCCCTGTTTTATCAGTGACAAACGCATCCAGGCTCCTGTCGCATCCCATTGTAAAGCAGGCTTCATTTCACTTTTTTCAGACTCGTGTACGAGTTGTTTTTATAGTTTCCAATGTATAATGTTTCAATTCCAAGATAAAGATTCGTACAACCCCGTATAATCCCGGTTTATTCGATTCGTTCAAGAAATTTGAGAACACACCAACTAGTCTGAAATCCATTGATCGATAGTTTGCTATCTGATTATCATTCAAGAATTTATATCCATTCAAAAAAACCTATTTATGGTTGGCGAAATGGTGCATTAGTAATAATTTTCATTCACATTCAAGATCGATTTATTCACTATCCATTCAAGATCTACATTTCCATATCATTCATTTATATTCAAAAATATTTAAATAATCCAAGTTCATTCGTTCAAGAAATTTAGTACCAACTAGTATCCATTGACGATTTTATATCTATTCAAGAATTTATATCCATTCAAAAATATTTATTATTCATTTAATAATTTATTCATTCACGATTTTATATCCATTCAAGAATTTATATCCATTCAAAAATATTTATTATTCATTTAATAATTTATTCATTCACGATTTTATATCCATTCAAGAATTTATATCCATTCAAAAATATTTATTATTCATTTAATAATTTATTCATTCACGATTTTATATCCATTCAAGAATTTATATCCATTCAAAAATATTTATTATTCATTTAATAATTTATTCATTCACGATTTTATATCCATTCAAGAATTTATATACATTCAAAAATATTTATTATTCATTTAATAATTTATTCATTCACGATTTTATATCCATTCAAGAATTTATATCCATTCAAAAATATTTATTATTCATTTAATAATTTATTCATTCACGATTTTATATCCATTCAAGAATTTATATATCATTCAAAAATATTTATTATTCATTTAATAATTTATTCATTCACGATTTATATTCATTCAAGAATTTATATACATTCAAAAATATTTATTATTCATTTAATAATTTATTCATTCACGATTTTATATCATTCAAGAATTTATATACATTCAAAAATATTTATTATTCATTCAAGAATTTATTCATTCACGATTTATATTCATTCAAGAATTTATATCCATTCAAAAATATTTATTATTCATTTAATAATTTATTCATTCACGATTTTATATCCATTCAAGAATTTATATCCATTCAAAAATATTTATTATTCATTTAATAATTTATTCATTCACGATTTTTATCCATTCAAGAATTTATATCCATTCAAAAATATTTATTATTCATTTAATAATTTATTCATTGACGATTTTATATCCATTCAAGAATTTATATCCATTCAAAAATATTTATTATTCATTTAATAATTTCAGCATTCACGATTTTATATTCATTCAAGAATTTATATCCATTCAAAAATATTTATTATTCATTTAATAATTTATTCATTCACGATTTTATATCCATTCAAGAATTTATATCCATTCAAAAATATTTATTATTCATTTAATAATTTATTCATTGACGATTTTATATCCATTCAAGAATTTATATCCATTCAAAAATATTTATTATTCATTTAATAATTTATTCATTTACGATTTTATATCCATTCAAGAATTTATATCCATTCAAAAATATTTATTATTCATTTAATAATTTATTCATTGACGATTTTATATCCATTCAAGAATTTATATCCATTCAAAAATATTTATTATTCATTTAATAATTTATTCATTCACGATTTTATATCCATTCAAGAATTTACATCCATTCAAAAATATTTATTATTCATTTAATAATTTATTCATTGACGATTTTATATCCATTCAAGAATTTATATCCATTCAAAAATATTTATTATTCATTTAATAATTTATTCATTCACGATTTTATATCCATTCAAGAATTTATATCCATTCAAAAATATTTATTATTCATTTAATAATTTATTCATTCACGATTTTATATCATTCAAGAATTTATATCCATTCAAAAATATTTATTATTCATTTAATAATTCATTCATTCACGATTTTATATCCATTCAACAGGAGGGAAATTTGCATGAGCATGCGCTTAACCGCTGGACCATAAAAGCGTAATTTCGGAAGAACAAAAACCGATTATAGTAATAATAACGCTATATTTTATTATGTTGCTATTTTGATCATCAGAGTTCGACAAAAAGGCTTATTATATAGTCAAATGTTAATTTAATTCTAGCTTTTCACTGCACACTGGCTATTCACAAAATTCGTATTTTGTTTGATATTGAACGGCACAGGAAGCCCAAGCTGGAATTTTGTGGATTATATCTTAATTTGTTTTTCTATAAATACTGTAACAACAGTCTTGAAACTGTCCTGGTGTCTTGTGGTATTTATTTACTATACCTGTACAAAGTTTCGTCGAATTTGAAAACAATTTAGATGTCTTCCCCGACCTTTCCATGAAGATATTTTTGTTGTTATCATGAAAAACTGTAATTTTATCTTTTCTGGCGATTTTTTCCAACAATCTCAATAACATATACTGAATGCATATGGTACATAGTTCTATGAAATGGTAAAATTTTTGTGGAGATTTGGGCTGGATTTCAAGCAATATGCAAAAATGTATATTTTTGAGTAATGAAATTTATGCAAACTTTACACTTCAATAAAATGTTTACACTTTGACCGATCTCAGCATAATATCTAAAAATATGACCTCGGATGGGAACATTACAAGAACATTGGAACACTGACAAGAGGCCCCACCATAAAACGAATACCATAATGAATGTGTTGAAGATTAATTCACGTTCTAGAAATTATGACGAAGAAATTGTCGAAAATCTTCGACCGAGCGATTTTTCCCAGAGAAGTTACTGGAATTTTTCAAAACAGGAAACATGACTTCAATGAATTATGTAGTGGAAATTGTGGAGATTTTGGCTCAATTTCGAGATAACTAGCTTTGAAGATTGGGATAATTGGGTATTCCAGACATCATACCCAAGTTTACCTTCGTTTATTTGAAGTTGATTTGGTGTTGATGAAAGCTAAAATATAATAATATACATTCCATATGTATAAGAATTGACTAAATGTATTTACTTTTCCTTAAATCTTCTTCGCGACTGAGCTTGCAACGTCGACAAACTGCTTACTCCATGTCAGCTGGCCGCCATGTTGTCCAAAATAGAGTATTTAGCACAGCAAAAGAACAGGAATTTTATATCAAATAAAGGCATAATATTCTAATATTTCGATCAATGAAATAACTTTAAGGCACAAAGATAGCATTAAGAATTCATTTCTGCGTGTTCAGTACATACAATTCTCGTAATACGTCCGCAAAAACTGTAAACATTGGAACCAAACAACTTGTCTCGAGTACATCTTGTATTCATCTGACCGGTGGCGACGCATGCGCACACAAAAGTCCCTCCTGTTTATCCATTCAAGAATTTATATCCATTCAAAAATATTTATTATTCATTCAAGAATTTATTCATTCACGATTTATATTCATTCAAGAATTTCTGCGCATGCTAAATTGCGCATGACTTCATAGTAGCATGGCGCGAAAAAGCTCTGCAGATTTTCAAGATATCTGAGATCGAAAACACAGTAAGGAGATGCGTAAGAGATAAAATACGATTCGTACAACCCCGTATAAACCGGTTATTCCCATGCATGACCTGCTTTGTTCTGTTCAACCAATGAATAGCGCCGTTGAGAACACACCTCCGTATACACCTCACCGAGACTCGAAGGTCTGAAATGTTTGTGAACTCGTTGATCGCCAACTCTTGTCTTGCTAAGGTAAGAAACTGATTATCATTGTGAATGGACTTGTTTATAGTTTTCGTATTTGCAAATTAAGTTCCGAGTTTGAAAAACCTGCATTGGAGCCGAATTACCGTTGAAGTTTGTAAACCGGCGTTGCTGCAGCATGTACGTGCTGTGTTCGTCTGATAGCCAAATATTATAGCTTCTGACTGTCAGATCGGGATTCTTCTAGAACAGGAGAACTGAAAAATAAGTTTCGAAACAAATTGTTGATGTTTGGGTATATTCACGAAGCATGCAACTCCCTTCCTCGGCTGCCCAAAAAGAGTTTCTACAAGTTTTATAGTCACTTTTACGAAAACTAATCATCATGCAGTCACAGAGTGGCTGTGTGTACGTTGACATCACTGAAAAATATTTATGAAGTGATATCAACTTAAATAAAACAAGGTCATCGTCAGCTTCGATTCAGTTCGATAATGAAACTCATAGTTGGTTTCCTGAGAAATATATAACGTTGAGAAAATTGACATCAATTGTGTTCGTTATGCAATCTTCAGTGAAATATTTATGTTGATGTAGTTTAATATGATGCATCATGCACAACTTTTCGCTTCAATTATCACAAGACATTTACGACGGCTATTCATTGTGAAGGGAATACAAAAATGATAACTGAAGTTAATGATGATGTGCATTATATAATAGTCAACACCTATTAGACTTTGAAGGTGTCAGGGACTCTCATACAATATACACCTTCATTGGGGGAACATTATACATCAGGGTGGAATGAGGATTTATCACATAATTTCAAAACTTATCGGAGACATAGGACAAAAAAATGATTATCATAGCTGGAAAGAACTCGTTGAAATTGGTAAACATGTGAAATTTGGAAAAGATCGCTTCACAAATTGCGAAGATATGAATTTTCAAAAATCGAAATTTTGTATGAAAACCTTTGTCAGCGTAAATTTCCAAAGGTTTTCATACTGAACTTTCGATTTTTGAAAATTCATATCTTCGCAATTTGTGAAGCAATCTTTTCCAAACTTCACATTTTTACTAATTTCAATGAGCTCTTTCCAGCTATGATAATCATTTTTTTGTCCTATGAGTTTTGAAATTACATGATAAACCCTCATTGTGGAGTATTTTATTCATATTTCATTTTTAACATAGCATTATTTAGTGGTTAGAGTGTATCATTTAATAGAGTGCTTTTCATAAATACGTAAAATCAAGAGAACAAATGAGTCCCTCTCTTGGCCGGTGAAATACATATTGTCTAATACACATTACTGAGTTCTGAATTCCATTGTGTTCTTTTTGCCTTCATATCAGTGACGGTCTATGACTATTGCACACTGACTAAGGCCTAATGTAAACGTCGAACTTAAGTCGCGCCGATCCTATTAAAAATAAGCCTTCTCAGCAAATTATAATCACGGGACCATCATATTATTACTATCCATCAGCCTATTTAACAATAAAAATAAAAATAATAAAGGTTTAATGCAGTGTATCCACAAAATTAATAGGTTCGACTGCATTAAGTTCATGGTTCGGTTCGACGTGGGCCTAATAGATTCTGGTTCAAGGGTTGGTTTCAGAAATGTTCATGCTCTTTTGGTTTTTAGCATCAGTTTTCTTAGTAAGTAATGTATTAAAGGTTATATATGGACCTATATGGAATTTGCACCGTATAAATATGAATGTTTGTATTCTAGTGTTTTGTATAGTATATCATCTCTTCTCTTCTCTTCGCGCCAGAGGTCGCATAATTAAGGCCGTCACGCTGGTAGAACAGTGTAGAGTAGTTGATAAGGAACGTCTTTTTGAACAGTCAAGAAAACTACTAAAACTTACTGAAAATCTTGAAAAACAAAGGAACCTTGAACATACTAGTCTTTAGTGATATTTTACACTGCATAATTCAATTTATGTGAACTTTCTCGGTGATTGTACTAAACTTGTGAAATACATATTAGTCTAATAGATATTACTGACTCTAATAGACATTTATTTAGTTTTCATTTGACTATAAACATTGGGCAACCAGTCTTGTGCCCCGTTCACACCGATGCTAAAACATGTTTTAAAGTGGTTTAACTAAACAGGTTTAGAAAATTATCTACAAACGCCACGCAACATTTGGCACAAAACTGCTGGTAAACTGTCCTTTGTGTTGCATAGTATAAATACCAGATAGTTTGATTCTTGTGAAATTAGATGCTCTCAGATTATAGAAGCTAGAAAAACCCAGTTTAACTAAACAAGTTTTGGTGTG
This sequence comes from Actinostola sp. cb2023, assembly GCA_033675265.1. Lineage (NCBI taxonomy): Eukaryota > Metazoa > Cnidaria > Anthozoa > Actiniaria > Actinostolidae > Actinostola > Actinostola sp. cb2023. The sequence goes on along the minus strand of JAUJYZ010000439.1, from coordinate 1,014,266 downwards.
AATGGGGCATTAGTGTTACTAGCATTTACATACTTACTAGACTGCCTACGTCCATATAGGCTTTGTTCCTTTGTAATAAAGACTGCCTGCATGAGCTCCCATCCCCAGTGGGATCGGCTATTTATCGAGTTAGAGGTTGAGTTGAGTTTGAGTTGAGTTTGAGTTACCGTTGAGTTACCGTTGAGTTACCTTTGAGTTAACCAAAAATTATTATATTTTTGGAACAATGTCTTACAGCGTTGTTTGAGAATCCCCAAGGGGGAGTATTGCCTATGGTGGCCTGGGGAGGGGGTGGGGTGGATATGGTAAGGGAAACTGTTTATATTCTGGTACGGTTAAAGGTCGTGCTACTGAATAACTCGAACTTAATAGAGATAGATTGAAATATATGGCACTTTTTAAACGGGCCGCTTCTCAATATATTATCAATAAAATTAACTTTGACTTTGGCGAACGAACTTTCAACGACAGTAGTTTTCTCGAACAAAGGCATAGCGAAATGACTTCAAAATAATCTAGTGGTCGTTGTGCACGATGTCTTCGTGTGTGACAAATGCAGTGACCAGTGCCGCCGTTTATCCCCGGGGGGGGGGGGGGGGGGGGGGGGGTACTCCCAATAATTACATGATATATATGTGCGGCGGTACAGGGTCCAGGTTTTGGGCCATTTTATTCTCTAATCCAGGTTAAATGAACGCATAAAAATCATTAATCCAGGTTATAGCCTAAAAACATTTATTCATTTTTAATCATTTGTATAATGTGGTATCGGCGTTTCAGTAAAACTAGCGAACAAAAATAATGGCGTCAGTCAGACGTAAAGATGTTAGAGTGTTAGTCTGGCAAAATATCCTGAAGACTGCATCGTATCAGATCGTAAATAAAAATTTGTAAATCCAGGTTTTTTATTTGGGAAATTCGTAAATCCAGGTTTTTTATTTGGGTAATTCGTAAATCCAGGTTTTCGAGTGACAAATTCCAAAAACAGGGTCCAGGTCTGAACATCTCGCCGCACATACCTAACCATTTCTTAACCAAGTACCCCCTCTACCCCCCTCCCCCCCCCCCCCCCCCCCCCCCCCCCCCCCCCCCGGCGTTTATCAGACGGAATCGACCTCGCTTCTCGCCTGATAATTAGGCGATAACAAGCTTATCTATGCTACACGTGGCTCGCATCTCAGGTCACGTCTATGTCATACTTCTACTTGCATTTCATTTAAAATTTGTCAGATTTGCACTTTAAATAATTCATATCGCTACTTTCGGCCTGATCTCTGCACTTGCTGGTTCTTGGGACTGTATTTTCATTCTCTTTACGTTATTGTACTTCGTCAACCTTCGGCTAGCTTACAATCTTTATACGTTCTAAAAGGCTACACACGAAATCACATCCTAGTTTCACATCCTAGTCACATCCTAGTTTTTCTCTTACAATGCGTGATTGTCTATTACCTTCCATTGTTGTGCGTGATTTTAGTAGTTTTATTAGACTTATACAATTATATAATGTTTCCGACAAAGGGGTCATTGATTGGTGTTGGCTGAAGTACAGTACTGTATACAAAAGGGTAGAACTGTTATTATTGTATTTCAATGGTCGTTTCTCTTGCTGGAACAGATTCAGGTAATCATCATCAAAAAATCGGCTACTAAAAAAAATGCTACTCAAATGAAAAAGGTTAAAAAAGCAACAAAATCTTAGACATGGTTAAACTGAAAAACTCAGCGACTGATCGCCTCGTGGATCCACACTGTACTACTTTGATGTTATGACGAAATTCATAATCAAATGCAATAAAAGAACATACACATACTAAACTGGTGATGTCAATTTGTTAAATATGAAAGAGTAAGACCAGCGAGTATTTCTTTCCCACTGACCGGGATATATAAAACACAGTGCCAGATGCGAAATGACTTTGGGGTGTTCTGTTAACTGAGTTTGTGGTGGCCAGCCAAATGCAATTATCCCAGCTCGTTTTTAACAGCTTCAGTACTGAAGCGCAACTGCATGATTTCAAGATAATTAAATTGCCTTTTTGTGTTTTCACATGTCAATCATGTTCTATTTTGAGCTTCTGGGGGTTACTCCCATATATTGGCTATATAGGTATGTACCGCCCGATAGGGTAAGGTTTTCGAGTCCGCTTTCACCCAGCCAAAAAAGATCCCTTATCCATTAATATGGTACCTGTTTTGACGTTCGGGACGGATTAATTGGTCAATTTGGGCTTAAAATGGGTAGCAATGTTCTCAATAGGAGTACGATTTTCGGAACCGTTGGGCGGGACAGCACTATCCTAAATAATTTGCAGGACATACCTAATATTTAAATCTATTCTCTATTAAGTTCGAGTTATTCAGTAGCACGACCTTTAACATACCAGAATAATAGTTTCCCTTACCACCTTCCTCTCCCTCCCCAGGCCACCATAGGCAATATCCCCCAGGCCACCATAGGCAATACCCCCCCTTGGGGAATCTCAAACAACGTTGTAAGACATTGTTCCAAAAAAAAAAACATTTTTTGGTTAACTCAAAGGTAACTCAACGGTAACTCAACGGTAACTCAAACTCAACTCAAACTCAACTCAACCTCTAACTCGATCGTTAATCTATCTCATCCCCAGTAGCTACTAATCAGCTTTTGCCGTCCACATTTTAAAAACACTAATACGCTTTGGGGAGGGTTTGCAATATGGACGATGTGCAAAAGCGCAGTACTGGTGAATAGGCTTTGACACCGATGCTACAGCGGTCGACAAAAGTATCGCGAACACCCCTACCCCCACCTCCAATGTTGAAGCCTTAGCAAATGATCAGAGCGCAGCAGTTTGAAAAACAACTTTGTATTGGGGGAAAGGGGGTCACTGTAGAGCTAAGTGTTCGTGGACTTTTGTCGACCGCTGTAGTTTTGTGTGCTAAAATGCTTATGCTGAAATTGTTCACTAAAATGCTTGGAACAAACAAGCTTGCCAAAATAATGCTCGAAGATATTCCCAAGACACTAATTAAAAAAACAACAACTCACAAGTACATAAACAAAATGGCGACTGACTTGACCAGTAAAAATGGTCATCTCTAAATCTCGCGCCGCAGATTTCCGTGTGTTTTTTTCTGAGGAGGTATGGATAATGAATGCATTAATACTGGGTGAAATCTTTTCCTTGCTGAAATGGTGGTATTATGCTCGATGCTTTGACCTGTCCTTGCCGCTAAGATTAATACTCACAATAATGCGAGCATAATGTGCCAAAGTCCTGGCTATTGTTCTATTGTCGTTGTATTTATTGTTTTTACATAAAAAACAATTGCTGGTTTTCACGTGAAAAGCATTGCTCATTAGCTTCTCTTGTTTGTTCCACCAACATGGCCGCTGCGTCTTTGTACTTTAAATCTCCTGGGATTGATTGCAGACAATTTGTGCAGCTATACACGAAGACCTCACTTGCCAGTCTTCTGGCAGTGAATGAATGAATAAACCTTTATTTAAACAGGGTTGTCCTTTCAGTGTATATAATACACTGTTATCAATAGAAGCCCTAATCAATAGTTATAAATAACAATAATAATAATGTATAATAATGAAAAATACTAAAAATATAAATAGATGTACACCTAATTTCAAAAACGTTGTCCAATAATAATCAAAAAAGCCAAATAGGATTTCATTAAAAGACAAAAGAAGTGCACTCAAGCTGTTTCTTTTTTCTTTCTTTTTAATGAATTCGTATTTGGCTATTTGGACAACGTTTTTGAAATTAGGTGTATAGTAATATACACCTATTTCAAATAACGTTGTCGCGTTCAAAGCAGCAAGCGTCAAGCCAAGACCGAAGTGAATGCTGGTTATGTGCTGACAATTATTTAAATCACAATTGTTTTTACAAGGACTAATTAACAAAATGTGAACATTTCCACGTGCTTGTTTGCATATCACACTTCGTTCCATAGAAAATAGGTCCGATTTGAATAATTTGCCAACACAAAACCAGCATTCATTTCGGTCTTGGCTTGACGGTTGTTGCTTTGAACGCGACAACGTTATTTGAAATAGGTGTATAATAAAAACAATACATCATCACAATACATCATCACGTGACCATTTCTAATTACAGTCATTGCTTGACTCCCAGTAGAAGGTCGTTGGTTGTGAGACCGCATCAAATGAAGTGCGAATGTCAAGATAATGTCCCAGAGTATTCTCTAGAGGAAGTGTCACATCACAGTTATTCAGATTCGTTTTGGATCGTCTATGTGGACAAAGTATACGACATTACGCATTTTATGCACGAGGTAATCAATACCATGTCACTGTCCCGATGGAAGTACGCGAGCTCAACATGTATACATTTTGTCTGCGCATGCGTTAGGATTCAAATTTCAAAGTACCTATTTGCATAATCGATACTTCAGCTTTTGTCATTCAGTGTGTCAACGATGTGCCAACCAGAGATCGATTGGCTGTTGAAACAAAACGTGTGAAAAGGTTTTGTGGAAATGGTTGGCACATTTACATCACAATGTTAATGTTTGTAAACATGAAGTATCGCTATTGTTTTGCCAAGTGCACTGCTGTGGAAGATTTAGTGAGCGATCTTCGTCTCTAGAATGAAGTTTAAGAAAATCATTGAAAGGAAATCAATAGTCCGCCTACTTTTGTGGTGCTGTGGATATTTTTTCCGTATAAAGGAGCAAAATCCGCCAAAACACGGCAACATTCCTACGGAGAAGTCCGGTGAATGAGTGATGAAGAATAAGCTTAGAAGAAGTCAATTTGTGCTATTTTCGGCTGGGGGGCTAGTTAATAAGTGTTGTTCTTTAGGTAGGAATGTTAGGAAAATATACGTGCAAAAATGATAAATACCCAACTGAACCGAGTAAAATACTTTGAGAATCATGAATGTACAGAACTCAAATTCACAGAATGTGACCTTCAATCGGTCAGTACTAATTCTCACTGTGAAGTATCTCTTGAAATCATCTTCGATGAGAATAAACCCAAAGGGCAATGTAGCTGGTTTTATGATAACTCCTTGTTTCGGCGGATTTTGTTCCTTGATATTTTATCATCTACGACCCTTATACGGAAAAAGATCATCTACAGCAAAACAAATGTAGGCAGACTATTGATTTCCTTTCAAATACTTTCTTGAACATCATTTTAGAGACGAAGATCGCTCACTAAATCTCCCACCGCAGTGCAATTTGAAAAGAAAATGGCGGCAAATCACTTTCAAATCTGAATTCTAACTCGGTGGAGGCTAAATATAGGATACCTCAAAAGGACCTCATTAATATAAAACAATAGAACGATGCAGTAACACAATAGATTCATTCTAATTTGACACTCGAAGGTCCTTGTGAGGCATCCCATTTAGCCACACCGTGTGAACCGTTGTTATGGTCTCGGTGATGCTCCCGTTTTCTTCCCATACTTCTCCAACCCTTTACTTTCTTCCATATATCTAATGATGCATGTGCTCTTTCGTCACAGCATCCCGGTGGATTTGAGATCTTGCTAGAAAATGCAGGTAAATGAGAGATCACTATTTTTTCCCGTCATTATTTGTTACCAACAATGCAACAGTGTCAGCATTCAAATTGAATTCATACCTAAATTCATTACACCATGAATGTGTAACGAATGCGGTTTTATTGCTCACGTATTTTACATGTTCTTTTTGTGGTTCAGTAGAATGTCTTCAACAAGATAGTATAGCATACCAGTTACGTTTTCAAAATGCTTTGTATATACACAACGTTTTCTCTTTCCAAAAAGGCACCGATGCTACTTCTGCTTTCAAGGACACAGGACATTCTAAAGAGGCAAGAGAAATACTATCACAATATTTCATTGGTAACTTAGTGGAGGTACGTTGTATGTTGTCAAAGAGGCACGCTTTCTTCCCGGCTGCGAAACGCGGATTCTGTGCCGCACTTCTAAGTCAGTTAATCACTGTATGACCTGTCGATCTGTCAAGACACTCATAGAATTGTATGTGCGTATAATTTCTACTTGCAAAGTCTATATATACACCTAATTGCAATAACGTTGTCATAAGCAAAATAATATTATAACATAGCATTGATATAACGCGCGCTCTGATTGGCTGCGCTCTGAAATCAATTGGAAAATAAAATTGTTTTATTTGAATTTGCAGTAACTATGTTATAAAAGGAATGGTCAACGCTCAGCGTGCGTCCATCGAGTTATGGATGCACGCGGGAGGCTGCTAAGCACGAGAGAAGCGTAAGAGTCGCACTCATTAATTAGCTGATCATAATAGTTCGCAGTATTGTTCTTCTTAGAGAGAACCATGGGAGGTACTATTGACCGAGTCTTTCTTCCCTGATTTTTGAATGAATGAATGAATGAACTTTATTTAGACACGGAATCAAAATCACTAAAATCACTAAAATTAAAATTAATTACAAAGTGCTCTCCCTTTGAGCCGTGTAAAAAGAGAATTCTACATAATTATTATAATATATGGAATATAAAGAGGTTAATATATATTGATAGTTAAATATTATTGTTGGTGGCCTGCTTGGCTTTAGAGGGGAGACTAACACGTTCCAGAATGACTTCGGATATTCCAAAGTTAAATTTCCCAGCACTTTTCGAGAGACTTTTCAATTTTTTGCTGGTTATTTTATCCATTTTAGCAAATATTGAAGAAATCTTATTTGATTTGCCGATTTGTTATTTTTTTCAGCTAAAATTGTTTCTGTTCTCAAAATTAAACTATAGAAACTGCTGTTTGGACCACCAATGGTACATAGTTATTATATTGCCAGTCCTATTCACGATGTTGGCAAATGCCAGCATTCAAAATTTCGGCAAATGCCAAGATTCACGATGTTGGCAAATGCCAGCATTCAAAATTTCGGCAAATGCCAAGATTCACGATGTTGGCAAATGCCAGCATTCAAAATTTCGGCAAATGCCAAGATTCACGATGTTGGCAAATGCCAGCATTCAAAATTTCGGCAAATGCCAAGATTCACGATGTCGGCAAATGCCAGCATTCAAAATTTCGGCAAATGCCAAGATTCACGATGTCGGCAAATGCCAGCATTCAAAATTTCGGCAAATGCCAAGATTCACGGTTTCGGCAAATGCCAGCATTCACGGTTTTCACTGAGATAAGATTCAAACAAGATGTAGGAAGTCAGAGACAAACACTGCATAATCAATAAAAGATGTAGAAATATTGTAAAAGCTTTAATAATTAAATATAAAATAATACACAAGGTCATTTGTAGTCTATTCTACAGTTACTTAATATATACAGTTATTATTATTTTATCCGTGTACAGTGTGTAGTTCTATTCCACTGCATGAGCACTAGCTGAATGCTGCTATATATTTATAGATTCTTATTAGGATATATTTTAATTACGACCAGTACAATTTTACGATGTATATAAACGGGTGTGGGTATATAAGTATGGGGTTTAAGTATACAAGGGTGTTGGGTTATATGGGATCTGGAGTGGTGGGAATGGGTACAAATATTTGAGATTAAGGGTATTGTAACTTGGGCCTAAATTTTAGTGAAGTGGGATTGGGTATTTATAGTAGTATTATACAAAGTATATAGTAGTTTTTTATAGTATGTAATATTTTATTTATTTTAAGGATGCAACGAGAGTCTAATAATAATAATAATAATAAACTTTATTTCACGAGGGTACATTTAACAGTTTTCACTGATGAACTCATGGCCCTCAAATAATGATCCACATAAGTGCCCAGATCCCACACGACCAAAACATGACACAGGAACTCCGTCAAGATTAGTTTCGCTGCTCGCCTGGCGGCTCGCAGCAATATTAAGCTCTAGTAAGAGACCAGCCTATGTTGTTTCAGTGCGCGGTCCATCTCATTTAAGCGACAACAGCTCTGATCTAGTTATTACCACTTTTTCGAATTCCCAAAGTGGTTGCTTACGAGAGCTTCGACTGTACTATGCACTTGTGTCATTTTTTCCTCGTATTCATTCACTCGAACCTCATCTGTCCACAAAAAAATCCTGTGCATATTGTATATCGAGTGAATTTAAAATACAATGCATGTGTGTAAGCAACATACAGCTATTTCAAAAAACGTTGAATGACGATTGCACAACAAAAATAATAAGGTATAATATTAAGCTATAATTCTTAACTTAAATAAAAATATTTCAATACTATTTTGTAGACTGTTCACTTAGTGCTACATTGTAGCTATCACTTTTTTGACCTCTTTTGCATCCATTTGTCCAAGCACCATGATTGTGTTAGATTTGTTTATGCTTCACTCTATTGAAGAAAAACAGAAAAGTGTCAAATATGAAATCAAATTTGTAAATAGGCAAAGTGAACCATGGCATGTATGTAATATACAATTGAAATAGCATGGCTATACACCGAATCGAAATATGGCAACCAATTTGAATAACTTTGTTCCTGACTGACCAACCTCTCATTCATGTGAAAACACTTTTGTCTTTCCACGTGAACATGACGTTGGTCAGACCAGAAACAATAGTTATTCAAATTGGTCGCCATTATTTCGAGTGTATACTGTCTATACAGCAATTTGCAAAAATTCTGGCATCCACGAAATATCAATATATCGAGTGCATTATGGGTAATTAAATAATACTATTTTGAGTTTCCTAACTTATTAAATGAAGCAAAATTTACAAACAACAAACGTAAGACTAAAATAAACATTATACTAAATATTTATACCAACTTTGCTGGCATTAACCCGCTTTAAGGGGAATTTTCGATTATTTTATTTACCCATAATGCACCCGATATATTGATATATTGATATTTCGTAGCGGACAGAATTTTTGCAAATGACTGTACATTGTATATACTATATCATATGTATACTGTCGGTACATATAGCCTGAGAATTAAAATTAACAGCTGTCTCTCATCGCATACATTGATTCCACCTAGGAATTTATTGTTGTACGTGATGAGAGACAGCTGTTTTCTCCAGCTAATGTATACTGTCAGTGTACATACCAGTACATACATGTATATGGTATGTGTCTATTTGTATATTCTGCAATTGTACATCTATACAGTATAGAGGAACGCAATGTAGTTTTAAAAACAGGCTTTCTGCATTGTTTTCACTGCTCTGTGCATCTATTACAATAAATAATACACGCTCAGCAACCAATCAAATCGTGCATTCTTGGGAGGTACACATAGTTTATATTATTTATAAACAAATATATTGCAATGTCTATATACAGCACTAGTAAGCAGCATGTAGTGGATATAGAGTATATTATGTATATACATGTACAGTCATTTGCAAAAATTCTGTCCGCCACGATATATCAATATATCGGTTACATTATGGGTAATTAAATAATACTATTTTGAGTTTCCTAACTTATTAAATGAAGTAAAATTTACAAACAACAAACGTATACTAAAATAAACATTATACCAAATATTTATACCAACTTTGCTGGCGTTAACCCGCTTTAAGGGGAATTTTCGATTATTTAATTACTCATAATGCACCCGATATATTGATATATTGATCTTTCGTAGCGGCCAGAATTTTTGCAAATGACTGTATACATGTACATTGTACATATACCACTTAATAGAGGTAGCAAATTTATGCAGAGTTTATATCCCGGCGTATGCAATCAATAAAATCGATGATCGGAAATGTAATCGATATCAATCGATAAAATTAGTTAATTGATATCGATTGGTATCGGTCAATCGATAGGTCACAAATTTTGTCTTCATCGATTGAAATCGATCATCGATTGGCATCAATTGGCAGCTACGGTGTTTGGATTAACCGCAAATAAAGTGAATATTGATTGATTTTTCAATTGATAAAAGGTCACAAATTTTCGGTTCATCGATTACCTATTGATTATCAATATCAATCAATTAATTGATATCGATTGTTATCGATTTTAATCGATCATTGATTTTATCAATTGCATACGCCGGGTTTATATGGGTGAAACTCCACTGATTCGGGACTTTTAAAACAGGCCGCTTAATAGAGGGTGGCCACTTTAAAAGGTTGGTGTACTGAGTATTGACATAATAGACACTAGATGTATTCTACATTGTACATGTAGATGTCTATAGAGTATAAAATGTATAGACATATTAATAGACATGCATACATGTATATGAGCTTGTTATCCACACTTTTGGCAGGAAATATATGTCTGCTGTATATTAAGCTTATGACGTTATGTATTAAAGCTTTATACCGTATTCTGAATGTGTATAAGCTTTATACTGCGATTATACAATCGAATACTTTGATCAGGAATTCATGTCAGCATCGAATCTTACCTTTTAAAATGAGCATAAATTCTTGAATTTCACTGTATGTTTATAGATAAACAGCACTCTGTCACACATACCATTGTTCCATGTCGTTCTCCAGGGATTTGGTTGAAGAAAAGAGTGATTATTCCACGATAAAATACCAAAAGAGTTCCATAGTTTCGCCACTGCACGTTCTAGAGCCGTTGCAACACCAAGAAAATGGCGCTCAAAACCGTGTTCTAGCCAATCAGAGTGTAGCGCTGCAGGGGATATGTTCCAAATATGGAGTGGTCGTGTGACGCCTGACTGTATATTTCCCGGCCGCCATGTTGACGGTTGGTTTGTTGTGTGCTCAAGCTTCAATCATTGCTCTTTCATTCCCCAGGTCCTTTCGGAACGGTATTCGTCTTATTTACTGGTGATAAGAATTTAACGAACTACAGCAAAGGTCTCGTAACGAGCCAGCCTACACAACAGTCGGAAAACGAGCGGACAATCGATCGGTACAATAGGAAAGCGTAGCTCTAAATGATCCATGTAATGCCCGATCTACCGACATCAATAACGAACCGATGACTACTGATGACAAGACTACTACTCGAGCCCCAAAGCAATGGTCTTTCACGAAAAACGAAGCAATTACTTCTTTTGAAGCATGAAGACGTACATTTTGTATTACTCGACTCTAATATCGTGCCCTACTTTGACTTTGGATAAGTTTATAAGCTTAAACTTACATGTAGACAACGTAAGATGATGGAAACCGACCTGGAAACCGGATGATGTAAGCTTAATGACCAATATACCTATTCCTGCTTAGAGAGGTATGTGCTTTTTGGAATTTTGAAGCAATCGTAGTTATACATGTTTATACTTGACGGTCAAACCCCTGGGTGCCACCCCTGGGGACGCTGGGGGATTTGTTCAAATGTCCATTCAAACATGATATCCCCCTGACATAGACATGGGGAAACATAGACTTTATTTTAGTACCAGTAATTTACATACAATTTAGTTTATAAGTTATGGGAATGGGGCAGAGGAATCTGAACAAATCCCCACCCCCTGGGGGAACGAATGTACAATGTACATGTAGTCATCAGAGACATTGACGATGTATGATTTTTGTTTGTTTCAGGTTGAGGTACAACCTCCTGATGTTATCAAGCCAATCATTACAGTATATGCCACATCACAGAATCTGTTTTCTAGCAAAGACAAGGAAAAGCATGGTACAGTGATACTATCACTGTACACCAATAGCAATCATGGGCTATGGATCATTGATATATTTGACAATGGTGAGTTTAAGTCCAAGTATCATTTAAGCCATTTCATAGTAAAGCTATCCCGCAACATTGTACATGTTTGTACTGTAAGTTATATGGTAATTTGTCGCTTGGTAATTGTTAGTAATGTACAATGTAGTTTGTAAGGTTTCTTACTGAGCCCAGACGGCATTTGAACCCGTGACCTCCTGGATACCAGTCAGGCGCTCTAACCACTGAGCCACTCATGTGGGAACTCATGTGATTGAGCAGGTCTTGGTTCGTATTGTACATGTTGTTAAAATATCTGGACAAAAAAAGCCTAAATGGTGTATACGTACATAATAAGAGCCAGAGAGAGAAATGTTACTTTTTTGGGTGGAAGGGCATTGAGAATCACCGTTCCTGGCCTACTCTTGCTTAGTACATGTACCTTGCATGTACATGTAGTTGGCAAAGCTTGCTCTTCCTCATCGAAGGAAGAGTGAGAGAGCAGACTTCAGCTACAGTAAGCAGGTTATACAACACATACAGGTGTTGTTACACAAATATACATGTACATATGTATACATTGTATAGCTGTGATTTGCGTCGGTGGAGTGCTGCATGTCATACATTGGTTGATTTGTGATCATGAATAAACGAGCACAAGTGTTTTATTATAAGTAATATCATGGCACTGAGGGATATTAATGATTAAATGTCCCCGAAGCTGGCTGAGGGGGCATTTAAGGTGATTCCTTAGTTTTGCACTGCGCAACTCTACTGCGCATATATTATATAGCGTAGCGTATTGTGTGATCTATATGCCTTATGCACAAGTGCTGATTTTCGAGATCAGGCCCCGGTTGCACGAAAGGTGAATAGCGCTATCCACCCGATAAGTCTTATCCAACGGATAAAACTGATGCAGTTATCCAATAAATTTTATCCGTTGGATAAGACTTATCCGGTGGATAGCGCTATTCACCTTTCGTTCAACCGGGGCCAGGATACTAGAATTGTTCGATATAAAAATAACCAGGGTTCCCACTCATGCGGAAAAATAAAATTATCTGGCTTTTCCCTGACTTCTCACTGACCAAAAACAATTTTTCAATGACCATACTGTACTCTTGTTTTACTATGATATCCTGCAGTGCGACTTACATTTACTATAGTCTTTTTATGTATGTACTGTATGTACAGTATGTATGAAGAAATACATTTGTAAACATGGACCATATAAGGTCAATGACAACTTTTAAACTTTTGTGTGAGTTTTCATCATGATTGATCACAATCTGTCTAAATGTTACCCATAATTATGCTACACTGTACATATCGATTTTGTGAAGGCTGACATAAATTCCCTGACTTTTCACTGACTTTTGGGTAAATTAAAGTGCCTATAACCCCTGTGAGTTTGTTTTAAAAATCGATATATTAAGTGAATAGTTGCAGGTTTCAGTATTTTGTGATTTGAACTTCGTGTTTGTGAGTTATAGAGGTTTGAAATCGGGATATGTTAATTTGGTGACGTAACTTAAGGAATGATGCCATAGCTTATTTAGTTGTGTTCTTTCTGAAATAGGATAAAAAGTTTATCAAATCATATCTATAAACTGTGAAAAGATATTGCAAGTTTCAAAATGTCAGTAATTTGCACAAGTGTGTTTTTGTATAAGACCTGATTCCTTAAAGTGCGTCATTTTGACGTCATCTGATTTCCATATCGCGTTTTCAAACCTCTATAACTTGCAAACGCGAAGTTCAAATCACAAAATACTGAAACCGGCAACTATTCACTTAATATATAATCGATTTTTAAAACAAACTCAGAAGGGTTATAGGCACTTTAAAAAATTCCCTGACCAAAATCAAAATTCCCTGACAATTCCATGACCTTGAAAAAAAAAAATCAAATTCACTGACTTTTCAAGGTCAGTGGGAACCCTGTACACGGTATGGCTCCTAAAAGTTAACGATTTTAGCACCCCGAAAGTAGCGCCCCCCCCCCCCCCCCCCCCCCCCCCCCCCCAAAGTAACAGTTACTTAAGGTTGCTCAATCCGAAAGTTACGACCTCGCTACTTTCGGAACTTTACGGTATTTTATTAACGTTTTGTTTGTTTATTTCAGAATCAGTGGCTGTGGCAAGTACATGTATTTTGTCAGGACAATTGTGTGCTATTAAAGTGATAACTTGAATGCAACCGATTTCAAAATAGCGATAACTGGTCATTTCAAATAGATATGTTATTCAAGGACAGTCTTATTATATTTGGTTGCAATTTGTTACCGTAATTACAGTATAATTTCTGACGAAATTGATTTTATACGTAAAAGAAAAGAAAAGTATTGTGTGTACAACAAGATAAATCCATTACATTGAGAAACTTCTTGCTTTGTAAAAAGAAATATTTTCAAGGAAGACCATGATTGAAAATAAAAAAGTTATTATTGAATGTTGTTCATTGGTAACAGAAACCTAAAGCCTAGATTGTAGCAGTTTTGGTCGGCAATTGCCGGAATTCTCTGAGTTGGCAAATGCCGGAATTCTCTAAGTCGGCATATGCCAACTTCCTCTGAGTTGGCAAATGCCGGAATTCTCTAAGTCGGCATATGCCAACTTCCTCTGAGTTGGCAAATGCCGGAATTCTCTAAGTCGGCATATGCCAACTTCCTCTGAGTTGGCAAATGCCGGAATTCTCTAAGTCGGCATATGCCAACTTCCTCTGAGTTGGCAAATGCCGGAATTCTCTAAGTCGGCATTTGCCAACTTCCTCCGAGCTGGCATTTGCCGGAATTCTCTGATTTGGCATATGCCGAGTTGCAGGGAAGTTGGCAAATGCCGATATACTATTGGGTTCGGCAAGTAAATGCTTCTTGCACTTATTTATGATGCCATATTTTCCTCTTTGGCAAACATGTTATAAGCAAATTGAATTCTTGCCGTTAAAAATGGTCAAGCTGGCAAATTTGAATTTCATTTTCAAATTCAAATTTGACTGGTTTTAGCAGATTTCTCGATGATACAACAAACGTTGCCTGGAGTCCTATGCCCGTTAGCTGATTTGACCTCTTTTTATAAAAGCTTGCCAAAATCTTCTATTTTCTAGGCAAGGAATTTCATTTTTCAATGTTATTTGCTGAAATTTTGGTTTTGGAATATCCGAAGTCATTCTGGAACGTGTTGACTGTTCCATAGACACGCTCCACGATAAACAAAGCTCTTTTTTAGGGCTTCCGTTTGAGGCCTTTTTGCCGAATTTCACTTGAATTTTCTTCACCGCAATGTTCTTGTTTAGTACAAGACGTTCACGAAGAATATGGCTGTAAATATAAACACTCATGATCCTTCAGGGTCGCACCATTTAGGACACAAAAGTCGGACACATATTGAGTATACACCTATAAATTAATAAATTATTATTATTTCAAAAAACGTTGGCATCTGAAATCTGAATCTGTGACCTAAAAACACTCGTAGCCACACTACTCACCAACGCAGGTCTTCGCCTAAAGGTCGTGGCATATTCCAGTAATTACAAGATAGATCACAACTTATACCCACAATAATAATAAAGTTCTTGTGCCTGATTACAATCCCTCTGGGTCTCAGATTCAGTTCAGATTCAGATTTCAGATGCCAGCGTTTTTTGAAATAGGTGTATACCTATTTCAAAAAAACGTCGAAATTGGATGATCTGAAACTCCGCCAGACTCGTTCGAACACCACGCGTGATTCCAAACTTGAGGCGAATGAATGAATTTCGCATGTTACTAACGAAAGACTCTCAGTTTCTTATAATTTGTCTTGATCTCAGATCATCCATTTCAGATCGCCTGTTGTCAACGTGTTTTGAAATAGGTGTATTGTGAGTGCAGTTCCTGCTTGCTAAGTCCATAATTGATTAATTGAAATTACTTTTATTTCTACTCACAGAAAGAAAGAATTTACAAGAAAAAGTTTAAAAGAGGTATTTTATGATTCATCTTTCCTAAGACTAAATTAACATATAATTGTATTATCAGTATGTTATGTTATGTACTTGAAACTCATTCTCACTAGCATTATTCTATGTCCTGTTTTAGCAAAGAAATGTAGAATTTGCTTGGCCAAAGAGAAAGAAGAAAAGACAAAATGTTGCAACTGAAACTGAATTCTAGAACAATACAACTATTAGATTTCAGGATATTATAACTATGAAGGATCGAGTATAATAATTGCGCGAATGACGTCATTTAATTATAATTAAACTATTAGAAATAGTTGATTTCAGATTATTATAACTCTGAACCTGAATAATTGCACGAATGACGTCATAATTACAATATTTATAATGTAGGCTTAAGGTGTATTTATTTTTCTAAGTTGTACTCTAATAACAATAAATTGTTACAAGTATAAAACAAAAAGTAGTGATCGATTTGTTTAATGAGACTTTCGAACTCCATCCAACGGGAACGGCCAGGGATAGAGCTAGTTGAGACAGGACGAGAAGCGATGGTAGGGTAGCGATAGGATAAAACATCAGTTCACGTGACGTATTTTACGTAATATCTCCTTTAAGTAATCATCCATGCAAGAACTAGGCAAGCTTTCATTGTTCTACGGCAATAGCTCTGTGTCCCACATAGAATATTTCTGATTTTAAGGATACAGAAAGAGAGGATGACACATAATAATATTTCAATGTAAAAATAAAGGTAATCAATTATTTCGGGTAATTTATTGGAAATGTTTGATATTTAACCAATCAGAACAGCACAAGACAATAGCAAATAATATTGCTTATTTTACAAGGTTTCCCACATACAATTTGTTTTAAAATTGGCATGTGATGCCAATGGATAACAGACAAACTTGACATCTAAACAAATCGGAGTATGTATATATTATACCTAACCTTTTTGCCAATTTTCATGTTTAAGCCAATGGGATCACTAGTTTTAACAATAGAAAATGTAAGCATTCCATCGTGCATTGCCGTTCAGTTGCCTAGTTCTTACGTGGACCATTACTTAAAACAAATGATTGTCACTTGGAGACAATGCTAAAAACGCATAAAGCATTTTGGTTGGTTTTGTCTCCATCACCCCAAACCAAGAAACGTGTTTCGTGACGTCACAAGTCACATGACCCATCCCTTATCGTGAGAAATGCACCAAAATGTTAAGTTTCATGAGATATATGATGTGGTCAAAAATCGTTTTATTTGTCCGCCCCAAACACAATTAACGCAATTTTAATGATTTAGGCAAAAACCCAGGCCTACCTTGAGTAGAGGTAACACCTACTTTTATTTTAGGGTAAGAAACTCGCTAGCGAAAAATAAAACTCGGACATAAAAATCCGTCTCGACATCATTTCGTGGAACTCGACAGTACACATAGGGACCTCAACAACCAGTATTATAACATATCTAACATATAACGCGCGCTCTGATTGGCTAATAGAGCGTGCACCAATTCTCCATGGATGCACGCTAATGACGTCATGGAAAATCACTTGCCAACTTTGTTGTTCAAATAGTTTCATGAACTGAAAGACGCTTCAAAGAGCGAAATGAACCTCAAAAAAGACAGGAAAACAATGCATTTAAAGGAATTATGCTTTATCATTCTAAGAAGAAGTCAAGTGCCACGGCATATTTCAAATATCGGAGAAAAAGATGTGGAAATTCTGAAGTTTTGGTGTTTGTAATGTCGCTTCGTTGTGATTCAACAAGACTCGAGTGAAGCTGCAGGGTTTACCAAAATCAATCTGTAGAAACACTGGCTCAAAATCACCATATTCTGATTCGCTACAGCTCAATGTGGCCATTGAAATGAACTGAGATTGACTACAAGACTACAACACTCGTTCTTCGACTGAGTCCAAACTACACAACTGTAAGTAAGTCTTACTGTACACAGTCGATGATTGAAGCATGGGAAACGTGCAAACGTCGAATTCTCAACCATCTCCAAACTAGCAAATGAAAAAGGGATCTCAAAACGTCTACAAGAAATGTTAATGGATTTTCAAAGAGGATTCAATACGTCCCATCGTTCAAAAACAACCTGTTTCTTTGCCGAAAACTTGCAAAGAATTTTAGCTCAAATCGCAAGTACTCAACGGTCAAGTACAACAATCAGATGTATTCAAAAACTTTTGTAATGTAAGCTCGGCTTCGCCTCGTGCGACTCTTTCGCTTCTTTCGTGCTTAGCAACCTCCCGCGTGCATCTAAAACTCGACAGATGCACGCTAGGCGTTCACCAATCCTTTAATGTGTAATTCAGTACTAACAAGAACCATTTGAACAGGCAATTGGAAACTGAATGCCTTTTGGCAGTAACGGCTTTCCATAGTGGTAGATTAGGTAGTTTAGTAGTAAAAGAGAGAAAAGTCTCACGTTTGTTGAGTCTCATAAGAAATAAAAGTAATAAAGACTTATTATTATCATTGAAAAGGAGAAAAAGCAAAAAAAAGAACACCTCCGGGCAGTGGGATTCGAACTCGCGACCCTCACGTTAAAATCAAAGGAATGCCGATTTTTTTAACCAAAAAGGACCATACACCCAGACTTAAATGCTGAGTCACCGTATGTTACGTATAGGACGAAGATTTCAGCCTCATCCGCGCTACCCGGGCATTACACCTTATCAGCTTAGTAGTCAAAGAGGGAGGGAACAGTCGGATCCTAGTCCCACTAAATAACTGCCCCGCACCACTAGGCTATCGTGCACGCTTATTGATTTGAAGGACAAAATAACCTAGTGTATCCTGTGAATGGACTGTCTATTGTTGTGCAAATTAGTATGGTCCCGTGGCTCGCGCTGCGCTGCATTTGTTAATGCAGCGCGTTAGAAGCACACGGGCACGGGATCGATTCCTCGCTGCACCGAATTTTTTTTCTTTCTTTTTTTCTTTACCTTTTTTCTTTTTGTTGTTCTTTACTGTTTTTCTTTTTCATTATTTTTCAATCAGTTTTCTATTTTGTTTATCTTTTGTTTTTCGATTATTTTCCTGTCTTTCTATTTTCTTTTCTTTTTTCTTTTGCTTGTTTTCAGTTACATTGAAAAATTTCCACTTTGAATTTGCGTAAAGCTTGAGATAATTTTTTCATTTCTATATTTACTTCTCCATTCAACCACCTCCCACTCCCCCTTGACTAAGACATAAATTTGACGTCTACTCAAACACACATGGTCTATTCTCTTTGCGTTTGCGAAATTTTAAGCTAATTTTAAGTCAGTTTCATTGACCCATTGTCTTTACGTTTTCGCATTTTCAAGCAGACTGTATTTGTAATGGTTCAGGCTGAGCTTGTTTGGACCTTCAGCCTGTGTCAAGAACTTTTATTGACCCTTTGACTCCGGAACCGCCCGTAAATATCGATACTGCTTTGAATTCTAACTTTCCGAATTCTCAAGGGCACGAGAGAACATTCTTTACAAGTGGAAAGTCGCCAAAACTGCCTTAGTGGTCCTTAGTGGTCCTTAGTAGGTCCTGGAATCCACCACAAATAGGCCAGAGACACATTCGCCATTTTGAAAATGGCGCTGCCACTTGACGTCAGTTATTCCGTCAAAGTTTTTGCGTAAGAGATGACGGTATAATAAACCGTACACGTCGATTTTAGACTTAGACATAGACTTAGACTTATTTCTCTTGGTGCGTTGCCAGAGTCACAAAGCTACAGGGTGTGGTTCACGGGAGGGAGGGTTCTTACTCGTACTCTACGCATGATCACGTTTGTTGGTTGGGTGCACTAGTGCGGTACGGTGCAGTGACACAACCCACGCAGTCTATTCATGTCTAATATGGATCATGTAAATATTGCATGATAGCTGTTTTTACTCCTAGAAGTTGTTGTTCAATAGTCTCCTGTTGTTCATTTAACGGTTCGTACCTCCGCTATGTGGTTAGGTAGGGGTTTCATTTTAGTTAACATGAAGTGAAGAACGCCTGTCTCAGGTTAGCCGATGATAGTAAGTAAGTAAGTAAGACTTTATTTAAAGAGGGTGACACGTGACAGTATAGAAGTAAACTGATAAACTTGTGGCCCTAACAAAACTCAAAAAGAATCGGTATGCAATTAACAGAAAGAAAGATGAATCTAAACAGCACCGCAAATCCCGGATGACATGCATGTCAAACTACTGCCAACTGTGATTCACTGAGATCACCAAATTCATCAACTACAAAATCATTTATTTTTCATGGGATTACTGTTATGAGTTGTCAGGAAATTAAATATCATTTAATTAACAAGTTCCGTAAAATATTTTAAAACATGTTCGTTATTTTTTTTTTTCTTGATTGACAAATCAAATGAAATGTAATTGTTCCATCAGCGACAAACCATCAACATTCAAGTGGCTTTTATTGTTTTATACCATTGCCTTCAACTTCTGTTAAATATTCCTAAGCAAACACCTATGTCAAGTTTTGCCTTGGTCGCTATGGCAACAGACCCTGTCACAACAGAGTCGGCGTACAATCTAAATCCATTACTTGGTCGAGCAATGGTGGTCTTTATTCGTAAGCATAGACACGATAGTAATTACTGCTTTGGGAACATCTCGTAAAGATACAAAGAAGAGATTACATGGCTGGGATTAAATGTGAGTGTTCCTGTGACGAAGATTAATCGTATTTAACAATGGTCACGTTCTCGTTGAATGAGGTTGCTATTGAACCAATAATACGTACCCCCGCGTCACAATTCATCATTTTAACCATTTGTACGGCAGGAAAGTTCACACATAAAACTCTGCGAGGTCTCTTCATACTACAGACGATTCTAACTTGTCTAACTTGGGAATTTGCTGGGTCGTGGAGCCGAGAGAGATGATAGTGTAAGACATCGCTTGTAGTTGAGGTGAGGGAGAAATTCGAATGACCTCGTGATAGTCTGTATCGAGCAAAGTGTATCGAGCGTCGTATCGATTCCTTCTTTCTTTGCTTTTTAAAATGTTGTGTTTTTAGAAAATACAGACGGAGTATTCCCCGAAAATCGCTTGAATTCGGTTATTTAGCGTATAAGGACAGTTAATAACTCACTGCACGCAAGCATTTTTAAATCGCCAAGTTGCCTCGAGCATTAGAAATCCAATCGCATGGATTAGTGGCATCGAATCTCATTAATTATGACAACACAGTTGATCGATTTGGTGAATTTATTTCCATCCTAGAAATTTCCAGTCTCCGATATCATTCCATGTGATATTGGCACAACTAAGGCCGGGATTCTACAAACTTCAGTCTTTTTGCTGTACAATACTGTGTACAAAGTTCGCGGTTTTCCTTGCCAAAATGAACACTGGATGACTCAGGTCAAAGCCAAGTCGACAGGTTTAAATCAGGATTAGTTTTTTCTTTATTTCAGCCCACGATAAACAACAACTTTTACGCTTGCTTATCTAAACATAATAGCCTCCAAAATCGTAATTAAGTCCCTCCGAAAAACAATTCTGAATGCTTGAATGACACCAATAAAAACAACTATGAATACAGAAACAGGTGGAAATGTCTTGACAATGAGATTTAATACTGCTGTGAGAGACTAAAAACGTTTGCTAAAGTTTGCCATGAATAAATAATGAAACAGAATGAATCGTTCACAGTTGAACAAATTGAGAAACTTAGAACTTAAAATTGTAGCTCTGTAAAACGACTTGGTACAAAATGGAAGTGAGATATCATTTCAAGATCATTCAAACCTCGCTTATAAGATAAAGCACCAAAAAAGAACTCATTTTGCGTATAACAGGGCCGTACATAACCCAAATCTCAAGGGGGTCAGTCCGTATTTAACAGCAAAAAAATAAATAAAAATAGTACAGTTCTCAGTACTTTTTGGTATCTTTTTCGCCTTGCTAGGGGGGGGGGGGGGGGGGGGCAAGTGCCCCCCCTGTCCCTGTACTGTGTACAGCCCTGTATAATATGTTTGTAACATACATTTGCCGCATTATAATGACATGAAGTTTAACTTCTTGTCAGTTAAAGAACGGCTGCAAAGGAGGCTACTTGTCAGTAGGCTTCAGTAGGATCGTATTCGCAGTGTGGTGTTTAAGTGTGACAGAAGTTGGTAACTAAGGTGATTGTAGATTGGAATTGTTTGCATTACTCTTAGTTACAAACCAGATAACAATGTCAAAAATCCAGGACTTTTTAATTTGAAGTGGTTATTTAATAGTTTTGTTGTTGTTGGCGTCCGACTGCAAAATAATAACAACAACCAAAACATTCTATCAAAACCATTGAGTAAACGTACCTTATAACGTGTGTTAATGGTTTTGGCATTGGTCCTGACATCATATACAGCCATAAAGCACTGAAATTTTGATTGACAAATTAGATGTAAACATCTCTTTATAATTAAAATAAAAATCTCGTCTGCTACAAAAGACAATCGTATATCTGAGTTATAAATTTTCGATATAAAATTATTCGGTGAAAGAATAAATTTTCGTATCTGAAACTTGCCGAAAAATATTTTCATTTTTTCAATTTTCTTTGTCATTTTTTCATTGTCTAGAAACAGACTTTCTATTGGAAACAGGTTCATTTTTATATAATATAATTTCATTTCTCATTCATTTTTTCAATATCGTTTAAAAGCAGTTTAACCTGCCCTTCTATGCAATTACGTCTTTGATGGATGACACTGACTATATCAAACACACCATGTCAGCTCTCGAGCGATATCAAAACACCGTCATTGCCAAACCTTAAGTTCTGTTTATTCACAAAGCATCCACCGCAAATAATGAACATAACAATAACTAAATCATCCATTACCTATCCTACAATCCTTTGAAACAACGGAAGGCTTTGAAATACTTTTTAGACAAATGAGCAATTCTGTGGCCGAAATGCTAATTGAAAGTACCACTGGCTCAGCCTTTCCGATAAGAGGCAAGAACGTCAGAGGATGTGGCAACAATTACCGCCAACATGCATGTTAAGCGGTGGGGGGGAGAAACCTAATGCAATCAGCTCTCCGGATTTACGATTTGTATTTTCTATATTTATAGGCACTAAACTTAGCTCTCGCCAGATGGTTGGTCAGCGAGCAAAATAAAATTGATGTTTTTTTCTTTTTATTGAGCGACAGAATACTGAGCTCAACAAATAAACGGAAAGATGAAATTTTATCGTTCGCCGTTCGCTTCGTAGAAGTTCGACTTGTCAGAAGACCTATCTGAAAGTTTAGCATGAAGTGAGCATTCATCAGCAAGAGTAGAGTTTTTCTGTCCTTTTTTCCTCTTGTTGACTCTTCATTTCTAACACATTTTTCGGATTATTTTCGTTTCCTTGGCAATCGAAAACAGGAACTTTATACTCATCGTTAAATACGGTGCATGCGCCGGAGATGCCACAAATAACTATCATTTCGTGAACAAAAAGTAATCTTGCGTTGAGAATTCAGGAAAGGACCTATAAACTCGAAACTTTGCACTCATGATGAGCTGCACATCCAAGTAGCTTTAGGTATACATACATTAACTTATTGACATGAAAATACTGATCCTCGAATGAAGAAATGTGGCGTCTTGAGTAATGACGCGTCTTTTGTCTTTTTTCCCTACAATTTTCTTGGATTTCCATGTGTTAAAACGTTATTTGTTCAAAACGAGATGTCTTTCACGGGCAAACAAAACGTTGCTGATTGCATCTACATCCTTTGAAAGACTTGTTTATGTATTCCGAATGTCAAAAACTTGCTAAAAGCTTTTCAAATTCCTCTTAATTCAGCTCAGTTTAAAAAAAAAAATCAAAAAAATTCAAATTACCGCAAAAATCTCAATCTAAACAGAGGGGTTTCAAACTGAACTAAAACAAGAAAAAAGATCTGTAAACTTCACTAATAGATGGCGTATAGCAATCGTTGAGCGTTCTTCAGAACCACTTCGTTGCCCCTAGTGAAGCCACTCGTCTCAAACAAGCCGAAGGAACTAGTTTGCTAATGGGGATCGAATCTCTAATTGTCGAAATTTATGGCCTTTTGAAGAACAAAAATTGCTGGTTGCTTGTGCGTTTCCTTTCCTCTTGTGGCAATGAAAACAATGACGCAAATGGTTCAAACTTCAGGGCTAGAGGACTATTAATTTGTACAGTTCCTTTCTACTTGCCCTGGCTTAGTATCTAAATCGTTAATGTTTGGAGTTACTTTATTGTAGCGCGCGTTATGACGAGTACCGCGATAACACCAGTCACAAATCACTCGCCTGGCTAAAGTGAAGCTAAATGTTGCTGTCGTTTCTTGGTACGAAAGTACAGCCAATATCTTTATCAGCTGTCAACGTTAAACCAACAGAATACATGCCGAAATATTAGGACCACTTTGCTAACAATATAGTGTTTTTGGTTGCAGATCAAAATGGCCGACACTAGCGCTCCACATGTTACAAAAGTGAAGCTCTTTAGAAATGGAGACCCGAATTACAATGGGAAGATAATCGTGGTCAACCCTCGTTATTACCGAAACTTCGAGTCTTTTCTCGACACGGCTACATGGTCTACACAGTCTACGAGTGCTGTGAGAAGGATATGTACACCTCAAGGACGACATACCATCGACAGCGTGGAAAAGTTTGCAAATGGCGGGAATTACGTCGCTGTTGGACGTGAGCGTTTCAAGAAATTGAAATACGGCGAATCAAAGCGTGTTGTAATGAGGCTGCCACCAGTTTGGAGAAGCCAACTGCCTTCGTCAGGAAGATTTCGCAAAGTCTATGAAGTAGAAAAGCAATCTTTGAAGCGGATTTATGTTTATCGTAATGGTGATAACATGACTCCGGCAAGAATGATCTTGCTCAAGAAAAGAACTCTAATCGACATGGAGCACGTGCTAGCTGCGCTGCAAGAGAGTAAAATAAGCTTTGATTTCGCAATCTCCAAGCTGTTTACTCTGGCTGGTAAACAAATCAGTTGTTGTGAGGAGATTATGCACGATGGCAGGTATGTTGCATTAGAGCGAGGGAGCAGATTCAAACCTATTAACTACGAAGGCGTTGGCTCTATTAGTCCAAGAACCGCGGTCACAAGGCTACCTCCCATCTCTACAGCTCGCAGTAACCAATATAAAACCAGTTATTCACCAAGAAAGAACCCTCCTCCCGTCGACAACAAGCTTGGGCAACCGAAGCAGCCCCAAACTAAACGAACCGGGAAGAAACAAGAGGAACAATCTATCACTGAACTACAATCTATTATCAGCCCTTTTGAAGATGACAAAAGAGAGAGCTTTTCTCATGTGAGTTTATCAGTAACTCCGCCCCCGCTCGACGAATCACCGGATTTCACCTTGTCAGAGAATATTGAACTCGTAAAACAAGATGTCGAAAAAAATGTATCGGAAGTAACCATTCCAAGTAACCTGGATACACTACCTGACAAGCAGACACAAGCTATTGGACTTCAGCTATATAATGCTAGTGGCATGCAGAAGGAATGGGGAGATATGGTGGTAGATAATAGAAACACCATAATAGAGAAACTAATCGATGATGTTCCGGCAGAGGAAATAGTTGACGAAGAAATCACGGAAACTACCGAAGATACTCGGGAAATTAAGAAGACTTCCGAGTCAGATAGTTCGAAAAATAGCGGTGATACACAGCAGCACAAGAAATAGAAAAAGTAGAAGATGTGGGAGGCAGGGATAGTGTTGAAGAAGTCATTATAATTGATGATGACGGAAACAATAAGAAAAGCAATGAAGAAGCAAAGAAAGAGGATGAAAATGCAGAAGAGAGTAAAGAAGAAGCAAAGAAAGAAGAAAATACGGAAGTGCCATCAGAAGAGGCAACAAATAGTCAGAATGCTGATGACAAGAGGTCTGATAGTGTAGCATCCGAGGACGAAAAGTCAGACGAAGAACTGCCATCAGATGACGAAGCTGAAAAAGACAAAAAAGCCCACAATGTCGCAGAGAAAGAAGACCATGCAGAAAGTCCAAAGCCTTCGCGCCGTAGCAGTCAAGACATGAACAGTGAAGATGAAGTACAGTCTTCTGAAGATGAAGAAGACGACGACGACGATGATGACGATAAGGATGATGATACCAACGGTGATGAAAAGAGTGACGAGAGTGCAAACGAGGCAACTGATGAAAAAAAAGATGAACCAAACGCGTCAAACACCAAGCCATCCAGTGAAAAAGAAGAAAGCGAAACAGAAGAACCTGCTACCAAAGAAAACAAGACAAACACGAAAGTTGAAGAGCAAAGAGCAGATCCCGAAGCAGCTACGAAGAGAGGATTAAAGCAAAATAATGCTAAAGGCAGACGTAAAGAAAAGCGAGTCGACAACAAAGCTTAAAGTGGTTCAAACACCAAACGTTACTCTGTATGAATACCTATGATTCTGTAGCATGGCCCTATTAACCTAGAACTAGTAACTATTGGTACGAGTAACTAGAATGAGAGTCGACACTAAACCAACCCTGAGAAAAAGGCGCCATTCATTCAAAACCAGGAACATATATATTCCATTACTAAAGACATATACTTTTACTAACCAAGGAACGTTTATATATATTTCAAAACATAAACGATTATCATGTTATTTGGCAGTATAAAAATTATGAGGGGAGGGGAGGGTGGCTCACCTTTTGCTAGGGCGACCGAATCATAACCAGACAGTGCAAGGAGTGTCCGTCAAGAGAGCCAGGGTTGACTGTATCTGGTAAAGGTAGAACGTATTGTGATACTTTCCAGGAAGCATGATTTCATAATGATTGTATATAAAGACTATATATGAACACTGTATCGTCGACACTTACATAGCTTGTGCAAGGAATGTAATTATTTTATCAAATAAAATACTCTTAACTTTGAAATGATTTGAATGGATTAACTTACTTGTCCAGTAAAGGAAAACGAAAGTTGACCAACAAAAAAATAGAAAATAAAATGAATGGATGGGATGGATGGATGGATGAATGAATGAATGATGAATCGATGAATGAGTGGATTGATGAATAGATGGGTGGATGAATGAATGGATCGATGAATGAATGAATGGATGGATGGATGAATGAATGAATGATGGATCGATGAATGAGTGGATTGATGAATAGAAAGAGTGGATTGATGAATAGATGGATGGATGAATGAATGGATCGATGAATGAATGAATGAATGGATGGATGGATGAATGATGGATCGATGAATGAGTGGATTGATGAATAGATGGATGGATGAATGAATGAATGAATGAATGAATGATGAATGGATGAATGAATGGATGGATGGATGGATGGATGGATGGATGGATGGATGGATGGATGGATGGATGGATGGATGGATGGATGGATGGATGGATGGATGGATGGATGGATGGATGGATGGATGGATGGATGGATGGATGGATGGATGGATGGATGGATGAATCACATGATAACAAACACCTTAAAGCAGCTGGGCCCGTATTCTAAACATAATCCTATAGACAGGAAATACGTCATTATTGTTCATTTTTCCCATGATTACACGCCAATTTCTTACTGCACAGACTCAGTGCTATCTTCTCCCATATCCCATGATAGCTTTTCAAGTCTATTTTAGTTCGAACAATCTTATTTTAGGAACGTACCTGATTGGTCAACTTCTCTTTAATTAATTAAAAATCTTATTGAATCTGATGTCGTCCAGTCTGACCACAGGTAAATATTTGATGTCTGTCTCAAGGAAACACAGATTATGGGCTTACATCTAGATAATTATTATGTACTGATAATTTAATTTTGTAATTGGTATATTAAACCATCCAAATTATCTTAAGATCTTTTTGTGAGATCCACAAAATCAAATTATGAGAGCGGATTATATTGAAACTAATCAGAATAAAACTTAAATCGACATACACTGTGTAAAAAGGCACTACATTTACAGACGGCTCGTTAGTAATAAAGACAACCATAAAGTAGTTGGTGAAAATTGTTCAAATCAGTTTATTAGCAATAAAACAAAAGATATATTTAATGAATTTTTGAGTAACCGTACAAAAAGGATGTCATCTCTCTCCATAAAGTTGTGCAAGCAAAACCACAGTTATTCTTTACGAATAGTTAGGAGCAAAACTGAAATTGCCGCAAGTGAGATGAAAAGTCAAGGCGTATCTAAAACATTACACTGAAAGCGTTTCTGTACAAAACCGCTTGATATCATGTTTTGAAAAAGGACAAGAAAAAAATCAGTGTGGTTTGGAACTCCACAGCCTTGTAGCTAATGAGGTAGCAGGACCCCATGGGTACATTATCATCACCGTTCCACACAAGTTTTACTACTTTCCATAGCAACCAAACACTACATTCAGTGTTCTGACCTCAAAGTGAAACGAAGTGAAAATTAATTGATCAACTTCAGTGCAGACATTTCATCTGTGAAACACTGAAGCATGTTTTCCGAAACTAAACGAGAGGCGATGAGTCGCGATAACTTCACGACAGACTCACGACGAAAACACTTCATGTGCACCGACCGACGAGAACACACGATTTTACAGAAAGCAGTGGAAAAACTGGAAATAAGAAAAACCAACAATGTCAAGAAATACGCACAGGAAATCAAGGATTGGAAGGAAAGTTTTAAACAGTTTGAACGTGAGAAAGAAGGTATGGACATCGATCACAGTTATGTTGTGTAAACACTATATATGGAGTGCCACTGTAAACTGTAAGTGTTTTCACAGGGTACTAACGCTTAATGTCGAAAACCATGTAAAGTTAAAGTAACCAAGAGCGAGGACCGTGTAAATTCCGTGTAAATTCCGTGTAAATTCCGTGCAAATTCCGTGTAAACTCCATGTAAATTCCATGTAATTTTCAAGAATTAAATTATTATTATTATTATATTATTAAACCCCGTGTAAATTCTGCGTAAATTCCGTGTAAATTCCGTGTAACTGACTCCGTGCAAATTCCGTGCAAATTCCGTGTAAATTCCGTGTACATTCCGTTTAAATGTTGTGTATGTTTCATGTCAATTAAATATACATGGTTTTGGACATTTACCGCACCGTCAACACACATCATCATCTTGATATCCGATCACCAACTCATAACCAAAATCACGGTATGCACGCAACTGGCACGCGGCGGGACTCGTTCGAAATCCTAGATAAAAACACGATCATAGCACGGCCCGGCATGTTTTTCACAGTCATACGAATTAATCTACTCTATCACCACCACCACCACCGTTATCATTCCTTATCATATGTTGACAGTAAAATGATGGGCCGTCTCTTCACAGGTTTAATACCTTGGGGAAGTGTTATCAAGGGAGATAACAACAAGCCATCTGCAACAGTTCGTCAAGAGAATCTAATAAAGAGTGTGCGTCGCTCGCTCGCTCCTCGTACGACACGAGAAGCGTCGATCAGACCCGTGTTGAACTATGAACTCATCTCTAAGCCTCCTTCAGTACCACACAGAATCAAAATTGAACTTTTAAAACGCGAAGAAATCAGATTAAAAGAGGTAATGTTGCCGATTTCAACAGACACTGAATTGATATTGATTTATGTGTTGTTTCATACCAGGAAAAAATGAGTGACTTAGAGATTGCAAAATCAAGGAGCAACGCTTCCCTGGATGACGCTGTGGCCATGTATGCAAAACTAAGAAAAGAAGTGTATAAAGAAATGGAAAAACGGTAGGACACATAATTTGAATACTAACGCTTCTATCAAGTGCTGTATTCTGTTGTGCATAACAGGGAGCCCAAGCAATAGAAAAGATCAGTGTTGCGGTTACGTAAGATTGTGTTCTATACAATAAAGTATTCAGCGATTGTTCTTTGAGTTAAATTTAAATATTTTCTCTGAGTAATATGTGTATTTTAGTAGCAAAATATGTGTATTGAATATGAAATCTGTTGTCTCGTAAATTTGGCGCGAACTCATTCACAGTGATCCGAACCACAATTTTCTGCAGTTCTACACTTGCAGCTTGGTTAAATGATTTTAAAAAGTTTAAATCTTGTAAAATTTTACACAGCCTAATTGTAGAGTTTTACGTACCTTCATTTGTTTTGAATATCTTCACAAAACAAAGAGTGTTTCTTCACGTTGACTTGCAAAGTTCACAAGTCGTCCATAGCTTAGAAACATCGGCCGGTTAGTCGTAGAAGAAACCACACTGACTTGAATGCACATATACTTTCAAAACTCCAGCACACTTCATTCATGACTCATGAGTTCATTCGAAGTCAATTCATTCATTATCATCGCAGTCAGCCAGAAAGCGTTACTGAAAACTTTTACAAAATCTTCTCTGGACCAAAGAAAACAGTTCAGTCGATGGAATTGTCTTTCATTCGGTTGGTTTTACCATCTATCTTTCAGTATTTCACTGTGAGATTGTTTCATTTGTAGTTTTAAGCACCAAGCTCGTCTGATATTCCAGGTGATCCAGGTTCGACTTCGATTTGTTTAGCACAATGAACCAATCAGAATTAAGAGCTTCATTTTGATGAGCAAGTGACGTGCCAAGTGACAGCACAATGGCTTCCCAAAGAAAACGGTGGGGAATGAAGCGCAAAATAGCTAACGAAATATATGTTTGTTTTTACAAGAACAATACAATATAGAAATAATTAAAAATGTTATAACACGACACACCCTTCCTATTGCTTGATTTCATTAGACGTCATTTCCGGTCTCGTGAGGAATTTTCATCAGCTGAATTGCACCTTTTCAATAGAATACTCTCTGCTTGATAGCACATGGAGGCAGTGCTTGCCCGTCATTTGAAGCAAATAATGAGATTCAAGGAC
Organism: Actinostola sp. cb2023; assembly: GCA_033675265.1. NCBI lineage: Eukaryota > Metazoa > Cnidaria > Anthozoa > Actiniaria > Actinostolidae > Actinostola > Actinostola sp. cb2023. The sequence goes on along the minus strand of JAUJYZ010000439.1, from coordinate 983,914 downwards.
TTTTAACAGCTGATTGAAACCAAGCAATATGTGACGCAATATTGCCACGTTTTATAAACATCTATTTTAATTTTCCTTCTTAGGAGTCACGTGTCGGTATCAACTAAATCACAAACAAGAAGCAGCAAAGACACCTGGCCTGTTTCTGTACCGAGCAAATACAGTGAACTGGGCACCGAGAAAAAAGTCCGACGGAGTAGCCTGGAGCGAGTTACAGAGTTTAACGACACCATGTCTTCAGGCCCACCCACTTGGGTTCGACGACGTCCAGGAAATAAGGGAACCATTTCCAACAAAAAGCCTGCAAAAGTCCCCAAAAGGCGGATAATAAGAAAGGAAGTATCGAGAGCGGGGAATCAAGAAGTTGCTATTAATGATGCCATCAGAATGCCTAAAGTAAACTTTCAAGCGATTGAGGAGTACTGTGAAGACAATGGGACACATCTAGACGAAAGCATGGCACATACAACCAGAAAAGCACATGCGATTGGATCTGAGTTAGACGTGCTACGAGCGGAATCGTTCTTAGGTTACGTCGATGAGAAAGATGAAACGATGGTCGCGCCAGCATTTGTAGATAAGTCTAGTGCTCAACTACCTAAGAAACAGCGAAGCCGTTCTGTTGTATTTACGCCTCAACAAAAAATCAAGAATGTCAATAAAGTAAATCAAACTGATGTTGGAAGCTCTGCTACTAGATTACACAAACGAGAGCGAAGTTACTCCGTTGCATTTTTACAGCCAAAAGAAATGAAGACTAATAATGAAACACTCGCATTCACGCGCACTAATTTGGAAACGCTTTTGCCTACAAGACAGCGAAGTCGCTCTATTGCATTTTTACTGCCACAAGAAGGCAATCGTTACTCACTTGGGCTACGATCAGGCACTCTACCTTCGATGAAATCAAGACAAAATTCTGATGCAACAACTTTTGAGTACAAAAGAGCGCGAAGTCGCTCCGTTGCATTTTTACAACCAAAAGAAATCATGACTGATAATGAGATAACGCAAAGTCAAACACTTGCAAACACCACGCGCGCTGATTTCGAAACCTCTTTGCCTACAAGACAGCGAAGCCGTTCCATTGCATTTTTACTGCCAAAAGAAGGCAATCATTACTTACTTGGGCAACGATCAGGCACTCTTCCTTTGCTGAAATCAAGACGAAATTCTGAAGCAGCTACTCTCTTTGAACATAGAAACAACGGGGGAAGTATCGAGGAAGAAACAGGTAATCAAAGCGCGCGTCGTAGAAGCTCCATCACTCATTCCAAACGCTTTGAAAGGCGTTCCAAGTTTACCGCTAACCTGAGTACAGCCAAGCTAGAACAAATCATCAAAGAGAAAATCATTGGGCAGATCACAAACGTTCAGAGGAAGCATAGCATTTCGTCCAATCAGAAGACTTCGATGCTCCAAAGCTATGCGCGCATGCTCCAAAGCCAGCTCAAAATGGACGACATTCACAGGAGCGAATCTCCAGACTTTAGCGAGACGCCGTTCATGCGCGGTAAAAAAGGAAAGAATGACCTACAAGAGGTAGAGCAAAATGATAGTTCAAGAGAATACACACACGAACCGTCGTTGTGGAAGAGCCATTTGCAGTTGGGTGGTTTTCAGTCGGCTGTAAACTACTCAGACATCGAGGAGGAGAATGTTCTTGACGATAAGGCAAGACGGCGTTTAAGCGTGACGTATTTTGATGCGGCAGGGATTATTACCAGGAAAGAGAAAGCGTCAGGACTGGCGAAACTAAGAATGAATCAACGAAACAACTCTGTGCATGAAGTAGACGATGAAAACGAGGAAACAGAAAATAATTCTTAGGAGTAAAATGATTCCAGTTCTGTACAAAGTAAACCGCACTACATGGTCTCAAGGACAACAAATGTATGAGATGCCTAGGTATTATTTCCCAACTCGCGCGCTCTAAATAAAACCGTTGGAAAAAGAGGGTCGGGTGGGTCATATGATAAAATGCTTATTGACTGAGTTAGGTCGGGTCAGACGGGAAAATATTTGGCTCTTGGTCATTCAGCACGGACCTCGCTGTCCGGCCCTCCCACTTAGTCAATAAGTATTATCATTCGACTCATTTCTATCCACAGTTCTGATTGGCTGAAAGACCTGCAAATAACTGCGTACAAATAACGGTCTGAACATGCGCAATGAAGATTAAGCAGTGTTCGCTGCAAATAACGGTCTGAGCATGCGCACTTAATTGATCATTCACAGTGTAAACATGGCAGCTCGTTTTACAATATTTTTTCTTGATGTTTATATTCAATAAATTCCTTATTGATAGAAATGATTCGAATGATAAAACAATTATTGAACTCGGTTATCGCAAAATATCGTGATTTTGTCAGTGTCTCGCAGATTAATTATTTGCCTCTGCCTTCGGCATCGGCAAATAATTAATCTGCTCGCCACTGACAAATCACGATATTTTGCTCAACCTCGTCCAATAATTGCTTAATATTATGTTATCAAGAGCTCTTCCTTTAGGTGGAATGAGCGCAAGGATTATTGCCATGCGCAAGCGGGATGACGCGCTTTATTTGTAATAATAAAACGCTGCGCATTAATTTGTTTGTAATAATAAAAATACCGTGCCTCACAGACCACCGTGGGCATTCTTTTATTCATTAATGATTTGCCAAGAGCATGTGAGTTTACAAAAGAACACAAGGTCCCCTACAAGGTAAACCACCCAACCCAACCCCGTAAAATAAGTAACCCATCCCAAGACACTTATTGGTTATTTATTTATTTATTAATGATTTGCCAAGAGCATGTGAGTTTACAAAAGAACACAAGGTCCCCTACAAGGTAATGGGTTCAATGGTTGTAAGGTACATTCATGTGTCATATAATCATACTCGGAAACAGACATTCAAATACAACAACGTAGATAATGTACTGTGTTTCTGTTCAAATACTTTTACATTCCAAGGTTCTCTTAAGATTTGCAAAACCTACGAAGGCGACGTCAACCGGAAGTGTCAATAACTTCTGTTCGGAGTTTCATACCTTCATAGTTGGTATTCCTTGTGGATGAAGTAACCTCACAAGCTTAGGCTTGGACTAAATATCTAATGTACGAAACCCAGAACAAAAGTTATTGACACTTCCGGTTGACGTCGCCGTCGTAGGTTTTGCAAATCTTAAACTCCCTAATGATTTGACTCACGCTCGTTCGCAAGCGTTTTACATTCCGCGCGCGTAATGATTTCTTCATTTCATATCATGAAAGCGCGCAAAGGCGGCAGCAATTGTGACTATTGGATCTGCAGATTGAGACGCAGTCTCTCCACAGGCAACCCATCTATTTATAAGGCTATTACATTATGAAAGCGCGCAAAGGCGGCAGCAATTGTGACTCATTGGATCTGCAGATTGAGACGCAGTCTCTCCACAGGCAACCCATCTATTTATAAGGCTATTACATCATGAAAGCGCGCAAAGGCGGCAGCAATTGTGACTCATTGGATCTGCAGATTGAGACGCAGTCTCTCCACAGGCAACCCATCTATTTATAAGGCTATTACATCATGAAAGCGCGCAAAGGCGGCAGCAATTGTGACTCATTGGATCTGCAGATTGAGACGCAGTCTCTCCACAGGCAACCCATCTATTTATAAGGCTATTACATCATGAAAGCGCGCAAAGGCGGCAGCAATTGCGACTCATTTGATCTGCAGATTGAGACGCAGTCTCTCCACAGGCAACCCATCTATTTATAAGGCTATTGCTAGAAATAAAATAAACATGTATGTATGCAGGCGACGTTTTTGGGCTTCCTGTGTTAGATCGCTCATCTCGTAGTCCAATACACGCATCAAGAGTTCCAGACTTCCGGTACGCGCGCAATGCATTGTGAGATTATTACAAAGGAAAAGTGAGCACCAAGTGAGCAAAAACATAGCTTGGGCTCCCTGTGTGTAGAATTGGTGCTCACTTTTCCTTTGTAATAATCTCATAATGCATTGTGCTCGTACCGGAAGTCTGGAACTCTTGATGCTTGTATAGCCGAAATAGACGAGCGGCCTGTGCACCAACCAGGCATATAGCGCTAGAAATTGTGCATGCACAGCTGTATTATGACAAGACGCATTTGCTCAGCCTTAGCCTCAATTCAGAGAATAACCCATGGAATTAAAAAAGTTTTCTATTGTCCAATGTCAACATTTTTCTCACATTATCGTTGGTGCATAATTTACACGGAATTGAGGCTAGTGCATAATTTACACGGAATTGAGGCTAGTGCATAATTTACACGGAATTGAGGCTAACACTAGTCTTCTTTGCAGCCAGTCTGGGGAGAGAGTAGCGTTGCGTGACGAAACCCCGACGGCTGCAAACGAGACTAGGTTAACACTGAACAAATCCGTCTTCTGTCAAAGAGAAAACTGCTGGGTGCAAGACTAAAAACTTTGTAAAACATTTTATTCCATGTGTGCGCGCAAGTGTTATGCATACAAAAACACCATTGAAGTTCAAAAAACGTATAAAATATACGATGTACAAAATATCATATGAATATATATATATACATAACCCAGGTGGTAACAGCTTATAAAATTACACTTTCCACCAGAGTAGCTTAAATATATATGATGTTGGAATTGTTCGGTCCTTCGTGAGGCTGGTCCATGCCTTTAGAATATACAATACTTCGTGGTTCAGAGCGCCTTCTCTTGTTGTCCTCAAAGCTTCTTAAGGAGACCGATGGAGTAGTGTCTCGAAGATTGCGATGGGTGGAGCTCTTGTCCGTAGCTGGTCTCGACCAGCAGAACTTTCCACTAGCTTTGAATAAGTACATTATAAGTACAGTAGCAACTAGTATAGCTAATAAACTAAAGATTATAAGCCACTTGACAAATGTCGAGAGTTCTCCCGAGTTATCACCAGTGCCATGTAAGTGAGGAGGTTCACAGTGCCTCGCTTTCTCGTTCACTTCATCTTCTTCGTTGCAAAGGCGCACACATTTGCCCGTCCCACAATGACAATACTGAGAACAGTTGATACAAGAATCGGCAAACGTCGAAGAACAACCTTTTATACATTTCGTTTCGCATGCGTTGCGCTCGTACGCAGTGATCTTAGGCTTGGCTTGCTGGCACGTTCCGTATAACCTAAGCGACCAGCGTTTCAAAACACCCTCGCGGTCAAAGTTGGCGTGGTCGGTGACTTTCAGTGTCCAAAAACCTTGCGGATTCTCGTCCCACGAGAACACTGTCATGAATGGCCAGTTTTGAAAGCCGTCGCCAGAATAATCTTTATCTCGTGTTTTTAGTAGCTCAGACTTCGTTCCTGATGGGGATATCAAATCGATGCTGAGATCCCCACGTTTTGGATGAGACAGAGTGATATAAACTCTGACATGTTCTAGACGTGTTACACAATTAGCTTTCTTCATACAACCATCGGATAACAACGTGGACGAATATGTATGATTTTTACGGATCACGTGGTCACCGCTGACACCAAGTTCACGACACGTGTGCTGTTCACTGGCCGTCTTCCATCGACGATCTTGAGCTAAATCGACTAAAGCAGCAGTATCCAGCACACCAAAGCCATACTTGTTATTGACATGGTATCCAGCACCGTTGACTTGCCATTCACGGTCGTCTGGGTGGTCTTCTTGGATGTGTTTACAATCAAGTGTTGCAGATCTCGCCAAGAGAGTTTGGGGTTAGCTTCGAGTACCAGAGCAAATATTCCTGAAGAATATGGAGACGAATATTACAAGCCTATCGATAACCTTTAAACTCTACGTTACGATTGGGTTATGTATATATATATATTATAGTATGGTTATAAAGTCCCAGAATGCATTGCAAGCACTTCACTAAATGGACAGAACATATTGTACGTATCTATGGAAAAGATAGGTGGAAATGTTGAGCGCATGGTACCTCCTTTCTCCCTGAAAGCAAGGACATCTACTTCCCTCACCACAACTATTTGCCTCTTATCACAACCGTACCCCCAACGTCATCTAAATAGGTCGCCGGTCTCCCCCCAGAAGCATCACCACCATAAATAGATTCTTGCTGGAGAAGAGATCTTGGCATTCCAATTCAAGACTATCAAGTGTATAAAAACGCGATTTCTCGCCATCTTTATTCAGTGCTTTCATTATACAAGTCAGTTTTCTTAACAAATAATTCGAGTAAAATTGTGCATAGTCATATCTTGGCGAACGAACTTTGCAACCCTTGAAGGGTCAAACCATGTTGTATTTCCACAACGTTGTATTTCATGTTGTACAGGGTAATTATTCAACAGAGATAATAAATTAATTAAGATATAAAGAAAATTCGATATAAAAAAATGATTAGTGTAATTGCACGTGGTTGTACAAAATTCTCAATCCCAGAGATTTGAAATTTGTTGATTTGTTTTCGCATTCATTTACGTATTTATCTCTTTTAAGCGATATCAAAATTCAGCTCTACCTACAACTTATATTGTCTAGTTAGTAAAAAAAACGCAAGTTTCTACGTGATGGCGCGATGATTATGGCAGCCATCTTGAATGGTAACCACGCCTCGACACAAAACGAGGTGGACTGTGCAAGATGAGATCGACAGGCGATATTTATATTACTCTAACTATATACTATTGGCGTATGACGTAATTACTTAATCTTCCCGACCTCACTTCTAATTTTAAGGCCTGGTTACCTTTCAAGATGGCTACCTCTAATGCGAGATATTTTTGAGTTACTCTGAAATTCAGCTATATCTGTACAATGGACTTAAAATTGTTGATTACCAGTTTCCCTTGCTCTCGCTCTATTAAAGTGTTACTTGGTGAAAATATTTATAAATATATATTTTTACAGAAATTTTGAAAAGCGAAACGAAAAAATTTCCAAAACAATTGCAGAGGTCTGTGCAAGAACTTGTGATCAAAACCCATATTCTCCCTTGAAACTCAAAGAACATCAAGGAGAATTTATATTTTGATCAGAAGGATACTTACATGGTTCTTGTAAGGACCCCTTAAATTCTGAATAACCCCCAAATTCGCTTTCACTGTGCTATAATTGAATTATGGATGCCAACGTCGGCATATTGTCTGTTCATAAAAAAATTATACACAAAAAAAAGATTCCCACAAGGAAATGAACCGTTTTTGATTGAAAAATTAACTCAGAATGGTACATTATAAGACAACGCGAAGCATTTGAACTTCTCTAAGACCAAGTACGCACCATAGTCTTCATGAGTACCAGAGAAACCTCTCATTTCGAACAACGCGAACTGGCTCCTCGAAGTTTCCGCCTTGGAGAGAGAATTGGTAGTCAAAACAGTACAGCAGGGACCTTAGAGGTATCCGGCCGTCTAGAGAGATTTGACGGTATCAACCACAATGCTTTTCGGTCGTTGTCTATCCCAAATGACTGAGCTAGTCGATACTGATATATAGACTCTAAAAGTTATGTTTATAAATTCTAATTTAAATACTGTGTCCTTTGCTGCCACAGCAATTGCGTCGGCTACATCATCGTGATGAATAATTGGTGTAATATATATACAATTAGAGTTACAGTCATTTGCAAACATTCTTGCCGCTACGAAATATCAATATATCGGGTGCATTATGGGTAATTAAATAATCGAAAATTCCCCTTAAAGCGGGTTAACGCCAGCAAAGTAGGTAGAAATATTTAGTATAATGTTTATTTTAGTCTTACGTTTGTTGTTTGTAAATTTTGCTTCATTTGATAAGTTAGGAAACTCAAAATAGTATTATTTAATTACCCATAATGCACCCGATATATTGATATATTGATATTTCGTAGCGGCCATAATTTTTGCAAATGACTGTAAATAGAAGAACTAACTTTATATGACTAAACTACGCTGTTCAGTTAAAGCTGTTGTTGGTGGTTCAGGATTATTTAGAGATATTGGTGCGTAACTGACATTACGTTGAGGAGAACCATTAGCCATAGCCGGCCTAGACCAACATAATCGATCCCTTGCTTTGAACATGTACATGACAAGAACCCCTGCTAAAACAACGGCTAGAAGACTGAAGACGATGAGCCATTTATAGAATGTAGAGATATCGCCAGAACCGTCGTCCAGCTCGTTGATGTTGTGGGAAGCGCTGGGAGCCACACAATGTCGCTCTACAACGTCTACTTTGTCGTTTTCATCGCAGAGGCTTACACACTGTCCTGTTTCGCAGTTGCAAAATTGAGATATCGGGCACGCCTTCATGCAGTTTCTCGAGCAGAACTTTTTTTCCTTTTCAGTGAAGGTATTTGGAGGCAAGCAGTGTTTGGCAATTTCGTCGACCTCGTCTTCTTCGTTACAAAATCCTACACACTTTCCTGTCTCACAGTGACAGTACTGCGAACAGTTCTGACACGACTCAGCAAAGGATAGAGGACATCCCTTTATACAGTGTTCTTTGCAAGTCTTCTTCTCTGATACAGTGATGTTAGGATTTGCCTCGACGCACGAGCCGTATAACCTAAGCGACCACCGCTTTAATTTCCCCTCCATTTGGGCGTGGTCGGTGACTTTTAGCGTCCAAATACCTCGCGGATTCTCGCCCCACGAGAACACTGTCATGAATGGCCAGTTTTGAAAGCCGTCGCCAGAATAGTCCTTGGGTCGTCGCTTTAGTAGTTCAGACGTGGTTCCCGACGGTGATACAAGGATTATTTCGAGGCCACTTCGTTGTGGATGAGATAGAGTGATATAAACTCTGACATGTTCTAGACGTGTTACACAATTAGCTTTCTTCTTACAACCATTAGAGTATAACGTGGAAGTAAAGGTACCCTTCTTAGGGATCACGTGGTCACCGCTGACACCAAGTTCACGACACGTGTGCTGTTCGCTGGCCGTCTTCCATCGACGATCTTGAGCTAAATCGACTAAAGCAGCAGTATCCAGCACACCAAAGCCATACTTGTTATTGACATGGTATCCAGCACCGTTGACTTGCCATTCACGGTCGTCTGGGTCGGTCTTCTTGGATGTGTTTACAATCAAGTGTTGCAGATCTCGCCAAGAGAGTTTGGGGTTAGCTTCGAGTACCAGAGCAAATATTCCTACAGAACATTTTAAGTCTACAATCACCTTTAACCATAACTACATCACCCTACACATGTTCACGTGCTACAAGTACAAATATTCCTATAGAACATTTTAAGCCTACAATCACCTTTAACCATAACTACATCACCCTACACATGTTTACGTGCTACAAGACATGGCCGTGCTTTTTGAATAGCTTAGGGACAACACAAGTTATCACACTACAATAAAACAGCAGTTAACGTGGCTTGGTGCATCGAAACTGAAAACGATTTATTCATGGTAATGATTTCCTTGTGTTGTTGTTGTTGTTATTATTTAGTTGTTGTTGTTGCTGCTGCTGCTGCAGTTGTTGTTGTTACTGCTGCTGCAGTTGTTGTTGTTACTGCTGCTGTTGATGTTGTTGTTATTATTTAGTTGTTGTTGTTGCTGCTGCTGCAGTTGTTGTTGTTACTGCTGCTGCAGTTGTTGTTGTTACTGCTGCTGTTGATGTTGTTGTTATTATTTAGTTGTTGTTGTTGCTGCTGCTGCAGTTGTTGTTGTTACTGCTGCAGTTGTTGTTGTTACTGCTGCTGTTGATGTTGTTGTTATTATTTAGTTGTTGTTGTTGCTGCTGTTGCTATTCTTGTTGTTACTGCTGCTGTTGATGTTGTTGTTATTATTTAGTTGTTGTTGCTGCTGCTGCTGCAGTTGTTGTTGTTACTGCTGCTGTTGATGTTGTTGTTATTATTTAGTTGTTGTTGCTGCTGCTGCAGTTGTTGTTGTTACTGCTGCTGTTGATGTTGTTGTTATTATTTAGTTGTTGTTGTTGCTGCAGTTGTTGTTGTTACTGCTGCTGTTGATGTTGTTGTTATTATTTAGTTGTTGTTGCTGCTGCTGCTGCAGTTGTTGTTGTTACTGCTGCTGTTGATGTTGTTGTTATTATTTAGTTGTTGTTGTTGCTGCTGCTGCAGTTGTTGTTCGTGTTGTTATCGTTGTTATTTCTGCTGTTGTTGTTGTTATTTGCTGTTCCTGTTGTTCTGGTATTGTTGTTATTCTGGTACATATTATTATTATTATTATTATTATTATTATTATTATTATTATTATTATTGTTCTGGTATTGTTGTTGTTGCTGCTGCGGTTGTTGTTGGTGTTGTTATTTCTGCTGTTGTTGTTGTTGTTATTGTTGCTGCTGTTCCTGTTGTATTGTTGTTATTCTGGTATATTATTATTATTATTATTGTTCTGGTATTGTTGGTGCTGTGGTTACAGATCAGTACCAGTGGTGCTAAACATCTAACACAATCCAATACTAACCCTACATTACCCTGTGCGATCAGAGCCACAAAGGGTTGTCCACGGAACACTACAGTGTACTTTAAATACCGCAACATCTGATCAATGATTCAGTGCGGTATTTAACATAATTCTTAACCTAAAAAATGTATGATAAAAACCGTTTGGGTAGAAGAGCATTGTAAGAAGGAATCAGGCTCCAATCTTCGCGAATACATTAGCAAAGAGGGGTATTAACATTCAGCATTACATGTACAGTACTCTACAACATGTATATATATACTACAATCCAAACTAGTTTACTCTGTATATTTTATAAGCTTTCAAGCATTAAACGATTTTACAGAAATAAATACATTTGAACTGTCTCACCAACGTTGCATTGTGGTACTTACTTAATGTACGTTCCATAGACAACCTTTTTGACTCCCCCTCTCTCCCCTCCCCTCTCCCATTCCAACTCACCAGCAGCCAATGGCGCCGCAGCCGATGTCCCGGTGTGTTCCTTAGTACATTTTTTCTTCAAGTCAGTTGTTACAATCTTCTTGTCAGTTCCATGTGCTTCGCCACTACTGTATGTGACGGCCAATGTAGATGGGCAGGGCTCGGCATACCAGGGTGACTTACCACGGTCATTGACAGCGCCAACTGAGATTGTGAATATACTTGTAATGTATCCATCGCAACTACAGTAGTCATTGTATCTGCCGCCATTGCCTGTCGCCCATACAAAGATGGAGCCAAGACCTTTACGACCCTTGCGTATGCCTGTGAAGAAACACACCATTGATTAAAGAATGCTACTAAAATAAAGTCTATGTCTATGTCTAGAAAATAAGAGAAAAACAACAATCTTTTTGGTGGAAAAAAAAAGCTGAGAAAAGCCAACGAAAAATCTCTTGAGCGTGCGCTCGATGGCGTTTTCTGTATTTACTACATGTATTTACTACTGTACTATTTATAATTATATTTATTTATAATATAGCAATGATATAACGCATGCTCTGATTGGCTAGAGTTCTATGAACTCTTTCCCCATGGGCTGCACGCTCTCGTCAACTTCCCACTTGCCTCGTCTGATCGCGTGCGCTGTTCGGAATAACGTGCATGCTCATTGGTTAAAATTGCTATGAACTATTTCCCCATGGGCTGCACGCTCTATAGATGCCATATTATAAATCAATTAGTCAACAAGCGTCCATAGCATTATAGACGCACTCGAGAAAATATAAAGAACTCTTAACTTATATAATGTACACCTACGATTATCATTATTGCCATTGTAGGCCAAGATACATGTACAATGTATGTAGTCTTACCATCTCTAAACGCCTTCTTAGCCAAAGGTCCTGGACCATCAACTGTTCTACCATCATCATCTGGACCCCAACTACTGCTATATATATCAATAAAGTTACTTTTGAGTGACAAGGAACCTCCTTCCACGATATCTGTAACATCACCATCCAGCATTCGTACTCCTCCAATGCGTGCATTATAAGCCACGCCTACTCCACATATATTGTTTCCACTCTTGGCTGCAACTTCACCAGCACATCTGGAAAAGTAAATAGCAACAATAAACACTCAGCCATTATAAACATGATTAGGACTTAAGTTAAAGGTCAACATAGTGGTCAAGCATCTGGAATGTTCAAAATGGTAGTATAATTATGTTTTCTGCAAATAATTTCAACTCATGTTTTTTGAAGAGACACAAACTGACTCCTTATAATACATGTGTTAAGACACTGACAGTTCTTGTGATGTTCTTATAATAAGTGTAAAACACTGACAGTTCTTGTGAATGCTTCTTAGGAGGAACAAATCTACATGTAACTGTGGTCATTCTTTCTGACTGTGAATGTTGTCAAGTGTGAATTACTTTTTCCCCATTTCAGAAAATAAGCTCTTCTTGAAAAAGTCAAAATAAGTATGTCAAATTCCTTAGTAGACATCATCAAATGTGCATATTGAGATTTCAAACCTCTATAACTCATAAATGCAAGGTTCAAATCACAGAATACTGAAACCTCCAACTATTCAGCTTATATTGAATAGATTTTTAAAACAATCTCACAGGGGTGATAGGCACTTTAAGATCTGTTCTTCCCTGGGGAGCTTATGTTATATTTACAATGGGCTCTCCTTGATACTCCTAAGTACACCATTAAGGGTTAGTACATAAAAGTCACACTGATAACAGATAAAAGGAAATACAGATGTTAGGTCACAGCTAATTAATGTAGGAATCTGTCATACAAATGATAGTTATTAGTGTTGGCTTGTTTTAACACAATGTTTGACCTTTTTTCTGATAAACTTTTAAGTACAAAATCAGGTGGTTTGTCATGAACTACTAGCTCCATTAACGGCTGTTAATCAACCAATAAATAATTTACTCTGCATCTTGTTAGAGTACTCCAACAATCATGTACATAAGTGTTAATGAAGGTGATACAGGTACAATGTATACTGTAGATAATGATGATTGTAGAGTCTTGAGATTGCTGTGTGTTAAATGTGTTGAATAAAGTGCTTCAACAAAAGGTCAAATGTCTACAATGATGATGATGATAGTGATGATGGCGGCAATAATAATAGCTGTGATGGCTTTATGATGTACATTGTACCATGATGATACATGTACACATACATGCATATTCCCAACAGTCACCTTTACAGAATAGCCACCTACCCCCAGCAGTCACCTCTACAGAATGGCCACCTACCCCCAGCAGCCACCTCTACAGAATGGCCACCTCCCCCCAGCAGCCACCTCTACAGAATGGCCACCTCCCCCCAGCAGTCACCTCTACAGAATGGCCACCTACCCCCAGCAGTCACCTCTACAGTATGGCCACCTACCCCCAGCAGTCACCTTTACAGAATGGCCACCTACCCCCAGCAGCCACCTCTACAGAATGGCCACCTCCCCCCAGCAGTCACCTCTACAGAATGGCCACCTACCCCCAGCAGTCACCTCTACAGAATGGCCACCTACCCCCAGCAGTCACCTCTACAGAATGGCCACCTCCCCCCAGCAGCCACCTCTACAGAATGGCCACCTCCCCCCAGCAGTCACCTCTACAGAATGGCCACCTACCCCCAGCAGTCACCTCTACAGAATGGCCACCTCCCCCCAGCAGCCACCTCTACAGAATGGCCACCTCCCCCCAGCAGTCACCTCTACAGAATGGCCACCTACCCCCAGCAGCCACCTCTACAGAATGGCCACCTCCCCCCAGCAGTCACCTCTACAGAATGGCCACCTACCCCCAGCAGTCACCTCTACAGAATGTCCACCTACCCCCAGCAGTCACCTCTACAGAACGGCCACCTACCCCCAGCAGTCACCTCTACAGAACGGCCACCTACCCCCAGCAGCCCCCTCTACAGTATGGCCACCTACCCCCAGCAGTCACCTCTACAGAACGGCCACCTACCCCCAGCAGCCCCCTCTACAGTATGGCCACCTACCCCCAGCAGTCACCTCTACAGAACGGCCACCTACCCCCAGCAGCCCCCTCTACAGTATGGCCACCTACCCCCAGCAGTCACCTCTACAGAACGGCCACCTACCCCCAGCAGCCCCCTCTACAGTATGGCCACCTACCCCCAGCAGTCACCTCTACAGAACGGCCACCTACCCCCAGCAGTCACCTCTACAGAACGGCCACCTACCCCCAGCAGCCCCCTCTACAGTATGGCCACCTACCCCCAGCAGTCACCTCTACAGAACGGCCACCTACCCCCAGCAGTCACCTCTACAGTATGGCCACCTACCCCCAGCAGCCACCTCTACAGTATGGCCACCTACCCCCAGCAGTCACCTCTACAGTATGGCCACCTACCCCCAGCAGTCACCTCTACAGAACGGCCACCTACCCCCAGCAGTCACCTCTACAGAACGGCCACCTACCCCCAGCAGTCACCTCTACAGAATGTCCACCTACCCCCAGCAGTCACCTCTACAGAATGGCCACCTTCCCCCAGCAGTCACCTCTACAGAACGGCCACCTCCCCCCAGCAGCCCCCTCTACAGTATGGCCACCTACCCCCAGCAGTCACCTCTACAGTATGGCCACCTACCCCCAGCAGTCACCTCTACAGAATGGCCACCTACCCTCAGCAGTCACTTCTACAGTATGGCCACCTACCCCCAGCAGTACCTCTACAGAATGGCCACCTACCCCCAGCAGTACCTCTACAGTATGGCCACCTACCCCCAGCAGTCACCTCTACAGAACGGCCACCTCCCCCCAGCAGCCCCCTCTACAGTATGGCCACCTACCCCCAGCAGTCACCTCTACAGTATGGCCACCTACCCCCAGCAGTCACCTCTACAGAATGGCCACCTTCCCCCAGCAGTCACCTCTACAGAACGGCCACCTCCCCAGCAGCAGCCCCCTCTACAGTATGGCCACCTACCCCCAGCAGTCACCTCTACAGTATGGCCACCTACCCCCAGCAGTCACCTCTACAGAATGGCCACCTACCCTCAGCAGTCACTTCTACAGTATGGCCACCTACCCCCAGCAGTACCTCTACAGAATGGCCACCTACCCCCAGCAGTATCTCTACAGTATGGCCACCTACCCCCAGCAGTACCTCTACAGTATGGCCACCTACCCCCAGCAGTCACCTCTACAGAATGGCCACCTTCCCCCAGCAGTCACCTCTACAGATGGCCACCTACCCCCAGCAGTCACCTCTACAGTATGGCCACCTACCCCCAGCAGTCACCTCTACAGAATGGCCACCTTCCCCCAGCAGTCACCTCTACAGAACGGCCACCTCCCCCCAGCAGCCCCCTCTACAGTATGGCCACCTACCCCCAGCAGTCACCTCTACAGTATGGCCACCTACCCCCAGCAGTCACCTCTACAGAATGGCCACCTACCCTCAGCAGTCACTTCTACAGTATGGCCACCTACCCCCAGCAGTACCTCTACAGAATGGCCACCTACCCCCAGCAGTACCTCTACAGTATGGCCACCTACCCCCAGCAGTACCTCTACAGAATGGCCACCTACCCCCAGCAGTCACCTCTACAGTATCATTGGCCACCTACCCCCAGCAGTCACCTCTACAGTATGGCCACCTACCCCCAGCAGTACCTCTACAGAATGGCCACCTACCCCCAGCAGTCACCTCTACAGTATCATTGGCCACCTACCCCCAGCAGTCACCTCTACAGTATGGCCACCTACCCCCAGCAGTCACCTCTACAGTATCATTGGCCACCTACCCCCAGCAGTCACCTCTACAGTATCATTGGCCACCTACCCCCAGCAGCCCCCTCTACAGTATCATTGGCCACCTACCCCCAGCAGTCACCTCTACAGTATGGCCACCTACCCCCAGCAGTCACCTCTACAGTATGGCCACCTACCCCCAGCAGCCCCCTCTACAGTATCATTGGCCACTTCCCTACAGCAGCCACCTTTACAATGGCTACCCAAACAAGCAGGGTGGCCATTGTATAGAGGTTGTAATATTTCAAAGCTAACTCCAACAACCATAATTTTCCCTTTGTATTCATTATATCGTAGACACTACTACATGTAAAAGATTAGAACAGCTATATAAGGGTGATGTTATACTGGACAACTTTTATCAACAATTTTTAGTACAGCATTGTTGTGCGAAAAAGTAAAAATAGTTTAATGAAGGTTATGATGAGAAGATAAGTCCACATGTTTGTAACAATAAAGGTGAGCCAGTGCGGAAAAAAAAAAAAAAAAAAAAAAAATCCACGTTTTATGAATATTTCTTATCTTCTCGTCCTTCATTATCAAACTGTATGCCCAGAAATACACTATTAAAAATAGTTTCATGGAGCATTAGATGATTTTTATCACAATCTTCATTGTGGAAACATGTTGTTGGTTGTTGAATGGTGTTCAACATGTCACCATAAAAAATGGTGTGAAAAATTGTCATTACAAATTGTCCAGTGTAACATCGGTTTAATAAACAAGGAAGTACTCAGCTTACCTAGTGCCATGTTTATTGACATTATCTTTACTATATCTTGGCATTGGATCACTGTCGTGACCATTAAAGTCCCAGCTTGCTGATGCCTCATAATTATCCTTTAAGTCTGGATGATCATACTCTATACCATCATCTAGAATTGTCACTACAACATTCCTGCCTGAAATATTCTTTTTCCAAACAGGCAATACATTTATATCTAAATTTTTGGGACCTGGCGTTTGACCTGAAAAGAAGAACAGAAATTCAATTGAGGCAAACATTGGAGTGATTTCTTGTTTCGTTGACTCGTGTTAATGTGCACAGACACGCTCAGGTCTGATTTTGATGTCCATAAAGCCGAATCTACACGAGCAAATTTTCCTTGACAAGTTTTCCTTGACAAGGAAGACTTGCTCGTGTAGACGACAAAAACATCGCCAATTTTTCCTTGACAAGGAAAACTTGCTCGTGTAGACGACAAAAACATCGCCAATTTTTCCTTGTCAAGGAAACCTTGTTTGTGTAGATGCAGCTTACAGTGTGGACACTCGAACCGTGAACACTTCGAGTTTTTTTCGAACTTTTTTTTCCGAACTTTCTATTGCCTCATACATGTAGCCTCTCAAATGGAGCAGTGAGTTTAAATACACTTAGTGATCAAAAGAAATCATTTTTCTGATCAATTTTTTCTGATCGATAATTTATATATATGTGTTAGAAAAAACCTAAGTGTTCACGGTTCGAGTGTCCATACTGTAACAGAGTAACAGAGTCTGCAATATCCAGGTATTTTTTTAGTAAACCCTATGTAACTTTAGCTGACCAGGGAGTGACTTAGCAATGAATGATCAAAATTTATGTACAATGTACATGTATAAACATTGGGGACAGAAACATAATTTTTACAATAGTGTACATATGTTGATAAAATGATCTAAACTTGATTATCTAGTCTCCAAGAATTCCTGACAAGGTACTGCAGCTCTAGTTGCATATCCTTCCTTCCCAACCAGTCCCAGTTTCTCTCTTTTTCTTAGTTTAAAAAGTAAATCAATTTTATCTGTTGGATAGGACTATCTGGTGGATTGGATAGCATTCACGGTGGGCACAAAAGCACCTAAAACCGCTAAGGTAGATCTACTTCTACAGTTTCCATCCAATCAATATGAAACTTGGCAACGTTACAGTACATGGCAAGTCCACTAATTTGTACTTTTTTGTTTTTTGATATTGATGATTTTTGGCGGGAAATAACGTCATGAACAGGGCAACAAATGTTAAAACTCATAAATGCACCAAACTGATCATAGCAATCGAAAGGACATGTAAAATGAGAACTATAACTGAAATAATATATCAGTTATCGTTATTCAATCCAAAGATATGAATTTTTGAAATTTGAAAATCCGCCATTTTGTTACTTAAAATAGCACAAAATGGCGGACATTTCAGATTTCAAAAATTCATATCTTTGGATTGAATAATGATATCTCAGATATTATTTCAGTTATAGCTCTCATTTTACATGCCCTTTTGATTGCTATGATCAGATCAGAGTATTTACGAATTGTAAAATTTGCTGCCCTGTTCATGACGTCATTTTCGCGCCAAAAATCATAAAAATCAAAAAACAAAAAAGTACAAATTAGTAGTCTTGCCATGTACTGTAACGTTGCCAAGTTTCATTTTGATTGGATGGAAACTGTAGAAGTAGATCTACTTTAACGGTTTTGGGTGCTTTTGTGCCCACCGTGATTAGTCAATCTTTATTTGTACCATATAATGATAAAAAAATAAAAATTCATAATAATTATCATTTAAACAGACAGTAAAGGTACTAGCTACTCAGTATAGCAAGGTTAATCTAGCTGAATAGCTGACATGTTAAACAATATAAAGAAGAATAGCACTAACCACCTTTGTGCAACTGGGTCAGAAATTTACACAGCTCACATGTATAGCTAGGATATACTAAATACGATAAGCTTGGTATTTCACATAAATGCAAACAGAAGATTCTCATTTTGTTCTAAATTAATAAAATCCAAAAATATTTTCTATTCTACTTCATTCTATTCTAGCCTCCTTAGAAGGTGCTGTAGTGTCTAAAACTGTTGCATAAATCCTTATCATCAACTTGCACTCTCCAATCTTTGAGCAACTGGAACCAGTTGGTCAAATACACCTTTGCACAAATGGCTTAAATCCATTATACTGTAATGTAATTATGTCCTTGAAAGGCTTATAGTTGTATGGGATTAATAACAGCCATTAGTCACCATCTGCACCACTTAAACTTAAAGCAAAGTGGAACTCATCTGCTACTAAAATAGTTGTTATATGTAGTTGGCGATAACAGTCAACTAATTGCAACAACATGGAGCATAAATCTGCATACATGTACATGTAGTACAAAGTTAGTTAAAGGCTACAGAGGTGTATACAGACATGGAGGGATTATGTAAGGCTGATTTATCAGATCCATATGGTGCTACATGATATATAGTGGATGGTCCGTCACAGATGGCTAATTAGTCAAGTAAGACACAAGGGTACAAGTGCTTTCATTAGACTAAGCATCAATGGTAATACAGTCATCTTATCGCAGTGCCAAGGGCAGTTAGTCTTGTTTACCTAGTGTGCATTGGCTTCAGCCCTGGTCAAGATAAATCTTTGAGAAACCCTAACCATATACAATGTACCACAAGTAGATTACCTAAACTAATTAAAATTATGATAATGCACCCACATGCACACCTCCACAGGGGACCTAGTGATTAATTACTATCTGTAAACTTTATCATTTTATGAACTTTTCCAGTATAAACATGATTGCCATACATGTTCAGGTGTATGTAACTGTAGACATAAAAATACCGTATCAATATTACAGATTGTAATTATAGATGATAAATCAAGTATTGAAGAAAACTCAAAGGACCTCTAAGAGATATCTATCTTACATTGCCCCATTAGTGCATACCAGGGGGAAATAACTCTACCTCAAAGAAAGAAAACTATGTCACATTTATGTCACATCTAAGGACACGGAACCTGTAGCCATTAGGAAAAGGAAGAATGTCAAAGTGGTTTGAAGACTTTGGGAATTGTGTACATTAGTATCAAGGACAGTGGATTCCAACCATTGTACAATTTCCACATGTAAACAGCAGAGTATTATCTTTTCATCAGTAATATATCATCTATCTAACAGCTGCCATGGCAAGCCTGCATTGCTGTGCTTTTAAGGTTTCACTGTGTGTGACTCCAGAGATCCTGGTTTAACTTTCTTCATTGTCTGGTGTGAGTTAATGTATCTCATGTACCATGGTCGTTAACATGCTTCAGATGTAATTTTTTGTCTTATCTGCAAAGGTTGGCCTCGGTCTGCCTTATCTGACACATGCTGTACTTCTGATTACTACCAAGCTTTAAATGGCCAGGCTTAAAAAAAGTGGTGGATTATCCAACATAATCAGAAATCCCTCCATGGGATTCTATGGGGGATTTTACAAAGGTGTTTACTTAATAAAACTAGGGATTAACGATTCCAGTTTCATGTGTCCCTGAGACCTTCGATAACCGGCTCTTCAAAGAGTTGATCAATAGTTTTATTAGACATTTACCAGAGCCACCCGTGCGTAGCGAGCTGAGTTGAGCAACAACGTTTTTAGCAAACGAACCTTGCACGAACAATCCTAAATTACTTTGAGAAACTCTAAGCGATCCAACACGAGTAAATCTTGAAACTTCTTTTAACTCATTCAAGCGATGCATGTTCAATTCTGAATATGTATAAACAGTAGTAATATATAAATACAATGCACATATGAAATAAACATAGAACATACTAGATTTCTGGGTGATATTCATCCACGAAGATATGAACAAAGTCGATAATATATACTCATATGTAGCCAAGAAAATAAGAAACATGAAAGAGATATAAAGGGAGTTAACTGCGATTTTTATTTGGCTAAAATCGGGATGTTACTGTTCGCTTTATGCGAATTTTTATGTATCCCCCTAAACCTAATTTAGCTGTTGATTGGAAGCCACTTGAGAGTCGACGGACAAGGAAAGTGTTGAATTTCGACCAAAAATAGCGAGTTCCATCCTCCTTATTACAAGAAGAGAAAATCAAACGGTCTAACAATTACCATAAGTCTATGATAATTCAACATTCACAGCTGGTAGTTTATTTTGAAAATCCTTTGGCCTGGTCTGCTTGAACTTGTGGTCGTATAAATTGAAGGTCGCTTGGAACCAGAGGATATAAAATCGTAGATATTTTCAAAGGAACTTTAAATAAATAATTGTTAGCACATAACAAGATAAATTATATTTTTGGTCGAAAGTTAGTTTTAATAAAAAATGAGATCGACTTCGGTATGTAACCTAAACAACGAAAAGTTCAAATCGATATTCATTGAGCGAAATATTCACACCCCGCTTGGGTTAGCGGTTTAGGATCTTCTTAACCAACTTACTCTGTGGAGTATTAGAAGCAACACAGTGTTTCCATACAATTTCTCTTTAAAACCTGACAGTTTTTGTTGATAAGTTTTGCTAGTAACCATGACTGGGAAGGAAGATGCATGCTATCAATGAGTATCATTGCGAATGCGGTCGACTGGCACTAAATTACGCACTAAATTACGGCTTAGAATCTCTAGCTTAGTGAACCGTATTCAATATTCCTGAACCAGTACGACGAGCCTACTAACCTGTGTTGTGTAGATACCATTGTTCAGGGTATAAAGGATCAACATAACCTCTTTTTTGTCGCGAAAGGACCTTCTGTTGTTGTGCATACTTAATGTGAGGTTCTCTTAGAAAGTCTTCAGTATGGCCATCTGAACTACGCCTTGTTCTCTTTGCAATACGTTTATGTTCAAGTAAATAATATCCTTGCAGTCCTCCCTGTTGTCCATGGTTAATAAAGCCTCGTTTACTGGCTATTTTATCAACATATTCGTTGCCTTTCTCTGTGAAGACCACCCATGTATTAGTGTAAAGTTGGTCGGCGAAGCATCGCGAGAAATCCTGCACGAAATACAAAACAAACAGCAGAAAGACTCGACGAGCCATCGCATAGACGAACGATAGAAAGCCCAAGGTATATGTCTCAACTCATCATTGTTTATCTACGAGGAAGGACAGCGAAAACCTCTCCGTCTCGTCACAAACGCATTTTCACTTGAATCATTTCTTGTCGACGCTTTTATGCGCAATTTGTACTCAATTACCCATCATGCAATGTGACCTCCCTAGTGCCAGACTTCCTGTTCCCTTTCCGCTCGAGCGGCCAAAGCGACGAAAATAAATTCTTGCCAGCCGAGAATAGAGAAAATATCACTTCATTTTATTATCTTTTCTCATAAATAAAATACAATTTACAAGAGGAAATTAAATGTTTACGATGACAAAAATGTCGACTGATCGTGAGTGGTAGTGACGTCACACTGCTTCAGGAGACTCGATGGGAGGCCGGATGCTTGGACCTTGACGTCATGTGTCGGCCAGATGGGCTTAATTTGTGACTAATTAGAGATGATGGAGAATATTGTCACGGTTCACAGACCTGGTACATTGTGCTCTTTACCGATTCCTCGTATTCTCTTTCAACTCGTTTTCATCCGTCAAACTCGCTCATCGTCAAAATTACTCACCGGTACACCGGCCCCTTAGACACTCACTCACTCCGGTCACTCACTCACATACACTTAGTCTTCTGGGGGGTTTCATTATGTAGAGGAGCGGTACGTTGTCCAAAAGGGAGGGGTAAATTCTACGAAAATTCCGGAGACTTCGGCGTACTAACATGACTCCTACACATTATAAATTCATTTGTCTTTGGGGGAGACATCAACAGAGAAAACCGTCATAATTTGTGAGAAGGACCGTACCCTACTTCTTTTCGCCACTGACCTCTACTATGGTATCAGTTTATCGCTTTGAAGATGACTGATGACATTTCAATTATGTTTTGCTTGATAAAAACACAGGAAGACGTTTGAAGCAGCCATGAACTGGTACAGAAAGCACAACAAAGGCAGAAAAGTTATCAAACGTAATTGCGCGTGGATTCGATGAAAATTTGAAATTTTGCGCAAATTTCGTACGGAGATCGCACGGTTGTTGTGCAACATCAGAAATATTTTCATCAGGAGATTTGTCATTTTTATCTATCTTAGAGATAACATTGTGGTCCTTGACTCAACCTGCAACTCGATAATACTGACATTATCGTTTTAGTTTACAGTTTTATTCAGCGCCTGAAGCGCCTGACTCAACACTTGACTCAGAAGTACAACGAAACCTCGATGCGATAAGCTGAGGAAGTTCGAATTCGTTTCTAAGTGGTCGATTGTAAACAGGCCTATTGAAGTCAACTAGTGACTAGAATTTATATCTATAGGTTAAGTTCTGAAGAGGCCGTGATGTTATCTAAAGACATCAGATAGTCAGTTCTTCAAAGAAAACGTGGAAAAACAACGACAACAACAGTAACAAGACAAACTAGAACAACCTGAACAACAACACCCAACAACACCATCAACAACGCGAGACAGTCTGAGGAATAAATAAGTTGATTCAAACGAATTGACAAAAATTATCTGTGTAAAGCACGCATCACGTCATGATGCCTATTAGTTTCCTTATCATGTATACATACCGCCAGCTCTCGCGATGCCGTCCCAATCTGCACTTCATCGCTGGCACTGATAAAAGTTTCATTTTTCGAGTGTTAAATGACGATCCGACTAAACACCTGGAGAGGGCCGATAACACCTTTATCAACGTAATGGAGGGAGGAAGTGCTGCTTATCGCACTCCTACCAAGCTGCGATTAACTCGATCCATCAGAAAAGCATTAAAACGAGAAAAGAGAGTGGGAATATCAATAACACTGATAACATTTATTGTACTATGTTGATGACCATCTTTAATAGATTATAGCACGTCAGCTTTGCATGAAGATCGGTGATTAAAAAAAATGGAAAATTTCATGAGTGTTCGTGGACGCAGTTACATATAAAGCCCATGGACCTGTAGAGCGGTCTGAAAAAGAGTATTGACCACCACGCCAGTCTAGACGGTGCATACGCGGTCATAAATTTAGTGTGAAATGCGCGCGTCCATCCAGCCTCGTTTACGTGGTGAAAACTGCAGATATTCCGGCAATGCTTTTGGAATAGGTCACAACTGCGGTTTCACGTGAAAGCAGTGCTGTTCTCTGATTGCGCATGATAGTAGATGTATAACTGGCACGGGAGGGGGGGGGGGGGGGGAAAAGGGAGGGCTCCCATATAAAAGTCGTGGGAACGCTCGTCGTACCTTTTAGGAGTACAATCCACGGTAGTTTGATAGAAGTTTGATACCGCTTGTGTTTCTGAACTTTATACCCCCCCCCCCCCCCACGGGCTGAGCATCCCCCCCCCCCCCCCCCCCCCCCCCCCCTCCACCCAGGACATAGCGAGCGTAAAGCACTTTTTCCTTCTTGCACGCTTGCATGAAAATGATAAAAAGAGTCATTGAGATGCCTTGCTGTGATCAGCTACTTTTCAACTACATTGATTTATTCCCGGGGGGGGGGGGGGGGGGGGGGGGGGGTACTCCCTTTGTCCAAGTGGTAGGGGTGATCGGCGGTCGGTTTTGAAAACGACCCCAAAAAGTAAATTAAAAGAGCTCTTGAAGCCATGTTGATTTCAACCCCTAAAAGGTACGACATATATGACCATATATGGCGAAATAGTGATTGTGCTGATATCGTTTAATCAGTGCCTGGACAATGATCTTTCTTCTGTTCTTTCAAATGACCCTAAAAGGTACGGACTCATGTTACGTAACTGACTTTTGTGTCGGAACCCGGCTAAAAGGTACACACAGGAAATATTTTCGACCCCAAAAGGACCGCCGATCACCCCTACCACTTGGACAAAGGGAGTACCCCCCTCCCCCCCCGGGGATTTATTACTAACTTTGCGTCTATTGCTTGCTATCAATCAACTGTTAAAAGCCCTTGAATCTCATTATTAACTGCCCCCCGTGTGCTATTGTATCAACAGAGAGTATTTTATCGAAAAAGAGATAAAAATTCCTCACGAGACCGGAAATGATGTATGAACAGGCTGTAGCCTCTTATGAAATTAAAACAGTCGCTGATACAGTCAAAGCGTTTGCCAAGATGCCACCGCATGTATACCGTCTATGAAATATTGGCCGAATAAAAAAAATCACCGTACTCTTTGACGCCTCTATTAGTACTTGCGATCCACGAATGATTTCACAAGGGGGGAGGGGACGCGAGGAGACGGGAGGGGTGCATGGACAAGGCATCTACTCTCTTGACAACTGTTCATAAAGAATTTTCCCCCAAGGCAGATAGATACTCTTCTCGTGTGCGTTATGTTGATAAGGAGCTGGGATCCAGTAATTTGCAGCCCACTTGTGCCCGCTGATGATTTTACATCCTCCATGAACACTAAAACCATCACGGTCTCCCATCCAGTCGCTCTCTTCATCGAGGAGGTGGTTGTACCACATTATGGCTGTCCCTTTAGTGGCTTTGACGACGAGGTTGGAGGAATGACAGAATTCGTTCATGTTGTGTAGGTCTCTGCCTTGTTTTCTGTTGTTGTAAACATGCTGGAATGTATACAAACAATAAGTAAATAAATTATACTAGGAAAAAACACTTTCAATCTAACGCGTCTTTGGTGTTTATTAGACGAATGGTCAATAATTCTTCTATGCATGTAACCGACTGGTGATATGATGTAAACTTCTAGAGACATGGAGTATTGCCTTATTCATTTGTACACCTGTATGGGCTAGTGAAAACTAGATCAGTTCCACTTTGCAACTGCGATAACCTCGGAAAGTTTACGTTAAATTATTTTTGATGACACAAGATGTTGTATCGTATTCAATTTTCATAATTACTGTTGATTCGCTCGTAAGCCGGACCCCCTCGGGACTCTGGAGTTAGTGGTCGCTTACGAGAGATGGTCGCTTACGAGAGATGGTCGCTTACGAGAGATGGTCGCTTATACGAGAGATATAGTCGCTTACGAGAGATGGTCGCATACGAGACAGGGTCGCTTACGAGAGATGGGCGCTTACGAGAAATGGTCGCTTACGAGAGATGGTCGCTTACGAGAGATGGTCGCTTACGAGAGATGGTCGCTTACGAGAGATTTTAATTACAGTGTCTTTGATGATTACTGTATATGAAAAACAAAACGGGGTTTTGTAAAGGTGGTATGGTCGTTTACGAGAGTGGTCGCTCAAAGAGAGTCAACTGTATCTATCAGTTTGGTTTCCTTGTTATCTGGACTACATTATGGTGCATCGTAACTGTAAATGTTAGATAACAAATTAAATCTCTTAATCACGGCTGTTTATAATCTACAGCTCAACCTCGATCCAAACAAAACCATTTTTTCACACGTTGCGCGAAAATATTATTCGGTAATCTTTAAACCTAAGTCTGAGATAAAAAACGTCTTAAACTGTGCAGAAAAATAAGTGTTTACGTCTGAGATAGATTAACTCTAATGCGCCAACAAGGAAAATGTGTAGTATTTTGATAACGTAATGGCGGTGTGTCTAGCTTACGTACATCTTTGTCAAGTGTCCCGTTGTCTGCTACAGGGAAAGCTGTTTCACCTCCTGCCTCCACGTCGTTGAGATAAAAGAGTATTGTAATATATCTGAGAACAAATGTGGACAGTGATGAAAGTCAATCCAAAATCACTTGTTTATCATCTAACTCCCTCGGGGTATGCGCGTATTCAGTTTACCCAATAGGAGACCTTCGCTAGATACTACGTCATGGTGGAATGCGTGGAATCGCGCAATCGCGGAATCGCGGAATCGCGGAATCGCGGAATCGCGCGCGCACGTACGTATCATTCCGCACGCATGATGGATCCAAGATTTTATCACGCGCGCTTTACCACTACACAGGAAGCCCGCCAAAAAGTATATCAATATCAAATCGAAGGGATGTTGACGTACAACCATGGATTTTGACTATACACAAACGCCACGTGACTTCAAATGACGTAATCTTTTAGACTTACCTACACAATTTACATTTATTGACAGCCAGTTTAGACGGGTCTTTAACAGTTTTGAAATGACAGCAAGGAATCTCGGGATGCTCGTGGGTCTCTGAGTCGTAATGCGAATGGTAATGTCCATCTACGGTGTATCGAAGGACCTGAAATGTTTGTATAATAAATATTTGAACTCAAAAATGCTACGAGTAACAGATCACAGACTCTAGAGACTAAAGAAGAGCAGGGAAAACAATATCCAAATATGGAATTTTGTTACCAAATATGGAATTTCGTTACCAAATATGGGATTTCGTTTACCAAATATGGAATTTCGTTGTCAAATATGGAATTTCGAATTTCGTTACCAAATATGGAATTTCGTTACCAAATATGGAATTTCGTTGTCAAATATGGAATTTCGAATTTCGTTACCAAATATGGAATTTCGTTACCAAATATGGAATTTCGTTGTCAAATATGGAATTTCGAATTTCGTTACCAAATATGGAATTTCGTTGTCAAATATGGAATTTCGAATTTCGTTACCAAATATGGAATTTCGAATTTCGTTACCAAATATGGAATTTCGAATTTCGTTACCAAATATGGAATTTCGCTGTCAAATATATATTGAATTTCGAATTTCGTTTGAATGTGAATTGTCCACCGCAATGTGCGCACTTTTAAAAGCAGTTCGTTCAATGCAGGCACCAGGCGGGCATAGTTGTATTACCTGAAGGTATTCGCTTCCATATATGATTTCGCTCGAGAGATTCGTCAATTTCTTGACCCTGAAATTGTAATAACGTTAATTAATGCACAAGAACACAAGCACAAATACAACCACAACAGGCGTCATATCACTGTGGAAACGTGCCTGACGCAAGCATCATCACAAGCCCAGGAATCACTGCCAAGTTAATATCGTTTCATTTGTGTTGCTTTTGCTTAAGGTGCGGTAATACGAGCAACAAAATCGTGCAACTTGTCGCGCAACATTGTTGCGTTGCAAGTTGCAGAGCAATGTTTCTCGCATTGCCACCGTTCGCGCAACTTGTCGCGCAACACGTTTTCGTGTTGCAGGTTGCAAAACTTTGTTGCGCAAAGTAGAAGCTCATTCTACTGACTTTATGCAACAAAGTTTTGCAACCTGCAACACCGAAAATTTAATTGTTGCGCGACAAGTTGCGCGGACGATGGTAATACGAGAAACATTGCTCTGCAACTTGCAACGAAATCTGAACAATGTTGCGCGACAAGTTGCACGATTTTGTTGTTCGTATTACCGCACCTTTATGCGCAAGAGAATCGTGTGTGCAATCTGATCTTTGTACTTGTGTTTCGTAAGAATACGAAGCCTTATTTTGCTGCGGTGAAAATGGAGTAGCGCGCGTAAGATAACATGAACGCACGAGCGCTGGCAGAAGCACAATGATCACGTTTTCCCATTTCCTATGCTTGCGCTTGTGCTTGCGTAAGTATAAACAAGGCTTAAGGCCTCTTCAGGAGTTCAGTAACAACGTCCAATCTTCCTGTCTACCTGTGTTAAATTACAGAAGTGGATGAGTGGGAACTACCAAAGGGAGATCTATCGCGTTTTGTACCTTTCCTGGACTCGTTCAAGCATGCCATCATCTTCTTTCTGGTTGAGCCAAATCTGATCACTGTATCGCTGTCTGTGTTTGGGATGTGTCCTGGTCAACTCGTACAAATAGCTGTCAAATAGCATGGTGTTCATGTTTTCAAACTCCTCTCGTGTTATAACATCTGGTAAAGTATGAAAGGTAAATAAGGTTTTCTTGCACTCATTCCCAACTTGAGAACAAAACAATGAAAACTATTTTGCAATCATAAGGACTCTATGTTGTGACTGGACTTTCCCTTGGGATAGGTGCTATCAGTGTTGAAACTTTGCGCTGTACCCTGACTGATACACGAAATGTTGTTCGTAGTGAAAACTAACTGATGCATTCCAGATGTTCATTAACTACTGAACTTTAGTTCTTGGCTATTCTCGACTATCGTCAATATCAGAAGAGAAAATCTACTTGATACATGAATCGAAAGTCAGTCAATCTAATTACGCATGCATGCTTTACTAATTACTGCTTTTCAAATCCACCAATCGAATCCACTATAGACAGAAACCTAAATCAATACTACTGTACTTAGATCCTCTGACTTGCTCACATAAATAAATCAGGCAATAGCTTCACACTTGAAAATTTTCTAAACTTTAACTCTGTTCTAAATGTTCTATGAGGCACTGTGGTTTATGCGCGCAAAGGATTGTGGTAGAATGTATTAATCTGCCATGTTTTTTCCTATAAAGTCAATATTGACTGAGATGAAGTCTTACCATCGTCTAGTTCTGTCATATTGGACCTTTTAAATCTGAATAAAACAATAAAAGGCAACATGATATCAAATTGAAGAGTTGGTTAAAAAAAACCAGATAGGGACTAGCGGTTAAACTAGTAGAGACTGCTGTATATCAAAGTGTGCAGTACTTTAATTTTTCCACAGTGTTCAAGTTTCATTCTACACACTTGTTTGATGTACATATTTAGAACCGTATTGCCAGAATACGAACAGGTCATTCTCGTCTGTAGAGCCTTCCTTAGGTCTGCGTACAACATTTCTTGGCGCAAGTGCGTGAACTAAGCGTTGACTTGGGATAGCATGCGCGCTATAGCCCTGCTGGTCGAACGTATCGCAGGCTCTGCTAACAAGCTTGCGGCACAGACTACTTACATAGCTCGTATTTCTTTCTCAGTCAAGTACAAATATCTCTGTATTGCTGCAAACTTCTTAATCTGAAACAATGGCGTTAGAAACATGTTAATAGCCATCAATGAAACTATCAGTGTACTCACAGACAGCCCAATCATTACTTCTGAGGCTACTAAATAATAAATAAAAATATATTTGCGTCTTTTTGTGTGATGGGTTTCCTGTGGTAGAGCGCACGCGCATAATATAATACGTATTATGTTGGGTTCCCTTGTTGAGTAACGTATAATGTTGGGCTCCATGTGTGCGTCCCGCAAGACGTACCCGCAGAGTGCATATTTCAATATACAACACGTATTGCGCGCGCGCTCTACCATAGGAAATCCATCAAAATAAGACGCAAATATATTTTTATTTGTTATTTAGTGTCCTCAGAAGCAATGGTTGGGCTGCCTGTGGTGTACTCGGCCTTTACCTCTTCAATCGTGATGTTCCCGTCCTTGTCAAAATCCCAGTTTTCGTACTTTCCTCTTGGTCCGGCTGCTTTTCCTTTGACTAGAAAATGTGTACAAGTTAAACTAGAGTCAACAGAAAGTCGCAACGAATAGTCCTTTTTCGCGTTCACAGATACCGCTGTAAGACCGCTGTACTTATTGCCAACAGACGCATTTGTACAGGCTTAGCCTCGAGTCAGTGTAAATTATTCACAAATATCAACAAGAACACGAAAAAATGTTGACATGAAACAATAGAAACATTTTTGAATTGCACGGACTGGTTTCTGAATCGAGGCTAAGCCTGTACAAATGCGTCTTTTGTCAAGGACAGCTGTCATCTCTAAACAACGCGAAACTGGAGTATTCAGTAAGTTAAAGTTGATTGTCTTTTCTAATTACCCTGGCCAGAAATGGTATTGTTTTTTAAGAATCGTAACACAGCTAAAAGGTTAATGCTTCCTCTGCGCTGATCGAAGACTCCGTGGAGATGGAGTGCTGGATCGAGGCTAATCTGCTCCTTTATAGCTTCCGCCTCCATCGCACAACAACTCAGAAATACAGGATTAATTATTTGGTAATTTGTGAAATCCTAAACACAAACAAGAAACTAGAAGTTCGAACCTTCGGTGCATCAATCAATCCCATGAGATTTGCAATCAATCCCTTGAGAATCAAGAGACACGACGGCCATGTTGGTTGAACCAAGATGGCCGCCGTGACGTGATGGCAAACCAGCAATAGAGTACCGAAGTGCTGACGTCATAACTTTATGATCCAAGCCGAATTTACAGTGATTTGTGTGGGGAAATTATATATTCAACTGGCCATATTTCAGCCGCTATTTAACCGGTTGCTCTCAAATTTGGCATGTAAGCTTCTTTATTGATGTTCTTTCGAAATCGGGGATCGAAAGTTGATAAATCGAAAATTATTGTTTTCGTGACGTCACACTTCGGTACTCTATTGAGGGACCAAATGGAACAAGGGTTTTTGGCGCGCAATATTGAGACATTAATTTAGTGTAAATGCTCAGGAATACTAGTGAAATAATTGGAGGGGAGGGATAAAAAAACACTTTGATGTGATCACAATAAATAATCCTCCAACCCCCATAAGAACAGAAAGGAAAGAAAGAAATCAAATTGTTGTTGTCACATTGTTGTTAAAATATGAAAAGAGGTGAAAAAAGGAGGAAAGGTGTACATACTGTTGGATGCGAACTCCCATGTGTCTATCTCAGTCAAACCACCCTTCGCAATGCTTGCAAACATATCTGTATTTTCAGCGCTATGAATGATGTATTTGCATTCTTCATCTGACAGGAAGTTAGGGATTTCTACAATGGAGAGTATTAATATTCATCATAATCATAGTTAAACGTTTATACATGTCATCTATTTCAATTACAGTAAAAACCCACGTGTAAGAATAATTATAATAATAATAATTAATACCTATATAGCGCAAAACTTACATGTAAATATGATCTAATGCGCTTTACAGAATAAAAATAATAATGGGAAATAAAATAAAAAAAAAACAATCTTCTTAAACTATAAAATATCATAAACTATAAAGTATCATAAGAACTCCTAGATTTGTTGAAGTCCTGAATACAGGTTCTCATATTTTGGGGTATAGTTATTGACAATTTAGGCTAATTAGGTTCTTAAATAGGTTCTTAATTTCTTTAGGGAGATGTAATTGTTGTTGACATCAACTAAGCATGGGTGTGGTCCTTTAATGTTATCATTTCTTTTGCTTATCACTGAGGACTACATGCATGTTTTAACAACACTGATCCTGCATCAGTTTTTTAACATTCAAACCCAACGTAACAATTGGACATCTCAAATCTAGAGCTCTACCTAGAAAGGAAAATACAACACTCAACTATTGAGGTTGACATTGAAGAGTTTATGTAATTAATATAATTTTTTATATACAAGAAGCTTTAATGAAAAAATAAATTTAAATTATATCCCACATTTTGGCTACAGTATCATAATTCAAATGACTCTCTCATATAAGAACCTGTTTTGCTTGGCTTGGCTAAACAGGTCCTTATATTTTTGGGTATTTAAAAAAAAAATTAAAATGCCAAATTTGTGCCTACAGGTTCTTATACACTAGGTTCTTACACGCGGATTTTTACTGTATGTTAGTCCCCCGAAAAGGGCGAAAGGAGCGACCCTGAAGGATCATGGGAGTTTCTATGTGCAGCGATATTCTTCACGAACGTCTTGTACTAAACAAGAACATTGCGGTGTAGTAAATTCAAGTGACATTCAAAATGAGATGGCCGAATGTTTCGTCGATATGTCAGGGAATTCAGGTCGAAAGACTTGGTAAACAGTGTCTCCCATGATTCTCTGGGGTCGCACCTTTGTGAGTCAAGGGTGCATAAGCAAGTCGATAAAGAACGGAAAAGGCTTGGTCGCATGGTTGACTTACCGAAAAGGAGCGGTCGCATGGCTCTAGTAATTAACGTTGCTTTACCATCCTCTCCTAAATCTACTTCCTGACGATGGCCTACCTACCATTGTACAGTAGAAAATGATGTCAAGTAAAGCTTAATAATAACTCATGAAAACAATGTAAACTTACACTGAGTAGATAATTAAAATGGCTGAATCAGGTTTTTTACTGATCAGTATCAATGAAAATACAAGCTCGTAAACATGTCGCTTATACAACACTTGACAGCTTTAATGACCTATCTGATTCGTTAATTGTAAGTTGCTTGTAGCAGGGAGGTGTGACGGAGATCTTACACCTCGGCCTTGTGGAAATTTTTTTACGACGACTGGGTTTCCTGTGGATTTTTTACCGACAGGGACTAAGTCGAGGTGAAGGCAGCCTTCCCAAAAGCCGTGACTTTTAATTTACAGATAAAATAAGTTAATTGGAATCACGATCAATTATGTTAATTTAGGATCAATTAAGAATTTAATCTTATATAATCTCACTCTAGTAGAAAATATATTAAAAGGATAATAAAATACAGACATCATCTATCTCCACTGGACACGATTAATGATACATCGACCCGGCCTCTTCGCGAGGAAGTTATTTTATGTGAAAACCAACGTTTCTTTACTGCGCTTTTTATACTCTTCTTCACGCAACGACTGAAACCAAGTCTCGTCAGAAAACAGACACATTTTGAAACGATCTCCAAACCACGTGATAACGCGCGACGGTATCCGGTCTTCGCATGGACGTACGGGCGAAATGAAGAGATGCTTAAAAACAATCGTGATCGATTCGATTGGTTGAATTTGTTGTATATAATCAATATTACCTTGACTCCATTTCGTCTAGTCAGACCTTGTACCCTTCCAATGATCGTAGGGCCATCTTTACCACTACATCGATCCAAGTCACATACATGTTTTGGTGGCACTGTTTCTTGTTTGTCTGATGAATATCGGTGTCCATATATGGAGGGGATAAAGACATAATAATAGAGCAGTAGCGAGAATAATCTCAATATCATCGTGTTAAAATTCGACTGATAAATCTTAGTTTAAAAGACGGCGGAAACCTGAAAATACTTATTAATTCACAATGTATGACAAATTTGCATGGACAAGAGGCTTGAACATCAATGCACTGGTGTTGTATTGTTGTGGAGAAAGAAGAAGCCACGGGTTAATGCTGCTGGTACTTTAGATCTTTTAGCATATCCATTACAAAAATAGAGAGTTTTAGAAATAGTTTTTCCTAGTTTTCTTGGATACCATAATTAATTGATTTCATTCTCTCCCAGCAAGGGAAGAAATGGCGCTACACTAATTCTCGGAGCGGGCCATGGGCGTAACGTGCATATACGCACGTACGCACCTGCGTACAATTCAAAATACTTAAAAAAAAAAATATTATTAGAAACATAAGAAATATTAAAAAAAATTGAAATCAAAGACAAAAACTTAACAGCTGACTCAGTTGAAACTTGCTGGAAACTACTCACAGAAGGCAGGAAATGCTATTTTGGAGACCCTATACCTCAAAAATTTTCGGCGAGCGTGCCCACGCATCCCCCTACGAGCTCGCGCCTTCGCCGCTCATCAGATTATGTGTCCTCACCCCCCCCCCCCCCCCCCCCCCCCCCCCCCCCCAATAACTTTCCCCTTGCAGTCAGTCAGTGTACATGTATGATTATAATTGTAGTTAGTACAGTCTCAAACAAAATAAATACCAGAAAACTGGCTTCGCCTCGGGTTGTTATATCGCTAATACACCTCGGTACTATTAGCGGTATTAATATAACCCGTTTACATAAATCCTTTACACAACCTATACATAAATCCTTCACACAACCTTTACATAAATCCTTTACACAACCTATACATAAATCCTTCACACAACCTTTACAGAAATCCTTTACACAACCTTTACATAAATCCTTCACACAAATCCTTCACACAACCTTTACATAAATCCTTTACACAACCTTTACATAAATCCTTCACACAACCTGGCTTTACATAAATCCTTTACATGAAGTTTACATATAGATCCCCCCCAAAAACTGAGTGATAAATGCATTTTACTATGTATTTATGTTGCGAGAAAGTCCGCTGGAAATCGAAGAAAATGATATTTCCAAGGCTCTAGATTTCTAAATTTTCAGGGGGGCATGCCCCCTCACCCCCAAGAAACTCACGCCTTCGGCGCTCGTTGCTATGTGCGTACATTGGGGAAAAAGCACGCTACGCTCCTGCAAAGGGTTTAATATTGTGTCAACTTATGAATCAAAGGGTTTTTGCTAAACACTTAAAACATTACATCATAATCATGAATATAAAGGCGGAAAAAGGTCAAGTGTTGTGAGATGTACGTAAATGTGATTTTTCCTAAAGTACAGGATTTGGAAACGATCCAACGTCAAGGTAAAGTATAATACCAAAAGAACATCTCCGTTTCCATTTTCTTACTTCAAAAATAGTTTATCTGGATTTTAGGGTTTTTTTTCATAGGGTCCACCAAATAAACAAACAAAAGTTTGACTGATCGAGTTAATTCCATGGATATCTTTATTTTACCTCTTAAGCTATCCCACTCGTGCAACTGCCAGATGTTTTTTCTGTACTTTATATTGATCGACGGAGGGGGAATTCTCTTCTAATTTATCTTCCGTAAAGATCATAATAGCACTTGCATTTGATTTTTATCTTTTCCCAATGGATATTGTCGGGATCAAGGGCGCCATTCAGTTCAGAATATCAGCTCTTATAAGAACCTTTTATAACAAAGAAAAGGTTCAATGAATGAAATCAAGTGTGTCACGGAATTTACGACTGTTATCTACATCTACATTGATTAAGTCAGTAAGAACTATTCACAATTATCACGCTTTCACTATTCCAATCGGTAAGATAACCTGATACCAACCTTAATTCACTCGTTGAGCTAGTGGAAATGGATGATCGTGGAAATGGATTTGACTTTTCCCGCGCAAACATACAGGCAGGGACACCACAACAGTTAAAACCAATTACTGTGGGCCCAAAATAAAACAGACAAAATAAAAAAAATTACAACAAATACTCAAAAGCGATGTCAAGGAAATGGTTAGGTACGTCTTCCCAGTCAGCTGTTGTAAAATTAATGTTAGGGTGGGGTAACCATTCAGGTTTTCGAGTAAGGTGTCAGGAGCATTGATCTTCCTCTTAGTGAAGCAGTCCCTCTTAGTGAAGCAGTCATCCACATATCTGTCGTAGAATGATAGCTTTGTAGGTGTTACAACATGTCTAACATCGTTTCTCTAAAGCGATGTCAAGAAAATGGTTAGGGCCGGTCTTCCCCGTCAGCTGTTGTAAAATTAATGTTAGGGTGGGGTAACCATTCAGGTTTTCGAGTAAGGTGTCAGGAGCATTGATCTCCCTCATAGTGAAGCAGTCATCCACATATCTGTCGTAGAATGATAACTTTGTAGTGTTACAACATGTCTAACATCGTTTCTCTAAAGCGATGTCAAGAAAATGGTTAGGGCCGGTCTTCCCCGTCAGCTGTTGTAAAATTAATGTTAGGGTGGGGTAACCATTCAGGTTTTCGAGTAAGGTGTCAGGAGCATTGATCTCCCTCATAGTGAAGCAGTCATCCACATATCTGTCGTAGAATGATAACTTTGTAGGTGTTACAACATGTCTAACATCGTTTCTCTAAAGCGATGTCAAGAAAATGGTTAGGGCCGGTCTTCCCCGTCAGCTGTTGTAAAATTAATGTTAGGGTGGGGTAACCATTCAGGTTTTCGAGTAAGGTGTCAGGAGCATTGATCTTCCTCTTAGTGAAGCAGTCATCCACATATCTGTCGTAGAATGATAGCTTTGTAGGTGTACAACATGTCTAGGTTTCTCTAAAGCGATGTCAAGAAAATGAGGGCCGGTCTTCCCGTCAGCTGTTGTAAAATAATGTTAGGGTGGGGTAACCATTCAGGTTTTCGAGTAAGGTGTCAGGAGCATTGATCTTCCTCTTAGTTCATCCTGATAGCTTTGTACATCTATGGGTGAAGAGATGCCTGTGCAGAAATAAAGCTACAGAGATCAAATTTGTAAAACCAATAGACAAAAACGATAGACATCGGGGGCCGAAACGAAATTATAAAGTATCGTTATAGAAATCGTTGGTTTACGACTACAGTCTAAAATAATACCTATTCATTCTTTGCTGCTATATCTGGTGACACATTGGTGCGCATCTCACTGGACCGATTCAGTTCTCACTCTTCACTGGCACTTGAGGTGTCCTGTAAAACCGTCACCGTCCAACGAACATGGCAGGTTATCTTGACAATGGTCTGGATCGCTTTCGTTGCGGCCAATAGTGGTCATATTTTCTGTAGTAGTCCCGTGAAAACTGTGAAATCCATTTACTGTAGGAAGGACATGATGCTCCAATTTCTTAGTTCAACTGAATTGTCTCTAAATAGAAGAGTCGCTTAACTTTCTCGAGAGTGTCGAAACTTTGTGGAGACTGAAACATCAAAACAATCAGACTGAAAAAAAACAGCAAATTACCGAGCAAATACTCAAAAGCGATGTCAAGAAAATGGTTAGATACGTCTTCCTCTGTCCTTCCTCTGTTGTAAAATTAATGTTAGGGTGGGGTAACCATTCAGGTTTTCGAGTAAGGTGTCAGGAGCATTGATCTTCCTCTTAGTGAAGCAGATATCCACGTCATATCTGTCGTAGAATGATAGCTTTGTACGTCATGGTAGGTGTTACCGCAACATGTCCAATATCGTTTTCAAGTTTAGACAGGTAAATGCTAGCTAGAGTAGGGGCGAGAGAGGGCAACCATTGTAGAACTTACCATTGATACAAGACAAGACACTTGAACTTTTTTCGGCTTCATGTTCATGACATAATTCTTTATTGTGTTCAGTTAAGATACTGTCATTTTTCTTCAGTGTCAGGAAATAAATCTTTGATAAGTTGACGCACTTATCAATGCCTTAAAACAAAAAACCCCGGCAATGAATACCATCTTTGAGCTCTCTTGAATTCCAGTCGTTAGCATACTGTTAGATAGTACAAAAGAGCAAGGAAGGTAAAGTATATCATCCGCTAAATCTCAGTCAAAAGGATATGGATGCTCTACATCTAGTTATTTCTCTGGTTAACGGTTTCTCCAGCGTAATATCGATCATTAGCAATGCGTTTGTGTTCGTGGCCATCGTCAAGACGCCATCTTTACATACGCCGACCAATGCTCTTCTCTGCAGTCTTGCCGCATCGGACTTTGCAGTTGGTCTCATTGTTCAACCTTTGTTTATCACATGTCTTGTTCATGTGCCTCGTTTTCAAAGTCTACATCATTCATTTCAATATGCCTTCACATACTTTGCCGCTGTTTCTTTAACGACCTTGGCTCTCATCTCTCTGGACCGATTTCTTGCTATATACTGGCACTTGAGGTATCATGCAAAAGTCACAGTCAAGCGGATCGGGATCATCCTGGCAACAGTCTGGCTGTCATTTGCTTCCATAGTGGTCATCTACTACTGCTTTCAGGATGTCAGCAAAAGCTTGAAGTTTTACTTCGCAGTAGCTTTTCTTATGTTCATATCTTTTATTATTTTACTTTGTCACTTTGGTATTTGCAAAATCGTTCGTCGACATCGTAAACAAATCGCTGCCCAGCGACAAGCGCTTCGTCTTCCTACACCAGTTCAGGGCAGATCTATCAGAACAATATGCTACATTCAAGGACTGTGTGTTATCTGTATTATGCCTTATCTATGTTGTAAAGTCCTGGCATGGTTCTTTTTCCGTGGGAGATACTTTATGCAGCCAATTAGTCGTGTCTCTTTGACCATTCTCTTTGTTAATTCATCGCTCAACCCATATTTATACTGCTATCGATCGAGAGAAATAAAGAACGTTGTCCTGTCTATGGTGAAGAGATGCCTGTGCAGAAATAAAGCTACAGAGATCGGATTATCAAAACAAATAAATATAAAACTAGCGCCGATAAAACCTGAAGCTTCTACGATAGATATCGGGGGCCGAAACGAAATTATAACTAAGTATCGTTATAGAAATCGTTGGTCTACAGCTACAGTCTAATTCCTATTCCTTCTTTGCTGCTCTATCTGGTAGCACATTGGTGCGCATCTCACTGGACCGATTTCTCGCTCTACACTGGCACTTGATTGAGGTATATATCCTGTAAAACTGTCACCGTCCAACGAACATGGCAGGTTATCTTGACAACTGGGTCTGGATCGCTTTCGGGTCCGCCCAATAGTGGTCATATTTTCTGTAGTAGTCCCGTGAAAACTGTGAAATCCATTTACTGTAGGAAGGACATGATGCTCCAGTTTCTTAGTTCAACTGTATTGTGTCTATATAGAAGAGTCGCTTAACTTTCTCGAGAGCTAGTGCCGAAACCTTGTGGAAAAACATCAAAACAATCAGACTGAAAACACATTTTGGGAAACTTTATCCTTTGGGTGAGTTTTTGGGTTTTGGAGAAACACACGTCGGCCTAGTTTCTGAAACTGACAACCCATTGTCAATTTGAACTTCAAAAGTTCAATCGGTACTTAATCCGGCATCCATTCAAGAACACTGCAAACAGAGTCCACTTGCACGGAATTTCACGGTTGCATGCAAATGCCAGAAGAAGAATCCAAAGAGGAACTATGACATAATCATCGTAAGAAATACATTCAAAAGTAAATCATTTTAAGTTGGCTCAGTGGACCCAGAAAACAAGAAAAACCGATTATTTCCTGACTGAGAAAATGCATGGAGTTCAGGCAAAGAAAGGAAAAAGTTTTCCTTGACGTAGAAACACTGCTCGTTGGGCCAGTTTCTGTTGCTCTCTGTACGGGTAGAAAAAGGAGAATACAGTAAACGAAGGAAAGGTTTTCCTGCAGTTAGTAGAAACAGTTTTGCAAATCTCACAACACTTGATCTTTTGTCTTGATCTTTTTGTTATGCCAAGTTATTGTTCCTCCTTAATTTTATTTATCACTACAAAAACTTGTAATATTATTGTAAAGTGCAAATAAAGTATTATTATTATTACTGTACTTGCATGCAACACAGACTGAAGTGAAGACGAAGAGAATGTGACAGTTTTAAACAGTA
Source organism: Actinostola sp. cb2023 (assembly GCA_033675265.1). Taxonomy (NCBI): domain Eukaryota; kingdom Metazoa; phylum Cnidaria; class Anthozoa; order Actiniaria; family Actinostolidae; genus Actinostola; species Actinostola sp. cb2023. The sequence continues at coordinate 944,678 of JAUJYZ010000439.1, read as the reverse complement.
ATTAGTACTGAACAGTAGCTACTACTGCTACACAGTGGAAATAAAAGTCTTACAGGTGGCAGAATTGCTGGTTTGTAATCAATCCCTGGAGATTTTGAAGTTCAAAGACGCAGCGGCCATGTTGATGGTACAAACAAGAGAAGCTAATGAGGAATGCTTTGTTATCGGGAACCAACATGGCCGCCATGACGTCACGTGAAAATCAACGATATTTAGCCAATCGATAAATAGGAACCCCTGCATGGCATCCAGGGTAATTATCGTCAAGAACTGACGCTAAAGAGGAATCTTCATTGATTGACTGATGATTGACATGCTGTTGTAAGCACTGTGTGTCTGTACTCTTATAGACAACGGCAAACTAGCCAATCAGATGGCGATATTATAGGATAGGAAAAGATTCTGTGACAAGTAGTGACATGCTGTTGTAAGCACTGTGTGTCTGTACTCTTATAGACAACGGCAAACCAGCCAATCAGATGGCGATATTATAGGATAGGAAAAGATTGTGTGACAAGTAGTGACATGCTGTTGTAAGCACTGTGTGTCTGTACTCTTATAGACAACGGCAAACTAGCCAATCAGATGGCGATATTATAGGATAGGAAAAGATTGTGTGACAAGTAGTGACATGCTGTTGTAAGCACTGTGTGTCTGTACTCCTATCACAGAATCTTTTCCTATCCTATAATATCGCCATCTGATTGGCTAGTTTGCCGTTGTCTATAAGAGTACAGACACACAGTGCTTACAACAGCATGTCACTACTTGTCACACAATCTTTTCCTATCCTATAATATCGCCATCTGATTGGCTAGTTTGCCGTTGTCTATAAGAGTACAGACACACAGTGCTTACAACAGCATGTCACTACTTGTCACACAATCTTTTCCTATCCTATAATATCGCCATCTGATTGGCTGGTTTGCCGTTGTCTATAAGAGTACAGACACACAGTGCTTACAACAGCATGTCACTACTTGTCACACAATCTTTTCCTATCCTATAATATCGCCATCTGAATGGCTGGTTTACGGTTTTCTATAAGAGTACAGACACACAGTGCTTATGACAGCATGTCACTACTTGTCACACAATCTTTTCCTATCCTATAATATCGCCATCTGATTGGCTGGTTTACGGTTTTCTATAAGAGTACAGACACACAGTGCTTACAACAGCATGTCACTACTTGTCACACAATCTTTTCCTATCCTATAATATCGCCATCTGATTGGCTGGTTTACGGTTTTCTATAAGAGTACAGACACACAGTGTTTACAACAGCATGTCACTACTTGTCACACAATCTTTTCCTACCCTATAATATCGCCATCTGATTGGCTGGTTTACGGTTTTCTATAAGAGTACAGACACACAGTGCTTACAACAGCATATCACTACTTGTCACACAATCTTTTCCTATCCTATAATATCGCCATCTGATTGGCTGGTTTGCCATTGTCAATAAGAGTACAGACACACAGTGCTTATGACAGCATGTCACTACTTGTCACACAATCTTTTCCTATCCTATAATATCGCCATCTGATTGGCTGGTTTACGGTTGTCTATAAGAGTACAGACACACGGTGCTTACAACAGCATGTCACTACTTGTCACACAATCTTTTCCTATCCTATAATATCGCCATCTGATTGGCTGGTTTACGGTTGTCTATAAGAGTACAGACACACAGTGCTTACAACAGCATGTCACTACTTGTCACACAATCTTTTCCTATCCTATAATATCGCCATCTGATTGGCTGGTTTGCCGTTGTCTATAAGAGTACAGACACACAGTGCTTACAACAGCATGTCACTACTTGTCACACAATCTTTTCCTATCCTATAATATCGCAATCTGATTGGCTGGTTTACGGTTGTCTATAAGAGTACAGACACACAGTGCTTACAACAGCATGTCACTACTTGTCACACAATCTTTTCCTATCCTATAATATCGCCATCTGATTGGCTGGTTTACGGTTGTCTATAAGAGTACAGACACACAGTGCTTACAACAGCATATCACTACTTGTCACACAATCTTTTCCTATCCTATAATATCGCCATCTGATTGGCTGGTTTACGGTTGTCTATAAGAGTACAGACACACAGTGCTTACAACAGCATGTCACTACTTGTCACACAATCTTTTCCTATCCTATAATATCGCAATCTGATTGGCTGGTTTACGGTTGTCTATAAGAGTACAGACACACAGTGCTTACAACAGCATATCACTACTTGTCACACAATCTTTTCCTATCCTATAATATCGCAATCTGATTGGCTGGTTTACGGTTGTCTATAAGAGTACAGACACACAGTGCTTACAACAGCATGTCACTACTTGTCACACAATCTTTTCCTATCCTATAATATCGCCATCTGATTGGCTGGTTTACGGTTGTCTATAAGAGTACAGACACACAGTGCTTACAACAGCATGTCACTACTTGTCACGCAATCTTTTCCTATCCTATAATATCGCCATCTGATTGGCTGGTTTACGGTTGTCTATAAGAGTACAGACACACAGTGCTTACAACAGCATGTCACTACTTGTCACACAATCTTTTCCTATCCTAATATATCGCAATCTGATTGGCTGGTTTACGGTTGTCTATAAGAGTACAGACACACAGTGCTTACAACAGCATGTCACTACTTGTCACACAATCTTTTCCTATCCTATAATATCGCCATCTGATTGGCTGGTTTACGGTTGTCTATAAGAGTACAGACACACAGTGCTTACAACAGCATGTCACTACTTGTCACGCAATCTTTTCCTATCCTATAATATCGCCATCTGATTGGCTGGTTTACGGTTGTCTATAAGAGTACAGACACACAGTGCTTACAACAGCATGTCACTACTTGTCACACAATCTTTTTCCTATCCTATAATATCGCCATCTGATTGGCTGGTTTACGGTTGTCTATAAGAGTACAGACACACAGTGCTTACAACAGCATATCACTACTTGTCACACAATCTTTTCCTATCCTATAATATCGCCATCTGATTGGCTGGTTTACGGTTGTCTATAAGAGTACAGACACACAGTGCTTACAACAGCATGTCACTACTTGTCACACAATCTTTTCCTATCCTATAATATCGCAATCTGATTGGCTGGTTTACGGTTGTCTATAAGAGTACAGACACACAGTGCTTACAACAGCATATCACTACTTGTCACACAATCTTTTCCTATCCTATAATATCGCAATCTGATTGGCTGGTTTACGGTTGTCTATAAGAGTACAGACACACAGTGCTTACAACAGCATGTCACTACTTGTCACACAATCTTTTCCTATCCTATAATATCGCCATCTGATTGGCTGGTTTACGGTTGTCTATAAGAGTACAGACACACAGTGCTTACAACACAGCATGTCACTACTTGTCACGCAATCTTTTCCTATCCTATAATATCGCCATCTGATTGGCTGGTTTACGGTTGTCTATAAGAGTACAGACACACAGTGCTTACAACAGCATGTCACTACTTGTCACACAATCTTTTCCTATCCTAATATATCGCAATCTGATTGGCTGGTTTACGGTTGTCTATAAGAGTACAGACACACAGTGCTTACAACAGCATGTCACTACTTGTCACACAATCTTTTCCTATCCTATAATATCGCCATCTGATTGGCTGGTTTACGGTTGTCTATAAGAGTACAGACACACAGTGCTTACAACAGCATGTCACTACTTGTCACACAATCTTTTCCTATCCTATAATATCGCCATCTGATTGGCTGGTTTGCCGTTTTCTATAAGAGTACAGACACACAGTGCTTACAACAGCATATCACTACTTGTCACACAATCTTTTCCTATCCTATAATATCGCCATCTGATTGGCTGGTTTACGGTTGTCTATAAGAGTACAGACACACAGTGCTTACAACAGCATGTCACTACTTGTCACACAATCTTTTCCTATCCTATAATATCGCAATCTGATTGGCTGGTTTACGGTTGTCTATAAGAGTACAGACACACAGTGCTTACAACAGCATATCACTACTTGTCACACAATCTTTTCCTATCCTATAATATCGCAATCTGATTGGCTGGTTTACGGTTGTCTATAAGAGTACAGACACACAGTGCTTACAACAGCATGTCACTACTTGTCACACAATCTTTTCCTATCCTATAATATCGCCATCTGATTGGCTGGTTTACGGTTGTCTATAAGAGTACAGACACACAGTGCTTACAACAGCATGTCACTACTTGTCACGCAATCTTTTCCTATCCTATAATATCGCCATCTGATTGGCTGGTTTACGGTTGTCTATAAGAGTACAGACACACAGTGCTTACAACAGCATGTCACTACTTGTCACACAATCTTTTCCTATCCTAATATATCGCAATCTGATTGGCTGGTTTACGGTTGTCTATAAGAGTACAGACACACAGTGCTTACAACAGCATGTCACTACTTGTCACACAATCTTTTCCTATCCTATAATATCGCCATCTGATTGGCTGGTTTACGGTTGTCTATAAGAGTACAGACACACAGTGCTTACAACAGCATGTCACTACTTGTCACACAATCTTTTCCTATCCTATAATATCGCCATCTGATTGGCTGGTTTACGGTTGTCTATAAGAGTACAGACACACAGTGCTTACAACAGCATGTCACTACTTGTCACACAATCTTTTCCTATCCTATAATATCGCCATCTGATTGGCTGGTTTGCCGTTTTCTATAAGAGTACAGACACACAGTGCTTACAACAGCATATCACTACTTGTCACACAATCTTTTCCTATCCTATAATATCGCCATCTGATTGGCTGGTTTACGGTTGTCTATAAGAGTACAGACACACAGTGCTTACAACAGCATGTCACTACTTGTCACACAATCTTTTCCTATCCTATAATATCGCAATCTGATTGGCTGGTTTACGGTTGTCTATAAGAGTACAGACACACAGTGCTTACAACAGCATATCACTACTTGTCACACAATCTTTTCCTATCCTATAATATCGCAATCTGATTGGCTGGTTTACGGTTGTCTATAAGAGTACAGACACACAGTGCTTACAACAGCATGTCACTACTTGTCACACAATCTTTTCCTATCCTATAATATCGCCATCTGATTGGCTGGTTTACGGTTGTCTATAAGAGTACAGACACACAGTGCTTACAACAGCATGTCACTACTTGTCACGCAATCTTTTCCTATCCTATAATATCGCCATCTGATTGGCTGGTTTACGGTTGTCTATAAGAGTACAGACACACAGTGCTTACAACAGCATGTCACTACTTGTCACACAATCTTTTCCTATCCTAATATATCGCAATCTGATTGGCTGGTTTACGGTTGTCTATAAGAGTACAGACACACAGTGCTTACAACAGCATGTCACTACTTGTCACACAATCTTTTCCTATCCTATAATATCGCCATCTGATTGGCTGGTTTACGGTTGTCTATAAGAGTACAGACACACAGTGCTTACAACAGCATGTCACTACTTGTCACACAATCTTTTCCTATCCTATAATATCGCCATCTGATTGGCTGGTTTACGGTTGTCTATAAGAGTACAGACACACAGTGCTTACAACAGCATGTCACTACTTGTCACGCAATCTTTTCCTATCCTATAATATCGCCATCTGATTGGCTGGTTTACGGTTGTCTATAAGAGTACAGACACACAGTGCTTACAACAGCATGTCACTACTTGTCACACAATCTTTTCCTATCCTAATATATCGCAATCTGATTGGCTGGTTTACGGTTGTCTATAAGAGTACAGACACACAGTGCTTACAACAGCATGTCACTACTTGTCACACAATCTTTTCCTATCCTATAATATCGCCATCTGATGATTGCTGGTTTACGGTTGTCTATAAGAGTACAGACACACAGTGCTTACAACAGCATGTCACTACTTGTCACACAATCTTTTCCTATCCTATAATATCGCCATCTGATTGGCTGGTTTGCCGTTTTCTATAAGAGTACAGACACACAGTGCTTACAACAGCATATCACTACTTGTCACACAATCTTTTCCTATCCTATAATATCGCCATCTGATTGGCTGGTTTACGGTTGTCTATAAGAGTACAGACACACAGTGCTTACAACAGCATGTCACTACTTGTCACACAATCTTTTCCTATCCTATAATATCGCAATCTGATTGGCTGGTTTACGGTTGTCTATAAGAGTACAGACACACAGTGCTTACAACAGCATATCACTACTTGTCACACAATCTTTTCCTATCCTATAATATCGCAATCTGATTGGCTGGTTTACGGTTGTCTATAAGAGTACAGACACACAGTGCTTACAACAGCATGTCACTACTTGTCACACAATCTTTTCCTATCCTATAATATCGCCATCTGATTGGCTGGTTTACGGTTGTCTATAAGAGTACAGACACACAGTGCTTACAACAGCATGTCACTACTTGTCACGCAATCTTTTCCTATCCTATAATATCGCCATCTGATTGGCTGGTTTACGGTTGTCTATAAGAGTACAGACACACAGTGCTTACAACAGCATGTCACTACTTGTCACACAATCTTTTCTATCCTAATATATCGCAATCTGATTGGCTGGTTTACGGTTGTCTATAAGAGTACAGACACACAGTGCTTACACACAGCATGTCACTACTTGTCACACAATCTTTTCCTATCCTATAATATCGCCATCTGATTGGCTGGTTTACGGTTGTCTATAAGAGTACAGACACACAGTGCTTACAACAGCATGTCACTACTTGTCACACAATCTTTTCCTATCCTATAATATCGCCATCTGATTGGCTGGTTTGCCGTTTTCTATAAGAGTACAGACACACAGTGTTTACAACAGCATGTCACTACTTGTCACACAATCTTTTCCTATCCTATAATATCGCCATCTGATTGGCTGGTTTACGGTTTTCTATAAGAGTACAGACACACAGTGTTTACAACAGCATGTCACTACTTGTCACACAATCTTTTCCTACCCTATAATATCGCCATCTGAATGGCTGGTTTACGGTTGTCTATAAGAGTACAGACACACAGTGCTTACAACAGCATGTCACGACTTGTCATACAATGATGTAATTTCAAAACAGCTCATAGGACAAAAAATGATTTTCATAGCTGGAACTAGCCTGAATATCGGCCGTCTCCTCTGGGTCAAAAATTTCCCCGAGTGAGACGTACGTCTGAACTCCGAAGTCGACAATCGTGTCCAGTGACGTCATCTAATTTATGTAAATGTTAGAATGTCAACACTGGCTTGACTTTAAATTTGACTATTTGTGCAATAAATTATTAGAAAGAAAGAGACCGGTATTAGGACAAAGTAACGGTTTGTAAATCGTGTCGATAGCTAGTAGTGAAACACCTTAGAATATACGAAGTTTATCGAAATAGTCGAGACAAAATCGCAGTCCGTATCATTCGTACGTATCGCCAAAATCCATGTTCAAATATCAACGCCAAACTGAAAGACAATATATGCGAAGGACTGAGTAGACTCCGTAGAAGAAGCGGGAAAGAAAGACAACTTTATAGCAGCTCTTCGTCTTCACTTGGCAGTACAAGTACATGTAGTTTCTAAAGGGATACTCAGTTCGCTGCAGGCGTGGAGCCATATTTCAAAGATAAGCGACTTTCCGTAACCAGTCGGAAGGTTTTAACCTAACCCTAACCCTAAAACATAGATATTCTTCGTGTTAATAAATTCATAAAGAGCTTTTTCTTGCTGTGGATACAGCCCTGTTATTCCAACCAAGAGACTTACGTTTCGAACGGCGGTTTGGAAATAACACACTAGACTCTTCCACAGTCCCCGCTCGGGAAATAAACTCTAACCTTTCAGTAGTGTTGTTTGTGTCCTTATTGATCTCTGGTAGCGATTTCAGGGAAATCCCGCGATTTTTAGCCGAGCTCTCCCCTACTCCTTCTTCTTAGTAGTAGGGGAGAGCGTTGCACTCTCGCATAGGAACATTCTCGTACCCAGAGCCCACTCCTCATTTGGTTCGTCGCTGGCTCTCATTCTCGTACCCAGAGCCCGCTCGTCATTTGGTTTGTCGCTGGCTCTGGGAATCCCTGAAATTTTAGCGAATTTCATTGGCTGATGAAATCAACAATGACTGATCGTATTTGATTGGTTCATGAGATCAACAAAGATTCAAACTTGCAAGGCGAACGAAAGGAATGACAGCGACGGTTGTATTTTCATACAATGGTATTCCGTTATTGAATTATAAAGCTATGGAAATGAGAGTGACTGTGTAGACATAAATTGATCTGAATTCGTAAAGGGAGATCTAACAATACATAAATTATAAAAGTAAAGTAACGGCTACAGACACAATCGATCGTACTCGCTTTGAGTATTCAAAGGAATATTTTTATAATTCAAGAGAAACAATAACAAAGCGGAAGACAGGAAGGTTCACATGCAAGATTATATTAGAACATGTATTTATCGTCCAGCCTTTACCGCAACAGAGCCAGAGAAGAACCGGTGATGAACGTCGAAGGGATTTTAAACGGCTACACGAAGATAATTGCACAAACTTGTGTACTTGTTACATTGTTTGAATATTCAAACCAACGTGAACACTACGTCGCCAGTAGACTCTTCCACAGTACCCGCTCTCAGCGGTCTTTAGTATGAGCATGCGCTCTGACGACTTGGTCGTCAAAATTTGACGACCGAGCAACAGGGTTTCCCAGAGCCAGCGACAAACCAAATGACGAGCGGGCTCTGGGTACGAGAATGCGCTGGCTCTGGGAAACACTGAAATTTTAGCGAATTTCATTGGCTGTTGAAATCAACAATAAATGATTGTATTTGATTGGTCCATGAGATAAACAAAGATTCAAACTTGCAAAGCGAACGAAGCGAATGACAGCGACGGTTGTAGTAATTTCATACAATATTATTTTCAAAAACTATATACCTTTTCAGTTGAATAATAAATCAATGGAAATGAGTGACTCATTGACTGTGTAGACATACAGTCAATTGCAAAAATTCTGGCTGCCACGATATATCAATATATCAATATATCGGGTGCATTATGGGTAATTAAATAATACTATTTTAAGTTTCCTAACTTATTAAATGAAGCAAAATGTACAAACAACAAACGTAAAACTAAAATAAACATTATACTAAATATTTCTACCAACTTTGCTGGCGTTAACCCGCTTTAAGGGGAAATTTCGATTATTTAATTACCCATAATGCACCTGATATATTGATATACTGATATTTCGTAGCGGCCATAATTTTTGCAATTGACTGTAAATACGTAAAGGGAGATCTAACAATACATAAATTATAAAAGTAAAGTACACATGCAAGATTATATTAGAACATGTATTTATCGTCCAGCCTTTATCACAACAGAGCCAGAGAAGAACGGGTGATGAACGTCGAAGGGCTTTTAAACGGCTACACGAAGATAAATGTACAAACTTGTGTACTTGTTACATTGTTTGAATATTCAAACCAACGTGAACACTACGTAGCCAGTAGACTCTTCCACAGTACCCGTTCTCAGCGGTCTTTAGTATGAGCATGCGCTCTGACGACTTGGTCGTCAAAATTTGACGACCGAGCAACAGGGTTTCCCAGAGCCAGCGACGAACCAAATTAAAATTCGAATCGCATCGAGTGAATTTATAGTTTCAACGGATAGTTCTTTTCTGGTCCTAAATGTATCGAATTAGGAAGATCGAAGCCGCTGCAAGTGATGTGTGAGTGTTATCGAAGCATTGAAATGTCTTTAGGAACATGAAAAAGTCCACCGATCGAGATCGTTTACCGTCAAGCAAGGTATCAATTTATACGAGCAAGACTACTGACGGCGACACGGCAAACTGATAGTATTATTGTCGTTGTTTGCTAGTGCTCTTGAGATTTGCAGTATGTGACACGTTTTCAGTGTACTTTAGCCTTTAGAGATGAAAGGTGTTTGTATACAAATAGCAAATAAACTGTCGATCTGACCTGTTCAGTTGTAATGTGTCTCATTAATTACACTTCCGAACCCCTATTTTTCAAATGGCCAGAATTGCTCCAGGTGATTATATTTATTATTTGAGGCAAAACAATCGCAACATCAACGAACGTATTTTCTTCAGTAACTCTTCACAAGGCCCGACTAGCCTCCGCAGGCAACTCTACTACTAAAACTCTATCAGATGGGTTTCCTGTGGCACTGCATGCGGAGGCTAGAAAATGGCAGCCTGGGTACGAACCTCCAAGATTCTTGGAGACACGTGACCAGCCTACACCAAGGTCTTCTCTCGAGCGTCCGCCATTTTGAAAATAGCGAGAAGAGAGGGCCCTGGGGACGAGGTTGCTGTAATGGTACAATGCCGAAAGGGATTCTGGGTCCAAGAATCTTGGACCCATGATGCCTTGCGAAACGAAAAACAGGGATCCCAACGACGATCAACACGGTTGAGGTTTCCACAGGCAGCCCAAAACAGACATGCATTTATTACGGTATGCATGAGACATCAACACGAACCAACAACTGATAAAATAAGTAACTAAAATATAACAAATATATACATAAATAAAGTCACCTTTATTTACACTTATTTTGTGGTCTTTTTACGAGTCATTTAGTGGAATTTTTAGCCATCTGACCCGTCCCCGTAAGAAAAATGACAAGGCAGGAGGAAATGAAAATAAGCTCCATGGCGAGTGTCGCTCACTCAAATGCTTTTATCTCCGTAGAAAATTCATCCGAAGACCTATCATCCCCAAAGACGACTAGATCGATAAATTTGCTCTCCATCCATACCTAATTTGTCTCGATGCAAGCGAGAAATTTGCGATAATCCAACATAATTCTACCCAAATCGCCGTCGAGTCGCCGTGTATAAATCCGTACGTGACGTCTTGGCGGTACCGAAACCAACGGTCGTCCTAATCAACCAATAAGAACCTTGATAAGTAGATCAGATCTACCAGCCAATCAGAATAACGCTACCATTGTACCATTACAGTCCCTATGCGAGAGAGTGCAACGGCCGAGCGGGGACTGTGGAAGAGTCTAATAACACATCCGCCATCTTGAAAAACCCAACGAATTTGTATAAATTATCGTGTGAGCCAATCAGAACACACTACCCGGAACCGGTGTAGTGTGACGTCACTGGACAGGATTATCGACTTCGGAGTTCAGACGTCTCACTCGGGGAAATTTTTGACCCAGATGAGACGGCTGATATTCAGGCTAAGCTGGAACGAGCTCGTTGAAATTAGTAAAAATGTGAAGTTTGGAAAAGATCGCTTCGCAAATTGCGAAGATATGAATTTTCAAAAATCGAAAGTTTATATGAAAACCTTTGGAAATTTACGCTTGGAGGCAACTCTCGCCTCCAACAAAGGTTTTCATACAAAATTTCGATTTTTGAAAATTCATATCTTCGCAATTTGAGAAGCGATCTTTTCCAAACTTCACTGACATTGTTACTAATTTCAACGAGCTCTTTCCAGCTGTGATAATCATTTTTTGTCCTATGAGTTTTGAAATTACATGATAAACCCTCATTCTTTTCCTTCCCTATAATTTTCGGTAAAACTCGAAGCCTTTACCGCTTAGACAGGCTAAGTTGTTGTAAAAAAACAAATTGCAGATGGTTTTGAGTTGTCGATATTCTTATTGACACACACTAGACGTCATAAAATGTCCAAAATTTTGCAGTGAAATCACTCCTGGCCCTCGTGATTCCACTTGGGTTTTGAACATTTTATGACGTCAAGCAAGAGCAATTGCAAATGAGGTATATACACCTCATTTTCTCTTGCGTCAAGTGTGTAGACAACAGTCGAAGCCATCTGCAATATGTGAAATAGTTTTCTGTAGAAAGGATATCTATTAAAGATGCTCCAATTTCTAAGTTCAACTGTATTGTGTCTATATAGAAGAGTCGCTTAACTTTCTCGAGAGCTAGTGCCGAAACCTTGTGGAAAAACATCAAAACAATCAGACTGAAAAAAACATTTTGGGAAACTTTATCCTTTGGGTGAGTTTTTGGGTTTTGGAGAAACACACGTCGGCCTAGTTTCTGAAAGAACAACCCATTGTCAATTTGAACTTCAAAAGGTCAATCAATACTGCAGTGAAGAACACTGCAAACAGAGTAGACTTGCACGTAATTCCAGGAGGTTGTATGCAAATGCAAGAAGAAGAACCAAGAGCAACTATGAAATATTTATTTCATCGTAAGACTGAAGTGCATTCAAAATTACAATATCTTATGTTTGTTCAGTGTACCCAGAAAACAAAACAAAATCCGGTTATTTCTCGACTGAGAAAATGGATTTCACGAAAGCAAAACTATTTGCCTTGACGTGAAACACTGCTCGTTGGGCCAGTTTGTGTGCTATCCGGCTGTACGGGTAGAAAAAGGAGAATAAAGTAGTAAACGAAGGAAAGGTTTTCCTGCAGCTGCAGTTAGTAGAAACAGTGAAGTACATCTCATGCCCACAACACTTGATCTTTTGTCTTTATAATGTTCATTATTCACATCCTTTTTCGTTATGGAAAAAGCCTTTGATCGATATTGACGCATTTTAAAAGGTTTTGTTGAAATCCCATTCGATGAAACATGTTTGAGTCATTAATATCGTGGCTCTATTAACATATAAACTTGAAAACTAAAGATACAAAGTAGTAAGATAGCATTGAAACAACAGCAAGTAACGTGAAGTTTATCATATGGATGCTCTACATCTAGTTATTTCTCTGGTTAACGGGTTTTCCAGCGTAATATCGATCATTAGCAATGCGTTTGTGTTCGTGGCCATTGTCAAGACGTCATCTTTACATACGCCGACCAATGTTCTTCTCTGCAGTCTTGCCGCATCGGACTTTGCAGTTGGTCTCATTGTTCAACCTTTGTTTATCACATGTCTTGTGCCTCCTTTTCATAAAATTATACATCGTTACTTTCAATATGCCTTCATATACTTTGCCGCTGTTTCCTTAACGACCTTGGCTCTCATCTCTCTGGACCGATTTCTTGCTATATACTGGCACTTGAGGTATCATGCAAAAGTCACAGTCAAGCGGATCGGGATCATCCTGGCAACAGTCTGGCTTTCATTTGTTCCCATAGTGGTCATCTACTTTAAGAATGGCGAAAAAAGCTTGATGAGGTTTTACTTCTCAGTAGCTTTTCTTATGTTCATTTCTTTTATCATTCTATTTTGTCACTTTAGTATTTACAAGATCGTTCGTCGACATCGTCGACAAATCGCTGCCCAGCGACAAGCGCTTCGTCTTCCTACACCAGTTCAGGGCAGATCTATCAGAACAATGTGGTACATTCAAGGACTGTGTGTTATCTGTGTTATACCTTATCTATGTTGTAAACTCCTGACACGGTTGTTTATTGGTGGGAAATACTTTATACAGCCAATTAGTCGTGTCTCCTTGACCATTCTCTTTGTTAATTCATCGCTCAACCCATACTTATACTGCTATCGATCGAGAGAAATAAAGAACGTTGTCCTGTCTATGGTGAAGAGATGCCTGTGCAGAAATAAAGCTACAGAGATCGAATTATCAAAACCAATCCAAAGAAAACAAGTGGTCATATTTTCTGTAGTAGACCCGTGAAAACTGTGAAATCCATTTACTGTAGGAAGGACATGATGATCCAGTTTCTTAGTTCAACTGTATTTTGTCTATATAGAAGAGTCGCTTAACTTTCTCGAGAGCTAGTGCCGAAACCTTGTGGAAAAACATCAAAACAATCAGACTGAAAACAACATTTTGGGAAACTTTATCCTTTGGGTGAGTTTTTGGGTTTTGGAGAAACACTAGCCTCCTTTGCAGACGTGATGGATGGTTTTGCTTGGGTATTCAACAATTAATTTCACATTTCCGTTTGATTTCGGCTTACTCTTCTTTGGAGTGGACTTATCTATGTTGTAAAGTCCTAGCATGGTTCTTTTTCCGTGGGAGATACTTCATGCAGCCAATTAGTCGTGTCTTCTTGACCATTCTCTTTCTTAATTCATCGCTCAACCCATACTTATACTGCTATCGATCGAGAGCAATAAAGAACGTTGTCCTGTCTATGGTGAAGAGATGCCTGTGCAGAAATAAAGCTACAGAGATCGAATTATCAAAACCAATCCAAAGAAAACAAATGGAAAAAAACCTGGAGCTATCGTCACAATGGACATCGGAATGAGCTCGTCACCGCTCTCTTGCAGAATTTTGTAAAACTGAACAGCAAGGAATGAAAATAAAGCAGTTTCTCTAACATCGTTTTTTTTTGGGAGGTTTGGAGTTACTTCACGTCTTCCACTACAACTTATCTCCATGGCAGTTCGATTGATCAATTTCTGTTTCAAAAGTTATCATTGTCGATATTGATATTAGTGGATATTGAAGTCATTGAAACTAAAAGAGAAATCACAAACGACTTCTATTACCAGAAATCCAACGCGTTCGAAAAAAATCCACTGTGATCTGTATGTAAATTCAACCGAACAAACACGTCCTTCATCAATCTTGTACATTATTATAACATTAATGTGATCTTTTGAGGGCATAATGGTTTATTTAGGCCCAATGAAGGTCATTTATGCCCGAGCGCAGCAAAGGAAGATTTGGTCAACAGAAGAAATGGTCGTAAAACTCAAACAGTGCGTTAAACAAGTATCACTTAGCTGCTATTTTAATATGCGCTGTGGTGTTTCAACTGTAACTGCCCATTTCGTTTAGTGTATCAAAAGATTATTCAATTATGAGTAACTGTGATTTTACGGTAATAATAAGAGAAAGTTATTTATATTCTTAATTTAAAAACTGTCACGATTTATAAGTGGTAATTGCCCTATATCCCTATGACGTCACATCAAAACAATCTATGTTTAAACGCTAAGGATCATGGTCGCTAGAGGGGGACAAAACAGCAACAACACAAAGGATTTCGCACATAAATGTATTTTACAGACGGTCTGAAAGCGATAAAAGTCACCAAACACAGTAAATATTGTGGGAAAAGTATCGATGAACATAATATCTGGAAACTAGCCAATTTGAAATCAAGCGAACTTCAGCAGAGCAGATTTAGTTCAAATTTCTATTGTTCTTCACGATTCTGTCCCCCTCATAAATAAGCCGTTACGTCATAATGGTATAGGGCAATTGTGTCGTGGATCACACTGGTGCTGCACACACTGCGTTGTAGCTCCAACTATGTTCCTTTGCTAGATTTTGATGCCTTTGTCCCTCATACAAGCATCAAGAGTTCCAGACTTTCTGTACGCACCAATTCTAGACACAGGGATCCCAAGCTATGTTTTTGCTCACTTGGTGCTCACTTTTCCTTTGTAATAATCTCACAATACATTGCGCGCGTACCGGAAGTCTGGAACTCTTGATGCTTGTATTGCTGCATCGTGTCAAATGACATCAAGTCACATGTCACAAGCCAATTGACTGTCCTTGTTATTGTTGTTTTCTTCGTTGTTGTTGTGTTGTTGTTATTATCTTGCATGAATAGTTCGATTATCATCTTGTAATTACAATCATCGTTATTATTATCATTATCATCATGCATAATATTAATCATTATACATCACTTGGATTCTAATTGTTATTAGAGTGATTCCAATAAACCTGGGTACTACTAATTAGCTGTCAGTGTTTATTAGGTGCAAAGGAACAAAAGAAAACAAAAGAGTGAGTGTCGAATAACGGAGTGTATTGGTGTAGTTAGTAATGCCCAGGTTTATTGGAATCACTCTATTACAATCACTAAAAAATATCGTTATAATTATTTTGTACCAAGTCGGTGTATTGACACTAGGAATGTGTTAAGCCTGGTTTCCATATGATCGCTGCGATCGCCCAAAACCATGTTCAGCGAATCGCAGCGATACTAGTATATATATAGCCTGGTATGATCGCTGTGATCACCCAAAACCATGTTCAGTGAATCGCAGAGATACTAGTATATATATAGCCTGGTATGATCGCTGTGATCACCCAAAACCATGTTCAGTGAATCGCAGAGATACTAGTATATATATAGCCTGGTATGATCGCTGTGATCACCCAAAACCATGTTCAGTGAATCGCAGCGATACTAGTATATATATAGCCTGGTATGATCGCTGTGATCACCCAAAACCATGTTCAGTGAATCGCAGAGATACTAGTATATATATAGCCTGGTATGATCGCTGTGATCGCCCAAAACCATGTTCAGTGAATCGCAGCGATACTGCTATCTTACTTGCTATCTTTGCCAAAGATAGTAGGATCTCTGCGATTAACTGAACATGGTTTTGGGCGATCGCAGCGATCATATGGAAGCCAGGCTTTAGAAACTGACATTAATAATGCATAAATACTCCTTCTACACAGTAAACCTGTGCTGACGAGGCTCGACGAGCGACATATATTCTAAAGCAGCCCAATCGATTAAACTATATACTTTACTGTGGATCGAAGGAGTATTTATACATTATTAAAACACGTACATGTATAATTGTTTTTATTCTTCAAGGATCAAGTTAGCCTGATTTTCAGACGGCTCATCAGTGACAACGTATGACACTAGCATGATTTTCAGACGGTCAGCGGTCAGCGCCTGAAAATAATTCTATATGACGTAGGCCTTCTGAATAAATTTAAAAAAAAAGCGGTCAGCGGTCAGCGGAGTGTAGCGGAGGACCGCTGACCGTCTGAAAATCAGGCTAGGATCAAATGCCCTTTTTTCTTCTTGTATGAACTAAATATGACGACTATTAAAAATATATAAAAACGAGACTAAATTATTACTAATCTTCTGCCAGTTCATCATCGTAAAGGTAATCACTTCGTAAGTGGGCGGAGTCAGGTTCTGGTGCAGGCAGCCAATTGTTGGCTACATATTTGTGTCCTTTTATGACGTCACATCCGCCGTGAAGTGATCTATCCTCACGTAATCCCATCCATCCTGTCTTGTCATCTTGTAAGAAGTTGTACCACATGATAGCTTTGCCCTTCTTCGCAGGGACGACAAGTTTAGATGAGTGACAATACTTGCCGAGATTGTAACGATTCCCAAATTTGCGATCTCTGAATTCCTGTAGAAGGAACGAGTGATTTAGATTTGGAAATTGACAACTGACCCTGGTGAATTTTTGTAAATAGTTACCATAGTAACAAACCATATCAAACCAGTTTATACCAGAAGCTTGATTATAAATACAGCTCAAGGCAAAGTACCTTTATACACATCAAATCTACCAACATTTCTTCATTTCTTCGCCTAAATCCGCTCTCGTTTTAAAAAAATTTTTAACAATATTTTGGCAAAATAATCTTTCTTACAAGGATTAATCGTTAGGAGTTTGGGAACGCTCTTTACTCAAGGAATGTCACTTAGAAGCACACGTTGCACACGGTACATATTAAAAGAGTTTGATTGGATGAGATGCATCTACACGCTTTGTGATTGGTTCAGAAAGGAAGCCATTGGAGTGTCACGGTACCGTAGGTTCCCCACACGTCGGACTCTATAGCACTTTACTTACTGTTTCGTTAAAGTCCTGGATGTCGGCGACAGGGAAGGCTGTTTCTCCTCCTTCCTCAACATCATTCAGATAGTACAATACTGTGATATATCTACGAAACCATGAATTGTAGTTAAAAATATATTCATGAATTTTAATTAATATTATTTAATTAAAAATTAATTAATTAATTTTAATTAATTAAAAAATAGTATTAATGAATCTATTATTATATATAATTATATAATTAATTAATTAATTAATTATATATTAAATGTACTATTTTAAAAATACATACCTACAAAGTCTACAATAAGGTACGTGTTCCAGGTCAAAATGGCAGCACTTGTCTTTGGGAAAGTCTGACTTCCTTGAAGCATCGTAATGAGCGTTATAATGACCTCTCTCGTTATATCCTACGACCTGAAACACGTTTTACAACCATAAATATCGGTCTATAGGATGATTTGCTTCTCATTTCACCAATAAGTTTATACTACTGGGTTCTCCACCAAAAATAGAGGTTACGTTCTACTAATAATGACCTCTCTCGTTATATCCTACGACCTGAAACACGTTTTACAACCATAAATATCGGTCTATAGGATGATTTGCTTCTCATTTCACCAATAAGTTTATACTACTGGGTTCTCCACCAAAAATAGAGGTTACGTTCTACTAATAATGACCTCTCTCGTTATATCCTACGACCTGAAACACGTTTTACAACCATAAATATCGGTCTATAGGATGATTTGCTTCTCATTTCACGAATCATTTTATACTACTGGGGTCTCCACCACAAATGGAGGTTACGTTCTACTCACCTGCAAGGGTTCTCCGCCATATACAATGGCCTTGGGAAGCCCTGTTAGCTTCCATATTCTAAAACAATAAAACAGAAAAACAGATTCATAAGTTTTCCCTCTTGCACAGAGGGACTAAAGGCCATTACAGGCATTTCATGCGATCTCAATTACAACCTGTGTGTATCCCTGGATAGTAGCGTGAGATATTGTGCGTAATGCGTTCCTACTTAAAACAACATTGCGCGCAATAGTTGTAGAGATGGAAAAGCACAGGCAGCCCAACTATTTCTATGAAATCTATATACTGAAATGAATAAAAATATATCCGTATGCGTATATTCACAATACACTTTATACACATCTGTACCAACAGGCGATTCAGCAAGGGTACACGCGGTTTAATTTATTCGCATAAATTATTCGCATAAATTACTCGTATAAATTATTCGTATAAATTATTCGCATAAATTATTTGTATAAATTGTTCAAATAAATTATTCGCATAAATTATTCGTATAAATTATTCGTATAAATTATTCGTATAAATTATTCGTATAAATTATTCACATAAATTGTTCACATAAATTATTCGCATAAATTATTGGTATAAATTATTGGTATAAATTGTTCGTATAAATTATTCGTATAAACTATTCGCATAAATTATGCGTATAAATTAAAGCTCGTTTTCCTTTCACCTTTTTCTTAGTTTCCTCATGGTTTTGTCTGCTTTCTTTCCCTGGAATAACCACACTTGTTTACTATAGCGATCTCTGTGGTGTGGATGCTTTTCTTTAAGATCATTCAGGTACATATCTATGGCATTAGTTGGGAAAGTCTGCCATTCCTCATAGTCTACTATATCTAATAATAAATAATAATAATTTATAATTTATTTATCTAAGTTGAACAGTATGTAATATAGAGTGATTCCAATAAACCTGGACACTACCAATTAGTACGTTATTAAATTATTTCAATAGAAATAAGAAAACGAGCGACATCATTAACAAGTCTCAGTCCGATTTTGATAATGATGTCGGCAAGATGACATCGCAACGTCGTATCTCTCTCGTTTCCTTATTTCTATTGAAATGTATTAGTAAATCAACCGTTAATAAATTATTGTAAAATTTAAGATTACAAAGTTCCTACGTTTCGGCTCAACACTCACCGTAAATGCTCGATTTAGCTTCCCGGGCGCTAATTTTTTATTTTAGACCTCTAGAGGAGGGCGCTTATTCGAGGGGGGGGGGGGGGGGGGGGGGGGGGGGGGGGGGGGGGGGGGGGGGGGGGGGGGGGGGGGGGGGGGGGTGGGGGGGGGGGGGGGGGGGGGGGGGGGGGGGGGGGGGGGCTATTGGAAGCAGGGCGCTTATTTCTTTTCTCAGATGTTGAACTCAATATGTTTTCTTTATTACCGGTATACGGTACTGTAACATACATATACAGTGAATAAAAATAGTAAACATGTACCGTGCGGTACTTGGTAAACGCAAGTTTTATTTTATTAAATAATGCAAGAGAGTAGTTTCTGCATTTCTTTTAGGGGGAGGGGGGCACTTATTGGAAGGAGGGGGACGCTTATTGGAAGGGGGGCGCTTATAAATTTTTTAGACCTCTAGGGCGGAGCGATTATACGAGGGGGGCGCTTATTGGAAGCAGGGCGCTTAATCGAGCATTTACGGTATCCTTGAAAATGGCGTTAGCAACGTCGAAACGTAGGAACTTTGCAATCTTAAATTTTATCGTAAAATGTTATCCTAAGAGATTTCTTATACGTAGTAAATTATTGTAAAGAAACAAAAGAGTGAATGTCTAATAGTGTGCATTGGTGGAGTTAGTAATGCCCAGGTTTAGGGGAATCAATCCAAAGAAGCTTTTCAATTTGCTTTGGATCTGGCATGCATAGAGTTATGCCTAGGGGATTGTCTCTCGGCGCAACCTGTAGTCTTATGATACTAACTAACAAACACTCTTGATTGTAAACTGCGTCACTATTGAGCAGTCTGTATCTCTGTTAACTCTGTAAACTGCGTCACTATTGAGCAGTCTGTATCTCTGTTAACTCTGTAAACTGCGTCATTATTGAGCAGTCTGTATCTCTGTTAACTCTGTAAACTGCGTCACTATTGAGCAGTCTGTATCTCTGTTAACTCTGTAAAGCGCATTTGAATATGTTACACAGACATTTTGCGCTATCGGTTGCCGTCGTTCTAGCTACAGATTTGTAAGAGTTGTTTTCGATAAGGCACGTGCAAGATTAGTCTCCCTCGCAGCCGTGTTTAGAGCGTTGCGTGACGACACTAAACACGGCTGCGAGGAAGACTAGTGCAAGATTGGCATGCTTACCATCTTCCATCTCTTTTAAATCAAGATTTTTAATCCTGAAAAAGAATTAGATACAGACCTTGTTAATATCATTATTAAATATATCCACGCGTGCGAGCTCTATTTCAGAGTGCTTTCGAGTCATGACGAGCATAAATGCTTGGCTTTACAAATATAGAAGCAGTAAATTCGGTTATACTTACATTTCGTCAATATCTTTATCTTCTAGTACTATGTATTTTACTTTTTCAGCAAACATTTTGATCTATAACAGAAAATAACGACGAGTTCAGTCATTTACAGTGACCATAGTGGTGGAAACCTTAGAGTGTTTGGAAGGTAGTGATGTGGTGAAGGTAAAGAAGGTGGTGAGGTTGTTGAAAATGGTTGCACGGCAACGGAGGTGGTTGTCATGGTAATCTAACGGATGGAACATCTCCATTGTAAGCTAGAATATTTGACACAAAAATAAAAGTTATCATTATTATTATTATTTTTATTTTTATTATTATTATTATTATTATTATTATTATTATTATTATTATTATTATTATTATTATTATTATTTATTATTATTATTATTATTATATGAGGAAGAAGATGACAATGAGATGTTGTGACGATGATGATCATAAAGATAATGATGATCATAAAGATGATAATAATGAAGAAGACGATTATGATAAAGTGACGATGATGATGATGATAATGAATGATGATGACGATGACGATGATGATGATGATGATGATGATGATGATGATGATGATGATGATGATGTGTGTATGGTACAGAAAGAGAAACCAAACGATAGAAGATCAACATCGACAGCGATGATGATGTATATCAGTATTTTCCTACCTCTTCTCTCGTTATCTCAAAATCCCTATCCATGTCCCAGTTAAGGAAAAAGCCGGCAGTGCTGTTTGAATGACCTGCGTATTCAAGCAGTGATCGACACTTATATCAACCATGCCAACCAACATATAATTATTATTATAACATTTTACTGAGTACTATTTTACAACACAGTAGTTACTATAAAGGATCAAAAAACATGAAGTATCATGTATTAATTTTTCACGTACGAGCACTTCTTAGTTTCTATAGAGGAGTATTTGCTCGGCGCAGTGCACTGTCGAGAGCAGAACGAGGTTGGTCACTGGTTTGTTTACGTCCTGATTGGTTCAGAAGAAGGAAAATAAAAGCACGTGGTATTTATACCTTCAGTAGATCTGATCATTTTCATGTGACCTGTGGTAATGGGATCCCAATGTAGGTCACTCTCGTGCATGCCAAATTCCTTGGCGATGTTCATGATATGATCGCATTCATCTGACGATAAAAAGTCTGGGATTTCTGCAAAAACAAAGATAGAAAGAACCATGGTGTCACTAAATAACTAACTATAAATCAGTAAATAAATAAATTGCTTTATAACGTGTCGTGTGTTTATATAGCAGCACTACTAGTGGGGATACGACTCTCACACTCACTTCTTGAGTCTGTGTTAGTGGCGATGTACGTACGTCGATACTAGATTTAGTTTAATAAGAAATTATTCATCTCTACTCGATTATATACAAAACTGGAACTTTTTGGGGAAACTTTATCCTTTGGGGAAATATTATCGTGCCCCGCTCCCTACGCTACTGCTACAGATATGCTATGGAAGGCTATTATCCGGCGCGCTACAGCAGTTGTTCAGAGGAGGAAACGTTGCGTACAGTTTTATACAGCAATCTATTTCTAGAACTTAGAAACCGCTGTCATTGTAACGCAGACTCAGGAATCAGTATACTTGAACTTACCAAAAACTGGCGGAGAAATTGCTCTGGTGATCATTTTAAAAGTTTTTTCTCCTTCCAGCTTGAGTTCCCGCACATGACCGATCTGAAATGTTACGAAAACATAATTTAATTAAAAATTGTGATTGTGAGAAATCTTGCTACGCTTCGCAAAAATTGCTACCTACACTATTAGTAGTTAGTACGTGCTATTCTATACTCGAGCAAAATATCAAATACATAGAAAACTCTAGCTTGTTCAACGCTGTAAAAAGAAATAAAAATCGCTTCCTTGACTTTAGTAGATAGTGCTATTCTATACTCGAGCAAAAACCCACTAAAACTCTACGATTTATTCAACGCTGTAAAGAGAGATAAAAAGGCTTACCTTGATGGGATCCCATCGAGACAACCTTGGCTTACCATCATCTAAACAAGGACCATCATCTTTGATGCAATGGTTTCCTGTACAGGAGCCCTTTTCGTTCGCTTCTTTGGTGTACTTATTAGCAACACCTAGTTGAATTCCAAGTAGAAGAACAAATATTCCAGACAAAAGGGTCCGGTGAAACATCCTTGTTGAAATTGAAGATACTTTTGGTGGTAAAAAAAGTGAAGAAATCGAAGTTAGAAAAAGAAAGTTGCAGTTATGGATGAATTCCACGTGCTCTCATGGACTCGGACAAACTAAAAGGGACATGGTTTTGAGATTATCAATAAATAATGATCTCCTCAATAGCAACAACCATGCAAGTCCTTTGTTGCCAAGTAATTATTTTCAGGTTTCGACCAGCAAGTGGACTATTGTATCAACCACGAGTAAATTTATGCAAAAACTGGTCGTTTTTTAGATGAAACTTTAAGGGAAAAAGCTCTCGAGAAATAGAGGGCGTGTTTTGTGTAGGATATAAATTCCTCGTCTGGAGCAATGTGCCATCAGTTGCATGCATGATAAACGTTTGTTTTCGCACTTTGCTTTGTGCAATAGAAATGTGCTTTGGTTTGAGTTGTTATGAGACTGGTTTCTAAACGTCTTTTGTATAAAACACTGAGAAAATGACGTTTGAAAAAAAACCGTTTTTCTTCGTTTATATGATTGTTATGTCAGTATTTCAGTGAAATTATATTTGCTTTAAAATTGTGTCTGATGAGAAATATTACTTTCCCGTATGTTAGAGATATAAATTCTACATTTCATGATCCTCTGCACGTTTCCCTAAGATGAATAGCTACCCGTTATTAGTGTCACATAACAGGTAGCCCGAACCGTAAAAATGTATATTTCCTAATTCCTCCACCCTACCCCCCCCCCCCCCCCCCCACCTACCCCCCTACCCCCCCCCCCTCCCCGACCAATCGAGCAGCCATATCAGGACAGCTGCTACGAACCTTACGATACGAACCGGTTATAGAGTTTTCGTATGAGTGGGAAAGTTATCGCACCGTCACCGCACCGCGCCTTGCCGTATTTAAAGAGTTTAATTGGATGTACCACAGGGTTCCCACTCATATGAAAACGACTCTAACACAATCAGATTATTTGCTTGCAACTAAGATTTTATTTATATATTTTAGAGGATTTATTTATTTTTTATTTATTTATATTTTTGTTTATTTATTTATTTATGTTAGTTTCTGTTGTTTTATTTATGTTTGTTGATTTTTATTGTGGTACCTAAACTAATTTTTATTCATTCAAGGTCAGTACAGGTATCAAGACTTTAGTTTCACATTTATAAATGTCTTTATTTTATTTTTTATTTCAAATATTTTACATACAAAATTTATTATTTAACACCGATATACAGTCAGGAGGGAAAATAGCTAAACGTTCTGAAACATTGCTACAAGAGGGTCTGAATGTCAAATATGTCATTTGTCAGTTATTTTTTTACCTTGTCAGTTAAACGTTAGTTAACTATTAACTGGTCATATCCTGTTTTAAACAATTGAATGTGTTTGATACTTCGATTGTCAGTTGTCAGTTGAGTTTTATTTGCCTGTTAACAGCCGTTTGTCAGTAGTCAGTTAACCCCATTCAGACCCTCTTACAAACTATGGCTGTACTTGGAAGGAATTTAGCTGGCTTTAAATTATACTTACTACAAACTATTATTAAACATAGAAAAGAATAGCTTCAGCATGTACAAGACTGAGAAGCGACTGAGTCAAGGTCACACTGCTCGTGTAGATGCGGCATAAGCCTGAGCAAATGCGTCTTTTGTCAAGGAGTACAGCGGTGTCTAAACAACTCGAAACTGGAGTATTTGCTTTATCCTCATGATTTATTAATGAGTTTGAGGAATCTATATTATGTTCATGACATCAGTATATGCATTTAATTTCATCGTCTAAAGGTTTTCAATATGTCAAGATTCTTCAAGTCAGGTGCTGTAAACCAATTATTGGCCACCCATTTGTTCCCCTTGGTGACACCACACCCACCATGGACGGTGTAGTCATCTCTAGTGCCAAGGAATCCAGTTTCTTCGTCCACAAAGTGGTTGTACCACATGATGGCCTTACCTTTTTCGGCAGGGACCACGAGTTTTGCCTTATGACAGTTTTGAATCATGTTGAACACGTCGCCGGAGTTGTTCTTTGTGAGACCCTGGAAAGAAAATAACCTAGATGTTTAACTATATAGCTAATTGCATAATCGTTGTCGGGTTGAAAATCGTAAATCATAGAAGCTGAGACCGCAAGGATGGATGGAAAATCAGTTCATGACCTGTATTACATACATATATATTCAATGTTCTCGTAGTTTTGAAGGTATATATATGAGCTATTTAACTAAGATCCTACAAGTCTGGATAAAAAGGTCGATGATTTGACGGTGTTATTTGAGAATTTTAATTTCCCAGAATTCCTTTTGGTCATAGCTTTCATGATTTTCAACCCGACAACGATTATGCAATTAGCTATATACAGCGAGCAACCATGCACTACAGTGGGCAACCACTACAGAAGAAACACTTTCAGATAGCTATACATTGAGCATCCACTACAGAGTATCCCGTTTCCCGGCACTACAGAACAACTGGCAACCACTAGCTACAATCTTGGACAAAACTCCTTGAGACACTACGCATTTTGTAGACATTAGAGCTGATAATTTATAGGATCGCAAAAGCACTTCTTTATATTTCTTTAACCCCCGTCCTCTCGGTGCAATGTTGATGTTTCGGAAACTAGACACACTAGACATGATTTTGGACAACAAACAACATTGTTTTGGGGGGAAGAGGGGAAGCAGAAAGGCTAATCCCCTTTGGAAGCCGAATTGTATCCACAAGCTTGGAAGTGTCTCAACAGTTTTGTCCAAGATTGTAGCTATACAGCGAGCAGCCACTAGCTAGCTATACAATGAGCAAGAACAAGCACTTTCAGATAGCTATACACTGAGCAGCCACTACAGAGTATCCCGACACTACAGAATAACTGGCAACCACTAGCTAGCTATAGCAGCCACTACAGCGTGTAAGTCATGATACTACGTATCGTACAGCGCATGTCCGATCACCTTCATTGGACCAAAACCCCCTTTAGACCGGCTATAAGCTATTTCAAAAAAGGTTGGTGCCAGTTTTGTTGCATGTTGCATGTTGCATCTTATATTGTTGCACGCGCTTTCAGCATACGCAACGAACTAAAAATGCTGCTACGTCTTCAAGCGAATAGTGGTGGATATACGATTATAGTGGATATGGAAAGGTTCAATACCGCTTCGCTGTAGTTTTCAATATCTGCCGCTGGGAATGCTGTCTCACCACCGTTCTTGACATCGTTCAGGTAATACAACACGGTGATATACCTAAAGACAGTAGAATACGTTATATAATAACTGGTAAAAAAAATTAAAAAAAATAAAAAAATAAAAAAAATGGTATATTGCGCCGCGCGCTTTGATTAGTCGAGGGCGGTGCGTTATTTAACAGATAGATTCCATTTTCCCGTGCGTCTGTACTCTTATAGAGTAGAAGATGTCACACCGTGAGAACAACAGTCACGCTATTCGGCTTCATCTAATTATGGCGTACTTTTTTGTTGTCGCCACATTTTGAGGTCATCTACGAGTACAGACTCACGGCGAAATGGAATCTATTTTTTACAAGTGGGATTGGGAGGGGAGAGGGGTGGAGGGGTTTGTGGGGGAGGGAGGGGAGGGGCTAATTATTTGTTTTCCTCAATATATGACCGTACTCATAAATTCAGCACAACTTCCACTACAATGAAGAAGAAAGCATCAAGGAAATTGAAAGCAGATACAATAAATTAAAATAATAATAATAATAATAATAATAATAACAATAATAATAATAAATAAATAACCACCATCAGCAAAACATTAACAAGAATAAAACAAGGCGAGAGTCTTGTTTTAATAATAAAAAATTATTATTATTATTATTATTATTATTATTATTATTATTATTGATATTAATTATTACCTGCAGAGTCTGCAGTGCGGTGGTTCAGCGTAATTTGATTGGCAGCATTTATAATATTTGCCTTCATTCTGGCTGTCAAAATGAGCATTGTAGTGACCATTCTTTTCATAGCGAACGACCTTAGAAAGATAACGGATCTAATAAAGTAATTGGCAAAACACACATAGAGTGCAAACCATATGTCTGTGAAATAGTACTATTACTAAATAGTACTAAATAGTGTTATCTCTATTGTTTTCTATTGTTTCATCAGTGCTATTTAGTACTAATTAGTTAGTACTGTTTCACGGACATATGGTTTGCACTCTATCTGCATACTGCAAAGTTGATGTTACACGGGACAATTTTTAACGACGAATTTTCTCCCAGATTGCGCGTCAAGTCAACATTATTTAACATAGAGCGCATTTGTAGCGCAATCTTCATTGTGGTAACACTATTCGTGTCCATGTAACCATGTATAAAGGAACGAGTAAAGTAAATACATCACGGAATTAATGAACAATGTTCCTGTAATACAACGTTGCGCGGAAATGCGTCGTTAAAATTCGTCTCGTGTGACATCACCTTAAAACCTGTTTTTACTAGGCACAGGCACAGGCACAGGCACAGGCACAGGCACTGGCACAGGCACAGGCACAGGCACAGGCACAGGCATTAGTATAGCTTGCGTTTGTACTTATACTCTAAAACTAAATAATTATGCTACTCTAACAACTTACTTGCATTAGCTCTCCACCACGGACGATTATCGGCGGTAGTTTGGTTAGTTTTAGTATCCTTAAGAAACCAAATATAAACATAATTATCTTTTCGCGCGTATATTAATTTAAGCACGTTTCGCGATGAAAAGAAAAATGCCAAAAATAAAATAAAAATCATATGCGCGCAAAAATAATCGAGTGCATCCATGATCAAAATGAACGATAAAATTTCAGCATACCTTTCTGTCAATCGTTGTATTATAGAATCATTCGTCTTTGTATGATCTACCCATGTCTGTATGCTGTATCTGTCCCTATGTCTGGGATGATGTTCCTTTAATACGTTCATGTACGAGTCTATTGAGGCCGTGGGGAAGGTTTTGAACTCTTCAGCTGTAACTTTGCCTACAAAAAGACAACGCGCATAACAATGGTACTTTTTAGACTTTCGTGTGAAGAGATGATGATGTGGAAAATATGAACTTTTCGGTAACGCGCGTAGTTTTTAAAGCTATGTAGTTTACAATTGACGTTACTTTGCCTACAAAAAGACAACGCGCATAACAATGGTACTTTTTAGACTTTCGTGTGAGGAGATGATGATGTGGAAAAGATAAACTTTTCGGTAACGCGCGTGGTTTTTATAGCTACATAGTTTACAATTGACGTTACTTTGCCTACAAAAAGACAACGCGCATAACAATGGTACTTCTTAGACTTTCGTGTGAAGTGATGATGATGTGGAAAAGATAAACTTTTTGGTAACGCGCGTGGTTTTTATAGCTACATAGTTTACAATTGACGTTACTTTGCCTACAAAAAGACAACGCGCATAACAATCAGTACTTCTTAGACTTTCGTGTGAAGAGATGATGATGTGGAAAAGATGAACTTTTCGGTAACGCGCGTGGTTTTTATAGCTACATAGTTTACAATTGACGTTACTTTGCCTACAAAAAGACAACGCGCATAACAATGGTACTTCTTAGACTTTCGTGTGAAGAGATGATGATGTGGAAAAGATGAACTTTTCGGTAACGCGCGTGGTTTTATAGCTACATAGTTTACAATTGACGTTACTTTGCCTACAAAAAGACAACGCGCATAACAATCAGTACTTCTTAGACTTTCGTGTGAAGAGATGATGATGTGGAAAAGATGAACTTTTCGGTAACGCGCGTGGTTTTTATAGCTACATAGTTTACAATTGACGTTACTTTGCCTACAAAAAGACAACGCGCATAACAATGGTACTTTTTAGACTTTCGTGTGAGGAGATGATGATGTGGAAAAGATGAACTTTTCGGTAACGCGCGTGGTTTTTATAGCTACATAGTTTACAATTGACGTTACTTTGCCTACAAAAAGACAACGCGCATAACAATGGTACTTTTTAGACTTTTGTGTGAAGAGATGATGATGTGGAAAAGATAAACTTTTCGGTAACGCGCGTGTTTTTTATAGCTACATAGTTTACAATTAACGTTACTTTTCCTACAAAAAGACACACTCTAATAATGATATCGGAGAAGAAATACGCGATCTGGAACACGATTATCGTCGACGTTTCGCAGTTGTCTGCCACGATATTCCTACGAGCGAGGAGTGAGATAGGGTGAGAGGGCTGCGCACGCATACTATTTACGCAGGTCTTATTTGTGATACTACGTACCGTCACTTATTTGCTTGAGTTCCAGCCTCTTTATCCTAACAAAAGATAACAAAGTTACAGAAATGATTTTAAACGAATTGAACTATATGAATTATATAATAAACTGCGCACACAGGCATGAGACTTTGGGAAAACACTAGATAGCAATGACCTAAACCAGGTCAAGATTTGAATAACAATAGGAACTATTGTACAACAATAGGAACTATTGTTAGATATGCCTCGTTCTACAAAGGAAATGTCTTTGTAGAACGAGGCATCTATTGTTATTCAAATCTTGACCTGGTTTAGGTCATTGCTATCTAGTGTTTTCCGAGACTTTGAGAGCTAGCAAATGTATAGCTGATCTGAATAATAACAATAATAATAATAATAATAATAATAATAATAATAATAATAATAATAATAATAATAATAATAATAATAATATTATATAATAATAATAATAATAATAATAATAATAATAATAATAATAATAATAATAATAATAATAATAATAATAATAATAATAATAATAATAATAATAATAATAATAATAATAACCGCAGTTGTGGTCATTTTCTATGGTTACTTACATGTCGGTTACGTCTTCGTCCTCCAAATACAAGTACTTGTGTGTTAATGCAAAGTGTATAATCTACAAAAGAAACAAATAAACTGAAACAGTAGACTAAAACAGCAAAGAAAGATCACCAAGTCAGTCTCTAGTGTAACACAGGAATCCCAAAGATATGTTTGCGGAGGAGAACAAATCAAACCATATCGCCCTCCTTTCTCCCTCGATCCCTTCTAGTTTTACCTTTCTTTCCAAACTACAAGGGTTTCAGAGCTTGTTAAATCGTTTGACTGAGTCTGGTGAGTAAAGCATAAAGAGCCACAATCTATTCCCAAATATTTTACCTCGTCTTTTGTGATTTCATTGTCCTTGTTTTTGTCCCAACTTGAAAAGTAACCGGCAGCACCTTCCGCATGTCCTGCAGCATTGAGTAATACCACTCATTAACTACTACAGTGTCAATAGAGTCGTTTTCGTACGAGTGGGGAATCTTGTGGAACCTTGGGGATCCTTGAGGAACCTTCAGTTGGGAAACTTTGGGAAACTGGGGAACCTTGAGGAACCTTGGGGAACCTTGAGGAGAACCTTGGGGAATCTTGAGGAGAACCTTGGGGAATCTTGAGGAGAACCTTGGGGAATCTTGAGGAGAACCTTGGGGAACCTTGAGGAGAACCTTGGGGAACCTTGAGGAGAACCTTGGGGAATCTTGCGGAATCTTGTGGAACCTTGGGTGGGAACCTTGGGAAACCTTTGGAAACATTGGGAACTGGGGAACCTTGGGGAACTTTGGGAAACTGGGGAACCTTGAGGAACCTTGGGGAACCTTGAGGAGAACCTTGGGGAACCTTGAGGAACCTTGGGGAATCTTGAGGAGAACCTTGGGGAATCTTGAGGAGAACCTTGGGGAACCTTGAGGAGAACCTTGGGGAACCTTGAGGAGAACCTTGGGGAATCTTGCGGAATCTTGTGGAACCTTGGGTGGGAACCTTGGGAAACCTTTGGAAACATTGGGAAACTGGGGAACCTTGGGGAACTTTGGGAAACTGGGGAACCGTGAGGAAACTTGGGGAACCTAGTACGGTACCGTACTTTCTGAACCGATCAAAAAGCGTGCAGATGCACCTCACCAAAATCCATTTGTTTACCTGTAAGTTCCTTCTTCCTATCGAGTAAGCCTTCATCTAAGTGTGTCGTACTCGCGTGTAGACCATTTTTGCTGGCCAGTTTCTTTAGGTGTTCGCACTCCTTTGGGCTTAGAAAGTTACGAATTTCTGTGCAAAATCAGAGATAACAGAAAATGTATGACAAATAAATACATGTAGATAGTTAACTGAGTAGCTGACGACAGTGAATATAGTCCGCAGGGTAAAGCGGGGCACTGAACAGCCAACTGACATATAGACCCCCCCCCCCCCCCCCCCCCCCCCCCCCCCATTCAGACCCTCTGAACAAACAGTCCCTAATAGCTAGTATACGGCATGCATACATGAAGTAGATGCCTATAAACTGAACTCTCAACGAGATGGAAGTCCCTGAAACTAGCCGTTTTTTGCGAGGAGAGGGAGATGATTATTTCTCACTTCTCTTTCATCACTTCTTTCTTCCTATTTTTCATTTTCTCACATGTAGCTACATGCGTTGAACCAGTAACGCGAAGGAAACGAAGAGCGAGAAGTACACATGACGTGGGCGGTAAAAACAACGCATTGAAGTTTTCCAGCCTAGTTCCAGGCTTTCACCGACGAGAGACATTCTGATGACGTCACCGACAAGCAAGGCAGTCATACTTTTACTGACTGTTTCGTTACTCACCAAATATTGGCGGCTTGTTGGCCATTGTAGTCATAGTGTACTTTTTCCCTGGCTCTAACTCTAGCTCTCTTTTGTGTCCTTTCTGTGAATCAAACAAGGATCATTCACTGTTAAAGACAATGTCGAAGAAAGTGTGTGGCGTCAGATGGGGACTGACTCCATGAATGAGTGTTTTCTCTTCATGAAAGAAGGGAATAGTAAGAGGAGCTAGTACCTGTAGCCTACACACCGTATCGATATGGTGCCATCACACAACTAACAAGAGGTAGTTCCTGTAGCCTACGCACCGTACCGATATGGTGCCTACACACAACTAACAAGAGGTAGTTCCTGTAGCCTACGCACCGTACCGATATGGTGCCTGCACACAACTAACACGAAGAGGTAGTACCTGTAGCCTACGCACCGTACCGATATGGTGCCTGCACACAACTAACAAGAGGTAGTTCCTGTAGCCTACGCACCGTACCGATATGGTGCCTGCACACAACTAACATGAAGAGGTAGTACCTGTAGCCTACGCACCGTACCGATATGGTGCCTGCACACAACTAACAAGAGGTAGTTCCTGTAGCCTACGCACCGTACCGATATGGTGCCTGCACACAACTAACATGAAGAGGTAGTACCTGTAGCCTACGCACCATACCGATATGGTGCCTGCACACAACTAACAAGAGGTAGTTCCTGTAGCCTACGCACCGTACCGATATGGTGCCTACACACAACTAACATGAAGAGGTAGCACCTGTAGCCTACGCACCGTACCGATATGGTGCCTGCACACAACTAACATGAAGAGGTAGCACCTGTAGCCTACGCACCGTACCGATATGGTGCCTGCACACAACTAACAAGAGGTAGTTCCTGTAGCCTACGCACCGTACCGATATGGTGCCTGCACACAACTAACAAGAGGTAGTTCCTGTAGCCTACGCACCGTACCGATATGGTGCCTGCACACAACTAACAAGAGGTAGTTCCTGTAGCCACGCACCGTACCGATATGGTGCCTGCACACGACTAACAAGAGCTAGTGCCTGTAGCCTACGCACCGTACCGATATGGTGCCTGCACACAACTAACAAGAGGTAGTACCTGTAGCCCACCGTACCGATATGGTGCCTGCACACAACTAACCGTACGCACCGTACCGATATGGTGCCTGCACACAACTAACAAGAGCTAGTACCTGTAGCCTACGCACCGTACTGATATGGTGCCAGCACACGACTAACAAGAGCTAGTGCCTGTAGCCCACGCACCGTACCGATATGGTGCCTGCACGCGACTAACAAGAGCTAGTACCTGTAGCCACGCACCGTACCGATATGGTGCCTGCACACAACTAACAAGAGGTAGTACCTGTAGCCTACGCACCGTACCGATATGGTGCCTGCACACAACTAACAATAGGTAGTACCTGTAGCCACGCACCGTACCGATATGGTGCCTGCACACAACTAACAAGAGGTAGTACCTGTAGCCCACGCACCGTACCGATATGGTGCCTGCACACAACTAACAAGAGGTAGTACCTGTAGCCACGCACCGTACCGATATGGTGCCTGCTCACAACTAACAAGAGCTAGTGCCTGTAGCCTACGCACCGTACCGATATGGTGCCTGCACACAACTAACAAGAGCTAGTGCCTGTAGTCTACGCACCGTACCGATATGGTGCCTGCTCACAACTAACAAGAGCTAGTGCCTGTAGCCTACGCACCGTACCGATATGGTGCCTGCACACGACTAACAAGAGCTAGTGCCTGTAGTCTACGCACCGTACCGATATGGTGCCTGCACACGACTAACAAGAGCTAGTGCCTGTAGCCACGCACCGTACCGATATGGTGCCTGCACACGACTAACAAGAGCTAGTGCCTGTCGCCACGCACCGTACCGATATGGTGCTGCACTAGCCTGCACACGACTAACAAGAGCCCGGGTACCTGTAACACACACCCACCATGTCAACCTGCTTCACGCTAGCAACAAAAGACAAACATTGTAACATTTTGTTCATTCATTACGTACTATATTTAGTTACAAATGATTAAAAGCGTTTTTAGCCAATTATCTTACGATTAGTATTTCTAGTATCAGGTCTTTCTTTACTGCTCATTTTCATATGAGCAATTTAAACATTAAATGACATTTAAAACAATGATTAGCGATTAATTTAAAGCGATTGACTTTATCATTAATTGTGCCTTTCATGAACTGTAATTGCCATACAGACCCTAAATAATGAGACTCTCTAACTATCTTACCCGTATAGGTTCCCATCGAAATAGTTTGGGTTTACCATCATCAATACACGGCCCTTTGTCTTCCTCTCTTTCACACACGCCGTTATCACAAAGTTTACCGTACACGGTTTTCTTACCAACCACACAGGTTGTGGCGACGACGAGTAATGTAACAATGCAAAGGAAAGTGAGGGAGCACGCCATTCTAGGTTCACCGCGGCTTGATCAAAACTCAAAACATTTCTAAATCAAATATAATATCAATAAAACTAGAAAAGATGGTGAATGTTTGGTTTATTGGGAAGGTGTTTTTACTACTGCGCAGACGCAGAGTAAATAAGAGCAGGGAATGCGTGAATTATTAATTGTGTTGGAATTTCTTAAACAAACTTGAACTTTTTTGTTTCTTTCAAATAAAATCACTCGTAAAGCTAAGAGGGAACCACGCTAAATGTAACTCCATATTACGGTGAAATACTTCAGTAGAAACACTGATGTAGATTTCTGTAGTCGCGCGAATCTAACAAGACACTATTAGACCTTCTAATTAAATACACGCGTGGTTCTAAATAGAAACACCAGCAGCAAATTGTTACGAGTTGTTATTTCGTTGAATTTGAAGAACAGGAGAGTTTCCAGAGTAGTTCAATCCTGATGCAGAAGTGAAGGGATTATTCGGACACTCTCGGTAAGTAATGTGCTGGCTTGGAATCAGTTGAGCAGGGAGCTGCATGATTCTAAGTGTTACTAGCGAGTCATAGAGTCGTTTTCTTATGAGTCTTACGGTCACGGTACGGAAGACATCTATTCAACCAATCACAGCGCGCAAAATCATTGCTCAACCAATCAGAATGCTTGAACACGGCACGGTCACCGCACGGCACGGTCACCGCACGGCACGGTCACCGCACGACACAATCGTACCGTATCTACTTCCCACTCATACGAAAACGACTCTAATATATACGTTCAAGAGACCATTATATAATGGTCTCTACATTGAATGTAGAATTATATAATGGTCTCTTGAACGTATAATCCAGCATTGACGACTCTTAAATAATGTTCATATGCAGGCTTAGCCTCGAATCCAGGAGTTGTTGTTTTGTTTTCTATCTCAGAAGTGAGGCTAAACCCGCATATGAATATTAGTTAAGAGTCGTCAATAATGGTCTCTTGATACATTAGTCATTAAAGTAGGCGATTTAGCATGGAAAAGTATTTATACAATCATAGTAATCAATTTGCTTTATTTAAGTCAGGAAAACTTTATTCAGAAATGCATACACAAGCATACAGCTATTTCAAAAAACGTTGAAAACTGAATACTGAATACTGAATAGTGCATTCCAAGACCAAAGGGCATTGTGGGCCTCGTTATTTTGAAAGAAAAAGTAAATATACAGCGATTTGTACGCCATATGGAGCTAGTATATTGTTTCTGATGGAATACACAACAAATAAAATAAAATATTATTATTTATATTACTTTAGACAATATTACACGAGTCCCAAAATGCATACACTATTATTCAGTATCAACGTTTTTTGAAATAGCTGTAAACATTATTTGTTAAGTCAATGTCTTTAATGATTTCTTCCCAAAAATTTTTTATACAACTGATTTTAAGATCAAACTTCAGTGTTAAACTGTTTATTAGAGAAAATCTTCCTACGTTACCATGGTTACTTTTACTAATTATTACAACTTATTTTAATCAAAATAATAATAATTTAAGTTATCAAAAATGTTATATTTACTCATTACAGTCTTACTTGTTCATTTATTCAAAACTAGTTAAGGTACATGATCATTCTAAAAATCATCGAATACAAATTTATTTTATTGATAAAAAGGTCAGTTCTTACTCAGTTTACAATATCTTTCTGTTTACTAATTGATCAGTTTTAAACCAAATGTTACCTGTGGTATACCCGCGTAATGGCCTGCGTTTCCGTTCATTATAGTATTGTCATAATACTCTGTTGAACGCAGACGATTGCGCGCGTATTTCTAATAATCGGTATTCCATTTGACAAAGAGCCAACGCTCAAACAGAGCGGCACTCGGTCGAATGGAATCGGAACCGAGGATGTACCGTCGTTGCTAAAGCAAAATTCACACAACAGGTGGAATAGTCAAGGATATTCCGAGTTACTGGAGCCAGTCAAAACGCGTCAAAACTGCTACCACTGATTTGGTAAAATACTAAAAGTATTTGTACGATACGCAGTAACAAAAGAAATCGTACCACTGGGCTTGAGTATCACATCAATGAGTAAAGCTTGGTCTTCACTACGACGCTTGCAACCATAAGCGCAAGCACAAGCATATGAATTTGTGCCATGTGAAAACGGGACCAACAAAAGCATAAGCGCAGACAAAAGAAATGGAAAACGTTTGATCTTGTACTTTCGCTTGCGCGTATGCTTGCGTTATCCAACGGATAGCACTATCGCACCTTTCGTATGCAACCGGGCCCAGGCTTTAAGTTGTCTTATATGGATTTTAGTTGGTTCATCATCAAAGCTGCTACGAGGTTTCGCTTGGACTTATGCTAGGTTTTAATTTGTCTTATATGGATTTGTAGTTGGTTCGTCATCAAAGATGCTACGAGGTTTCGCTTGGGCTTATGCTAGGTTTTAATTTGTCTTATATGGATCTGTAGTTGGTTCATCATCAAAGCTGCTACGACTTTCGATATTCTCAATGTCTAATGCAGGTATCCAGTTGTTTGCGACCCATTTGTGTCCCTTCTTGACTCCACAACCTCCATGTATGGTGTAGTCATCTCTCTCACCCAATAACCCAGTGTCCTCGTCTACATAATGATTGTACCACAAGATGGCCTTACCTTGCTCGGCTGGGACCACGAGTCGTGATGTAACGCAATTGTGGATTAAGTTAAATGCGTCTCCTGGAACGTTATTTACAAAATCCTGAAAAGAAATGAAACAAATTGACATTGATTGATGAGGAATCTCTGATTGAAGAATAATTACCAAATCAAACGGTGTACTGTAAAATGAACGGAGGAAAAAAGAAAAGCAATGTCAAATAAAAAGAGGTGGAGGAATAAGTGAATGAATAAATGAATATATGAAAGAACGAAGGAAGGAAGGAATGGATGAATGAATGGATGAATGAATGGCGGAATGAAAGAAAGAATGGATGGTTGAATGAATGAATGAAAGAAGAAATGAACGGTGGAATGAATTTATGAATTAATGGATGATTGAATGAATGGCGGAATGAATGAATGGATGGATGGATCAATAAATGGATGGATGGATGGATGGATGAATAGATGGATGAATGCATGAATGAATGAATGAATGAATGAATGAATGAATGAATGAATGAATGAATGAATGAATGAATGAATGAATGAATGAATGAATGAATGAATGAATGAATGAATGAATGAATGAATGAATGAATGAATGAATGAATGAATGAATGAATGTATGGATGAATGGTTTTGTGAAAATGTTAATTACATGATATATTTTACACAGACAGCTAGCGTTCTCAAGGTCTACAAATGTGAGTTGTCTTACCTCCTCGCTGTAAGTCTCATTGTCTGCTACAGGAAAGGCCGTCTCACCACCCTCTTCAACATCGTTTAAGTAATACAGGATTGTAGCATACCTAAATATTTACATCGCCTTAATAATGATAATAAAATAATAATAATAATAATAATAATAATAATAATAATAATAATAATAATAATAATAATAATAATAATAATAATAATAATAATAATAATAATAATAATAATAATAATAATAATAATAATAATAATAATAATAATAATAAATAATAATAATAATAATAATAATAAATAATAATAATAATAATAATAATAATAATAATAATAATAATGGTAATAATAATAAAATAATAATAATAATAATAATAATAATAATAAAATAATAATAATAATAATAATAATAATAATAATAATAATAATAATGGTAATAATAATAATAATAATAATAATAATAATAATAATAATAACAATAATAATAATAATTACTAAAAGAGGAATTGACCGGAACGGATGACATATTTCCAATGAAATGGTTTGTCTTTAGACGTGTTACTGCATGTCTAGTAACATACCTACAGAGTCTGCACTCTGTGTGTCTAGCTTCTGTAGTGTGGCAGCATTTGAAAAACGGGTTCTCAGTAATTGACTGGCTATCATAATGGCCGTTATAATGACCATCTCTTTCATATCGTACGACCTTAAGAAGAAGAAAGAAATTAAAAACGTGTACGTTCTATGACATGCGTCATAGCGCGGTTAAACTTACTTGGACAGGCTCTCCTCCTCGGATGAATTCCTCAGGCAGTCTAGTTAATTTCCTAACCCTTAAAATACATAAAGAAATATCATTGCAATTTTACAAAGTAATGGCAAAATCATTGCTACATCGACAATTAGCATATAAATTGACTCAGTAAAGCCCCTTCCCTTCCACAGTGAAGCCTCTCCCCTTCCACAGTGGCTCTCCCCTTCCCCAGTAAAGCCCCTCTCCTTCTACAGTAAAGCCCCTTCCCTTCCACAGTGAAGCCTCTCCCCTTCCCCAGTAAAGCCCCTCTCCTTCTACAGTAAAGCCCCCTCCCTTCCACAGTGAAGCCTCTCCCCTTCCACAGTGGCTCTCCCCTTCCCCAGTAAAGCCCCTCTCCTTCTACAGTGAAGCCTCTCCCCTTTCCCAAAGCCCCTCCCTTTCCCCAGTAAAGCCTCTCCCCTTCCCCAGTAAAGCCCCTCCCCTTTCCCAATAAAGCCCCTCCCTTTCCCCAGTAAAGCCTCTCCCCTTCCCCAGTAAAGCCCCTCCCCTTCCACAGTGAAGCATCTCCCCTTCCCCAGTAAAGCCCCTCCCTTTCCTCAGTAAAGCCCCTCCCCTTCCACAGTAAAGCCCCTCCCCTTCCACAGTGAAGTCTCTCCCCTTCCCCAATAAAGCCCCTCCCATTCCCCAGTAAAGCCTCTCCCCTTCCCCAGTAAAGCCCCTCCCCTTCCACAGTGAAGCATCTCCCCTTCCCCAATAAAGCCCCTCCCTTCCCCCAGTAAAGCCCCTCCCCTTCCACAGTGAAGCCCCTCCCCTTCCACAGTGAAGCCTCTCCCCTTCCCCAATAAAGCCCCTCCCTTTCCCCAGTAAAGCCCCTCCCCTTCCACAGTAAAGCCCCTCCCCTTCCACAGTGAAGCCTCTCCCTTTCCCCAATAAAGCCCCTCCCTTTCCCCAGTAAAGCCCCTCCCCTTCCACAGTGAAGCCTCTCCCCTTCCCCAATAAAGCCCCTCCCTTTCCCCAGTAAAGCCTCTCCCCTTCCCCAGTAAAGCCCCTCCCCTTCCACAGTGAAGCATCTCCCCTTCCCCAATAAAGCCCCTCCCTTTCCCCAGTAAAGTCCCTCCCCTTCCACAGTGAAGCCCCTCCCCTTCCACAGTGAAGCCTCTCCCCTTCCCCAATAAAGCCCCTCCCTTTCCCCAGTAAAGCGCCTCCCCTTCCAAAGTAGGAAATTCTAAAGGAGAAGTTATTTTTTAATACATGGGACGATTGTTCATTAACGCAACGTTGTGTAACATGGAGCGAATGGTGAGTGGTGTACAAAACCCCGCAAATTGTGTCGCATAACATATCATACTCACGTCACGAAAAATCGTCACGCGTAACAGAAGTGAGGAAAGGGGTTGAAATCAGAACTACATAACTATAGTTATAGCAATGTACTTCTGTAGTTACATTTATACCACATCCTTACTAACTTGATCATTATTATCATCGATCATCATCATCATCATCATATAATCATCACTACCATCATGCACCACCAACATCACCACCATCATATCATAATCATCACCACCATCATCGCCCTCATTATCATCATCATCACCACCACCATTATCATCACCATCACAGCTGATTCCAACCACATACATACCGT
This sequence comes from Actinostola sp. cb2023, assembly GCA_033675265.1. Taxonomy (NCBI): domain Eukaryota; kingdom Metazoa; phylum Cnidaria; class Anthozoa; order Actiniaria; family Actinostolidae; genus Actinostola; species Actinostola sp. cb2023. The sequence goes on along the minus strand of JAUJYZ010000439.1, from coordinate 904,763 downwards.
TCCCTGAGTTGCCTGATCATTGGATCACCAATCCTTCCATGTGGTATCCAGGCCTGGTTGCTAGATCTCTCTCTATGTTTGGGATGATGTTCCTTTAATACATTCATGTACGAGTCTATTGAGGCCGTGGGGAAGGTTCTAAACTCCGCCATAGTTACAATACCTATAGAGCAACATATAAGGAATTCGTGAAATCAACACGGGAAGCCATACGATATATTCCACGACATACCGTCATCCAATTGTTTAAGCTCCAGCTTTTGGGTCCTGGCATAAACAAGGCAAGAATACAACATATTTAATATAAGTAGTATACAGACATGCACATGCAAGAAAGCCTGTACCCCCCCCCCCCCCCCCCCCCCCCCCCCCCCATATTTGCATGTACTTACATATTGTCTATATCCTCCATTGAAAAATACATATACTTGTATGTTAGAGCATAAAGGATCATCTTCAAAATAAAGAATAAAAACAGTCAGAATTTTTAATGACAAATAAATTATACAAAAAAGCGGAATGAAACATATAAGTCGCTCACCTCGTCTTTTGTAATAACGCCATCTAGATTTCTATCCCAGTTGACAAATTGGCCGGCAATGCCAACAGCATGGCCTGAGGTCAAATAATCACAAACAAAATTAGTGTGAGCAGTAGAAACTGTCTTTGTCTCAGGCAGTCACAGGACGGAAAACTGATAATATTAAATCAGGGAGTTTAGACTTCTTTCATACCGTCTAAGTTGCTCTTCTTTTCAAGCAATCGCTCATCAAAATGTGTTATGCTCGTGTGGAGACCTTTGTCGATAGCCAGCTTCTTGATGTGTTCGCACTCTTCTGGAGTCAAGAAGTTCTTAATTTCTGTACACAAAAAGCCACGTGTCATTAGAAAGCATTTGTAAACAATTCTACAATAATAAACAATATCAGTTTGATCTATTTATGGTGACTTCTCTTCGCTGTTTTATCGAGTTTTGAATTTGAAATGCTTTGCGACTCGTAAACAACGGAGAGAGCAACTTTTGGCGGGAATATTGGACGCGCGCGTGTTCGTTCCAGGTAAACGCGGGAAATTGTTGACACTGACAGATATCGGTCAGTAAAAGTTGTGGTCGAATTCAACATTGTTTCTTCAGAGAAGGAAATAAATTACATCTGTTAGTAAGGATTTTCTTTATTGCTTGTGTGGTACTTCCCCTTCTTCTTTTTCTTCTTCTTCTTCTTCTCCGTCCTGTTGGTGTCCGTATGGACCTTTTCGTAGTTTCCCTAAATGCTTCATGATTCTGCGCGCGCAAGCGAGGTCAGGGAGGAAAACTATTTAGAATTGATCGTGTAGTGAGGAAAATATGAGTACTGTATCTAATCAAGAACAGGAAAAAACTATTTTCTTTGCTTGAGAATTTGCATCTATCTTTATAGTTCTTCTTACGCACTTTTAATTTAAAAGTCTAAGTTTTCTATTGAATTTCTTGGTTCTCTCTTAATATTTTCGATCTATTTTTTACCCTGACCTCGCTTGCACGCGCAGAATCATGAAGCATTCTGGGAAACTACGAAAAGGTCCATTAACGGGGTTCCGCCGACTGTAGAACTAGTTCTTATTTAACAAACAGCACAGTTTTCAGCCAATCAGAGCGCGCGGATTGACTTGACTATATAATAAAAACCAAGAGACCATGAATAAATTTAATGTCAGTCACTGAGGCTTACCGAAAATTGGAGGCTTCAAGGCTACTGTTCTCATCGTGAATTTCTTATCTGGTTCTAGTTCCAACTCACGTGTGTAACCTTTCTGTAAACCACCAGAATTTAGAATAAAACTATTAATACGTGTCATACGGGAAGAAAAATTAGTATATTGCAGTAAAAAAAAATTAAATAAAATTGCGTTCTTGTAAAAAGGTACAACTGAAAACCGTCTTTCCAGTGTGCATGAGCCTTATAGCACGTACTCCCATCATGGATTGTTCGGAAATTGGTTCTGTCACCAAAAGCAAAACAATAAACAGTTTCATGACTAACAACTTGAGCAGAACTGAAGCGCAAAACTGATCTCAGTTGTCTTTTCGAAATGGTTTACAAGACTTTTCTTTTGTTTGGAAGGGCACAAAATGAATTTTTTTTTTGTCATTTCTCATGTCGGATCAGTGTGGCATCAGTGCATGGAAAAACTACCCATTTAACATTACTTTGAGTGATATATAAAACTCATCAGGAATTCGATCGGAAAGTTGTCGTATAACCGTCGGGTTTAGCAAAAGAACAGACTTAATTACCCTAATCGGTTCCCATCGAAATAGCTTTGGTTTGTTGTAGTACTCGTCTATACAAGGTCCTTCGTCTTCTTCTCTGTAGCAAACGCCATTTTGACAAGATACTCCATATTTCCATTCTTTGCTCAAGACCAAGTTCACACAAATAAGAAAAATACAAAACCTACTGAGTTTAACAGCTGTAAGACGTGTCATACTTTTAAAACTGGTACATAGAAAGCCTCACTGACAAAAATGCCTATAAAATCTAAATCTAAAATGGGAATGGCGGTCATTGACTATTGTATCGATCTTTTGCTACAGCGCATGTCCAGTGCAGTATCAAGAACAAGGAAGCATTAATTTTTTAATGATTTTTTTTCGTGCAATTTGTCATGTCCGTTTGCTCGCCAAATGGCAAATGAATGACATTTGAATTCATCTTTAAATTCCCACCAGAATGACCTGCAGCTAAAACAATAGTTTCACAAGAATGCCACAGGTTGCTTTAAAATCACTTTTCGGATCATGGTCGTAATTAATTGAAGTCACGTGATATTTTTTTGTTTTGTTACTGGCCTGTTTTGGTCGTGGACTAGGAGGCGATGTGTTTGACAAACCTGACATGGGATATCTTCAATCGTATATGTATCAAATGTAATATTTTTAGTTTTCACTTAAAAAGTGAATCGTAATTAGCTCATGAGTCATCGAGAATGTCATTGTTATTCGTTTGTTTAGTCTTTTTCCCTCCGGGAAATTTAATTCAATTTTGATTTTTTTAAAATAAAAATAAAAAAAATCCAATTTTTTTCGCGCGCAAAAATCACGACAGGGCCTGGTACCAACTTAGTTACCAGCCTTCGGACGCTTTTTGGACAACCCGCAATGCCTATCGGGACACTAAAATGGCGTCTGAGTAAAAAGCCATTGATCAAAATATTTGTGCCTGAAAATCTGACGTTAGATCGTAAATATCTCATAGGATTTCGGATTATAATGACAAGAAAACGTTTAAGACGTGAAGATAAACGACATAAGCCCAAGGCTTTAGCTGAACAGGCTAAAAAACTAAGAGAATCAGTTGCAACAGGAAATGTGAAAATGGTTCGAGAACTGATAAGTGGTGGAGCATCAGTGAATCAGAAAGACCCAAATGGCTGGACTCTGTTGCATCTAGCAGCCAGTAGAGGACAGGAAAGAGCATTAAGGGTTTTATTAGAAGAAGGAGGTGATCCATTAGTTAAAGATTCAGTCGGTGGATTCACTGCCATGCATTATGCAGCGATGCATGGCAGAACTCGAATATGCCGTCTTCTTCTAGATTACGAAGGCCTGGATAGTAAAAAACTCGTCGATGCTAGAAGCGATGATGGATGGACTTCGTTACACGTCGCTGCTCACTATGGTCGAGAGCCATTTGTGAAGCTCTTACTAGAATCCAATGCTCAGGTTGATGCCCTGAGTGACAAAGGCACTACTGCACTCCAACTAGCAATAATTCGTGAAAGAACTAATTGTGTAAAAGTCCTTTTAGAATCTGGAGCCAACATAGATGTACAGTTTGGTTTTCCTCTTCGTTATGCTGTTATAAAAGGGAATATTCTTTGTGCACGGATATTAGTGGAACATGGAGCTAAACCAAGTATAAGGAGACTGGAAGATGGACAGACACCATTACATCTGGCAGCTCTAAGAAACAACGAAACTTTGGCGAAACTTTTGTTTACATTTGGTGCTGATGTAAACGTGTTTAACGATGAGGGACTGACTCCTCTAGGTATTTCTCAGATGATGTGTAATGTGAACAATACAGAAAGTGGCTGTGTCAGGTTTTTGACAAGTGCAACAAGTAAGTTCTAATATTTGTGTCTTGATAGTGTGGTAAACCTGTAACTATTAGTTACATGTAGTGTGTGATAGTCAAATGAAAACAAAAGAACACAATGGAATTATAGTGTACTAATTAACAATAGGGAGCTTAAGCAGCAGACGTTTTTTGTCAACACGGACAAAATAATGTCAAAATAACGCGCACTGACGAATAATGTTCGAAATGGACATCAACAGTCGTTTCGAACATCATTCGTCAAGGCACGCACCGTCCGTGTTGACAAAAACGTCTGATTCTTGAGCTCTAATTATTCCACAAAATTGAGTCGTACATGAGCTGATAGCCAATGAGGCGCTAGCCGAGTTGGCTGTCAGCCATGTACATGTATGACGAGATTGAGTGGAATAATAATGTTTTATTATATAGACAACCACTGGATTGTGAGAAATATAGCATTTGCTTTTATTTTTAGTTTGGTAAAACTGGTTTGCCATTGTTGAAAATCTCCAACTTTCTCTACTCATGGTATATGAGCTGATAGCCTACTAGTAGAGTAGCCAATCAGAGTGCACGCTTGCTCATATCCAGTGTGTTGAGTGGGAATTCGTGTTTGTTGACATACATATTTTTATGCTTTGTCCAATGAAAACCAGAAAACAAAATTGTCTTCCCTGGCATATGAGAACCAGGCTTTACCGTAGCATGTATTTTATATTAGTTTCATAAATGTACTTATATTTGTATGTTTATTTACAGGAAATGTACGAAGTCTACAGGATTGTTGTCGACTGGTAATTCGTCAAACATTAAGTCGTGAACGCTTAGGGGATATTTCAAACTTACCCGTGCCAAACCACGTAAAACATTTTTTGAATTACAAGTATAATTTTCTCTAAGCATTACAGTGAAAGGGTAAATCTAAATGTTTGTGGTAACACTTGCTGGAAAATAAAGATTGTATTGTTTTATTCACATCACTAAATAATTAGCTAATATAATCTGATACACACACAAATTAGTGTATGATATTTATAAGGACAATAATATTGTGAATTTTAAAAAAATTGTGAAGATTTGTAAGAATTGAGAAAAATAGAGAAATAAAGTACAAAACGAAAATGCTATATGGACCGGTAGCCTCCTCCGCAGGCAACTCCTTGGGGTTTGGGGTTCCTGTGTGATGAAGAGAGGGAAATGAGGCTAATATGGATGATTACTGGTTACTGTCATTATTTACCTTAACTGAGGGGAAAACACGGCCCCCATGTACTTTCAAGCAGAGCTCAGCTCATGATGACGTCTATCTAAAGCAATTCCTGTGCCCAATGTCTGCTCCCACGCTGAATAAAATCCACAAAGGTGACGTCAGCGTCTCCCAACGCACTACCACAGGAAGCCCATGAAAGAAGTGCCACAGGTAACCCACTCGATGTCTTCATGCCATCCATAAATGGCCTCTGACATTTTAATCAGTCGTTGTAAGATCTTATTAAGAGTAAGGATTAAAATGGATATGGACAAATAACAATAAAAAGAGAAAAAACTGAATCAAATAATTACGGTATTGTATTTTTTGTCGAAGTGAGATTTTACCCATGATGCCATGCAGTTGCCCATTTGTTGTGATTGTCGAATCGAATGGCCAGCTTTATCAGTTTTAACTCGAATTCTTCCGTATTTTCGCGACAAAAGGAGAAAGGTGAGACGATTTGAAATATCTTTATTCTGTCTGTGTGGTTAGTTTATCAACAAATTAATAACTTAAATGGTGTTGCCTGTCACCCTTTGTTGACTTCAACGGACATAGCGGAAAAACTGCAAAGCTGTTGTTTTCATACAGTTAATGAATTGAAATACATTTCATACAGTTAATGAATTGTTTTCATTAACTGGCAATGATACATCAAGAACTGCAATTGATACATTTGTGATACCATTACTCAAAACTTGTGGCAAAATCTTATTAAGTTACAGTAAAATTTCAAAGTCAAATGTGATAGCTTTACAGAATTCTTAAAATATTAAAGTTATTGTGCTTTGCAGGATTAGCTTTATACCAAGACTGCTATTGGCCTTACAAGTTGATATTGATACAGTGTTGTCAGCAACATGCAGCAAACAGAATCTGGGAACAGAATGCAGAATGAATACTCTGAATGTATACATTGTGATCGGAGAACGCTTGGTTGGATAGGTTTCACAATCTTGTTCTTTTTGATTGCCGTAACATTTCTAGGAAGTGACATATTCAGTGGTGGTTTCATTTTTCTTACATTAAGTGGTTTTTGTTTGGTCGTCACATTAATTTACATTCACAGACAACGCAGTGGTTTAGGAACAGCTGGTCAGGTACCATTGGGTGGCGCTACACAGCCAATTCCTGGACAAACTCAAGTACCAGCCTATCCAACCACTCAACTATATCCAGCATCTCAGCCATATCCTCCTCATCCGTACCCTACACAGCCTTATTACCAACCTCAACCTTTCCACACTCCAGGTGCATGTGATACAGTCTTGGGAGATAAAATGCCACCTCTACCATCCTACAGTGAAGTAGTTAGTGGTCGTCAACCCATCCACACTACACCTCACAGTCCCCAACCTTATCCTCCTTCACAGCAAGTAGTTTCAAGTGCTCCAGGAGCATCAAGAGATATGCAATCTCCACAAACACAAGCAGGTCCAAGTGATACAGTCTTGGGAGAAAATATGCCACCTCCACCATCCTACAGTGAAGCAATTGGTGGTCAAAAATATTAATGTAATGGGTGAACCATAAAATGGCTTTTTATATGTAGAATCAATTAATTATTTTTTTAATTAATCATTCTATGTCACACTAAATATTATCTATGTCTTCCTTTCTTTCTTCTTGTCATTAGAATTTGTACTTGTACTTTTTACATCACTTTATTTCATCCCACTGGTCTGCCCAGAATAATTATTACTATTTGCAGGCCATGTAGTATTGTATAGAGTATTGTATAGAGTATTGTATATTTATTTACTAATAAGGTGTCAAAAGAATTTCAATATGTGACCTTGTCCAGCTTAAAATGAGATTAACACTACAATATATGTCACATGTCTCATTCTATATTTGTTTTGCGAGCATGGAATTTTAATTTCAAAAGCATAAATTACCTCTGCCTGTGAAAATGGGCATGTTTCTGATGTGATGTTTGCTTTTGACATTAAAATTCCACGCGTGCAAAAGGAATGTATTATGTGACATTTATTGTCAGTGTTAATCTCTTTTTATAATAGCTGCAGGAAAACGTTAATTCATTCTCTCCCCCCAGTCTTCCCCTCCCCTCTCTCCCCTCCCCCTCTCTCCCCTCCCCCTCTCTTCCCCCCCCCCCTCTATTCCCCTCCCCCCCCCCTCCTCCTCCCCCATGTGCCAGGCTACACAGGGAACAGTGAAGGATGTCTTGGATTTCAGGACCCTTGAGAATAATCTTTGGGACCCATGAGATGGAAATGTTCCAAAACTGTCAGTCGATCTATGATCATGACAAAAACTAAAGAAGACTTTAACTTGCAAATATAAAGATTGTATTGGTTTATTCACATCACTAAATAATTAGCTATTATAATCTGATACACACACAAACTAGTGTATGGCATTTATAAGGACAATAATATTGTGATTTTTTTTAAAAAGTGTTAAGATCTAGATTTGTAAGAATTAAGAAAAATAGAAAAATAAAGTACAAAAAGTAAATGCTATATGGATGATTCCTGTGTGTTTAAAAGTGATGATATTGCAAGTTCCTCACGAGAGACCGGAAATGATGTATATTGAAGCAATACACAGGTAACCCACTCAATGCATCAATGGCAGGCCATCCATAAACGGATGAAATTTGTAACATCGATGTAAGATCTCTAAAAGAATAAGAATCTTGAGTAAGGATTTGGATATGAACAAATAACAATAAAAAGAGAAAAAACGAAATTGGCGAAGTGAGATTTGACCCATGATGCCATGCAGTTGCCATTTGTTGTCAGCCGTCACGCGAAGTGGCTGTGTCGGCCATCGTGTCGGCCATCGATCTGTGTCGAATCTTTATCAGTTTTAACTGAAATCCCCCCGGATTTCCTGCTGAATCGAATGTATTTTCGCGACTTAAAAGGTGGGATGATTTGAAATATCTTTATTCTGTCTGTGTGGTTTGTTTATCAAAATATAAGCTTAAATGAAAAAATCAAAATTGCGATAGCTATAAATTTACAGAATTCCTCTTGTCTTGTGCTTATGCAGATAATTCTATTAACATCAGAAAAGCCTACCAAGACAGTGCTATTGGCCTTACAAGTTGATTTTGATACAGTACTGTCAGCAACATGCAGCCAACAGAATCCGGGAACAGAATATTGCAACACCCTGAAGGTCGAGTTGTGGGGAATCGAATATACTATACCAGATCCAGTCAATACTGTGACTGTTCATGTACACATTGTGATCGGAGAAAGCTTGGTTGGATAGGTTTCACAATCTTGTTCTTTGCGATTGCCATAACATTTCTAACAACTGGCAATTCAATTGGTGGTTTGATTTTTCTTGGATTCAGTGGTCTATGTTTGGTCATCACATTAATTTACATTCACAGACAAAGAGGTTTTGGAACAGCTGGTCAGTTTCAAATGCAAACTGTGACTTACAACCAGGTACCATTGGGTTGCGCTACACAGCCAATTGCTGGACAAACCCAAGTACCAGCCTATCCAACCACTCAACTATATCCAGCATCTCAGCCATATCCTCCTCATCCGTACCCTACACAGCCTTATTACCCACCTCAACCCTTCCACTCTCCATCTTACAGTCCCCAACCTTACCCCGCTTCACAGCAAGTAATTCCAAGTGCTCCAGGAGCATCAAGAGATATGCAATCTCCGCAACAAGCAGGTCCACGTGATACAGTCTTGGGAGATAATATGCCACCTCCACCATCCTACAGTGAAGTAGTTGGTGGTCCAAAATATTAATATAATGAACCATGAAATGGCTTTTTATATGTACATTTCCAATATATAATATATTCAATTCATCAATATTCAAGGCAACCCACAGGTAGCCCAAGCTCACTGTTTGTGGCTATTTACTAGAGATATATGTGACTAAGCGAAACATGGAATAAAATCGTTGAATTTTAATAAAATCCAATAAGACTTACATGGTGTCTTCTTTATATACTTGGTTATCCTCCTGCTGAGTTACAGCGAATTTCGTTTAAGGTTTAGCTGCTTTTCCCTTGCCTAAACCTTAACGAAATTCGCTGTAACTCAGCAGGAGGATAACCAAGTATATAAAGAAGACACCATGTAAGTCTTATTGGATTTTATTGAAATTCAACGATTTTATTCCATGTTTCGTTTAGTCACATACAGTATATCTCTAGTAAATAGCCACAAACAGTGAGCTTGGGCTACCTGTGGGGAACCAAGCAAGAAGGTATTGGATTTCAGGACCCATGAGATGGAAATGTTCCACAACTGTCAATGACAAAAAATAAAACTTAAAAAATTCCGAAATATAAAGAAGATGACGGGGAAAAAAACCGAAAAATAGCAAGGAGTATATTGAAAGGAACATCGGGTGGCCATGGGCGTTGAGCGAATTACCCATGATTCCTTTGTGGCTTTGTGGACAGAGAGACGTATCGTGACAAAAACAAACTCCGTGAATGTCGAATTGTTTACATGTTAACAGTTTCTCGTCGTCGCCTCAACGATTGCGTTTTTATCTAATTCAAGAAAAGGTAATTCGATTTGTGGACGGGGAAGTATTTTCAAGCGATGCGAGTAGCCCACTCGGCGCCTTCTTCACTGGTTCTTGAAATTGAATTTTGATTGAGTTTGTTCACAACACTTGTCTGTCGTACGTATTTTAAAACTCATATATTAAACTTAGTTTGATTTTATTTTGAGCCAGAATGACAGTATTATCGACTTTATTCTTACAATTGTGTTCGTGGTCTTCATGACCTGCACTGAAGTCGAACAGCTGAGTTTATGGTGACTGATTTTTATCAACAGCTGAGCTGATTAACGACGAAACGTCCAGTGTTTACACTTCATAAAGAAGGATGCATCCTCAAGGTCGAGTCGCTGGTAATCGTATCTACTATGGCAATTATCGTGGAGGTGTTTGCAGCGAATACAATCGGAAGAAGTGCCTTCTGATATTTGTTACGATCATGTTCTTGCTTATTGGTCTGATAGTTACGATAGTCGGGTTCACACTCAAGCCTTTTTGGGATGAAAGTCATTCATGGTGTTCATGGTGCATGGAGGATAGGCTGGCTACACAGAGAAATACTGCGAACTGCCGAATAGTTGGTCCTATTTTACTTGGCATAGGTGTTATTCTGGTAGTCATCACATGCTATTACAGTCACAAAATGAAGGACTCTGTTGCCAATGAAGGAACAACCATGAGTACAGTGAGTGCACCAGCAACGACAACAACGAGCTACAACCAGGTTCCACCACCCAGTACCACATATCCTGGCCCTGGGACAATGCAATCACCAAGCTATGGAACTAATTATCCCCAACCACAGCAATACCCTCCCTCTCAACCACACCCCTCACAGCCTTACCCTCCACAATATCCCTCTCAAAGTTACCCTCCACCACAAGCAGCTCCAAGTGTACCAATGAACCCAGCAAACATGCCACCTCCACCATCGTACAATGACGCTACTGTTGGTCAAAAGTTCTAAATTATCTGGACCATGATTGCCTGGTGTGAATGCAAGAGAAATCTGTCTTGTATTAGCGATAGCTTGTATGTAGCTGATAAATATAGTTTTTACAGTAGACAATAGTTCCGGGACTTTGGTAACTGGCCACTAATATAGGGGTGGCCACCTAATAGTGGTTTAACTGTACATATAATGTATTTATATACCCACAAATTAGGGAGGTGTTCTAAACATACAAAAACAAAAACAAACCATGGGGGAACTCCCAGGGGTGGACTCCCATATATAAAGTTGTGGGGATGTTCGTCGTATCTTTTAGGTGTCCAGATCCACGATTTGGTACCTCTTAGGGTGTCACAAATCTAAAAGGACCACAAGAAACTAATACCCCGTTCACACCAAGGCTTAAACATGGTTTAAGGTGGTTTAACTAAACGGGTTTAGGAAATTATCTACAAACGCCATGCAACGTACCTTTGGCACAAAACTGCTGGTAAAACTGTCCTTTCTGTTGCACAGTAGAAATTCCAGGTAGTTTGATTCTTGTGAAATCAAATGCCCTCGAATTAGAGAAGCGAGAATAAACTCGGTTTAACTAAACAAGGTTTGGTGTGAACGGGGTATAAGCCGGTACCTTTTAGTGTGTTTGTTAGTAGATACCCAATAAGATAATGATAGCCGGAATGAGAGTTGTAGCTTTTGTAACTTTAGAGTTGGTACCTTTTGAGGGGTAAAAATTATTCGTTGCCACGCCCATCTGGACAAGACTCGAGTACCCATTAGCGGTCATTTTCAAAAATTCTGATGAGCATCCCCACCAATAATTTATATATGGAAGTCATATCAACTTCCTCCCTCCTCCTCTCCCCCCCCCCCCCCCCCCCCCCCCCCCCCCCCCCCCCCCCCCCCCCCCCCCCCCCCACCATGTCCCCACATTTGAAACAAGATGTAGGGTCTTGATTGTAAGAACTGTGCGATGGAAATATTATTGGAAACATATAAAGTTCGAGAGACAAGGGTCAATACCAATCTATAGCACATTGCTACCACAGGCGCCCCGGACTGCCGGTATCAGGGAGACAACTCCTAGATACCGATGCGGACCGGGATCCCGGTGGTGACAATAATAATGATACCAAGCAACACTGAAATCTAGTTATTTTAGAATTTATTTATTGCTCTCACCTAAGAGTCTCATGTAATTATTTATCATTCTCTTATTTGGACGCAATAAAAACCTTTTAAAAATTAAAAAATAAAAAATAAAAATGTCCTAAAAAAGCAATATATAATGTATGAAATGTGTTGATATAATCGCAACATTAGTATAACTAGCAGATTATTTTGTCAGGCTGCCACCCCAGGGGGGGTACTCAGGGGTATCAGTGACGGGGAGGTGCGAAGGACTTTTTTGGGTTTGAAATTCGCGGCTTGGGACTTTTTTTGGGTTTTCATTTTTCTGGTGGCCTTTTTTTGATATAAAGATTTTGTCAAGGACTTTTTGGGGGGTTGATAAAAATGATAACCTACCGTTCTCGATTTTATGCGGAGAAAAATTGGACTTTTTTGGGGTTACGATTTTGGGCCATTGGACTTTTTTTGGGTCTTGTTTTCGCGTAATGGACTTTTTTGGGGTTAAAATGTTTGGCCTCATTCGTACCTCCCCGTCACTGATACCCCTGAGTACCCCCCCTGGGGCTGCCACTTAATTCTTTGCAAAAAATGGACAAAATTTTAAAGCAAGAATTAAAAAAGGCAGCAATACTGTGTAGCTATACACTCTTTAATATTTGTCTGTCTGTTTTAGAATGGTATCTTTTAGGGATTAGCCCAGGTTGGTTGATCAGCCCCCCTCCCTCCCCTCCTCCCCCGGATAAATGGGTCACAAGGGAAATATGGGATACTCCTGTCAATGATTCAAATGAATTGATTTTCAATGAACCAATTTATTACAGGGTTCTCTGCAATGTTTTAGAGATGTTATATCGTATGAATAAATAAAATACATTATCGGCCTCGTTTTCATCCGAAATATTGCTCTGTCAAAGAGTCTGGGGATGAGTTATCTTGAGGCGCCTTTTCCAAAATTGAAGCTACAAGACGAGTGAAGTGTTTATAATCGCAAGAATACTCCCCAAAAGGATCAAAAACAGCAAAAAGGATGGTAAGATTTCTCAGATCGTCTCAGCCGTTCCTGCGAAAAAGTGGCTAATGTTATTTCAATTTCTCCAGGCTTCATTTTCTCGAAAGTTTTCTCGAAGTATATTTCGTCACGGTATCGGTCTTCTTGGGTGCACTACCGTAGTATCGTGTGGTTATTTTACAATCAAAGGCGATGAGCGATTTTATGAGAGTGTAATTATGCCTGCAGTGAAGCTACTAGATGCTGAAACTGCGCATAAATTGGCTGTAAAGCTGGCATCGTGTGGAATGGTGCCGAGAGACACGCAAAAAGATCCAGAAATTTTGGTAAGTTTTTGACTGAAGCACAGGTAGCCCGAGCCAGCTGACGACACCACAGGAAGCCCAACAACTACCATGTACATTACCTGGTTGTTTTTCACAGAATACCAGAGTTTTTGGTCTTTCCTTCTCCAATCCTTTGGGCCTAGCAGCAGGTTTCGACAAAAATGGCATAGCAGTTGATGGTCTTTTGAAGATGGGTTTTGGCTTTGTTGAAGTTGGTAGCATCACGCCCAAACGTCAAGATGGTAATCCGCACCCACGCGTCTTCAGACTGATAGAAGACAAAGCTGTTATTAACAGGTTATTATGATTATCAATGATCACTCATCAATAGTCTCCCTCGCAGCCGTGTTGAGTGTCGTCACGCAATGCTCTCTCCAGCGTTGCGTGACGACACTAAACACGGCTGCGAGGGAGACTACATGTATCTCATCAACTGATCAATGCAACTTTTGGCATCATCATGATTATATTATCACTGTATCATAAACATCATTATCACTACTATCATTATCACTACTATCATCATTGATCTTCACTGTGAGTGTTGTTATTATTATGATCATCATCATATGTGTCGAGATTGCTCAATAAAAATGGTTGTAAAGTGTAGACAGAGCAGTGAGACAGTGTGGTAGGAGTTGTGAGGGATCAGCGAGAACAGAGGGGGACATTGGGGGGTTCTGAACATCGCAACACTGCAAAAAAATTCCGAAAACACTGCATCACGAAAAAAAACCGAAAACTGACCAAAACGAAAAAAAGGGTTTGACACCGCAACTTCACATTAGTAATATATCGCTTCACCGAACACCGTAGGTTTAGAAACACAAACACCGCATCCCGCAGGATTTACGATCACCGCAACACTGCAATGTTTAATTTTTTTCACCGCAACACCGCAATAAAAATTGCGCAACACCGCAAACCCCAATGCCCCCCTCAGAACAGAGTCTGAGAATACTTCGAGAACAAACCTTAAAAGTTTGCAACACATGTACACAATGTATGTATACAGGGCCATAGCTGCCAACTACGGTTTGTCCGGACCACTTTTCGAATAAAACAGTTTTAATTTATTTACATTTTTAATTATTCGGATATTTTTTATGAAAAACAAAGTTTGAAAACCGGACCAAACTGACCGGATCACTCAAAAACTGGCAGCTACGGCCCTGGTATAGATGATGATGATCATCATCTGTAGTGATCATCAACTAATGTCATATCGCTGCAACCATTTCTATTTATCATCACTGCATGATGATCATCACTGTCATCAATATACAGTTGAACCTCCCTGTGCGACCACCTCTCCTAAGCGACCACCTCTCCTAAGCGACCACCTCTCCTAAGCGACCACCTCTCTTAAGCGACCACCTCTCGTAAGCGACCACCTCTCGTAAGCGACCACAAAAGCCTGTTTTGTCTCGCAGTCAAATCACTGCATTTGACACCTCTCGTAAGCGACCACGACCACCTTTTGGGCTTGGGAGTTGGAGTTTTCTTTGTTATTTTACCTCTGGTAAGCAACCATCCCAGAGGTCAAGTAATATATTTTCAACAACTACAGTACAATAAGCTGATTACAATGGCTTTATTACAATCGATATCAGTAAATAGCGTATTCCTGGTTACATTTACCATCCCCGGCAAGTAAGACAGTCTGTATCTGGTATGTAACGTTAACCAGTAGAGTTTCGATTCTTGCTGTACCGTATTCTTAACATCATTTCATGTATCCAAGACTTGAAAGCTTCGCCCCTAACCAAAATACTCTGTTGTTGTATTGATATTCCCTGTCCCTAAAATTTGAGCTTCCTGTGGTGGTTACTCTCGTAAGCAACCACCTCTCGTAAGCGACCATTTTTCCTGGTCCTGAGGGTGGTCGCTTACGGGAGGTTCAACTGTATATACATTTGTATCAATACCAAATAATTATTATCATTAGAACCATGCATCATCATCAGTTAATAATTCACCTCTTTAATAACTAGTAAGTTTTATTTCTTAGGTATGGATTTAACAGTGAAGGTCATGAACAAGTCAGACAACATTTACAATACCAGGAAAATAACAACCGTCAAGGAATCCTGGGTGTTAACTTGGGCAAAAATAAAACATCAGAAGATGCAGTTGCTGATTACATTAAAGGTGTCGAATGCTTTGGCAGCATGGGTGACTATTTGGTTATCAATATATCTTCTCCTAACACTCCTGGGCTCCGAGCAATGCAAGGCAAAGAGCAGCTCACTAAACTTATAGATGAGGTAATTGTATATCAATATGTAGAGTCGTTTACGTATAAGTACGGTACAGAATCAAAGACATCTATTCAACCAATCACAGCACGCAAAATCATTGCTCAACCAATCAGAATGCTTGGACATGACATGGTCACCACACAGCACCATGGCACAAACTATACTGTAACTACTTCTCACTCATATGAAAATGACTATTCATCAATAAAAATATAGCAAAAACTGAATTTGTAGTGTTTGTATATTGATGATAAAGAAGAAGTATGTCAAATGCAAAGTAAAATTATTGAAATTTTAATCAGAAATAACGTTGTTCTTCCATGAACCCCTTCAACTTCACTCACACATATGAGCAAAGATAAGACATCTATCAGGTCAATGTTACACTTCTGTTGCAGTTTATTTCACTGAAATATTTAATGCCTTTGGCTTTAACAGGTTCTTACAGCTCGTAACAAGTTACCTGAACGACCTCCAGTAATGGTTAAGATTGCTCCAGACCTTACGCCAAAAGACAAAGAAGACATTGCAGCTGTCATTACAAGATCTCATGTATGTGACATACATAATTATGTATATACATACACCTATTTCAAAAAACGTTGGCATCTGAAATATGAATCTGAAATCTGAATCTGTGACCTAAAAACACTCGTAGCCATACTATTCGCCAACGCAGGTCTTCGCCTAAAGGTCATGGCATATTCCAGTAATTTCAAGATAGATCACAACTCATACCCACAATAATAATAAAGTTCTTGTACTGTGTATTACAATCCCTCTCGGTCTCAGATTACGGATTCAGATTTCAGATGCCAACGTTTTTTGAAATAGGCGTATACAGACTGTATCAATCAATTAATCAATCAAAGCTTTTATTTAACAACGGAGTCTCTTCAATACAATATGATTGGTCTCCCAGAGAGCCGTATATATATAGATATAAATAATAGTTTACAATAAGTTTAAAAGTTTCTATTTACATATCATATATTATTAATAATAAATTACAATGTATTATCAAAGTACAACTTATATACTGTATATACTGTAATATAACTGGACCAGACAGTACATGCATGGTTCTTAGTAGAACCCAGCAACAGGCAGAATTCTCATGTCTTTCATGGCGGAATAAAGTAACCATCTGTCCTGGCTATAATATTATTTTGCCTTTGTGTGTCACCTTCTACGAAAATGTTGTCATTACTGAGAACTGAGAACCCTGATAGTGTTCTGTTCTTGTTTGGCCCATGGAAGAATGAGGCAAGAGGAAGAAAACATGAGGCCAAGTGACTCTTTTTAAAATTGTCTCTTCTTCTAATTCACCTAATTCAATCCCAGTTCAAAGTTCTGACTCTCTAACTTCGTCCATCTATCCATTTCCTGTTGACGCCAAGTGTCATCACTTAGGGCACTCCTGACTCTAACTTGAACCTCTTTTTTGATGGGATTCCATAAGTTAATGTAGAGACTGTAGTTGTTTTTAATTACAGTCTATCTTGAGTCTGGTTAAAAACGTCCTATCATACAATGTACATGCATACACTGTATCACCATCATACTTATAGTCTAACTGTTTCTATTTTCAGGCACAGATTGATGGTATAATAATATCAAATACTACAGTATTAAGACCTTCAACTTTAAAGAGCAAGAACAGCAAAGAGACTGGGGGACTTAGTGGTGAACCATTGACCAAAATGTCAACAGAAGTGATAAAGGACATGTATAAATTAACAAATGGTGAGTGGATTGACAATTAGATGATGATAGTGTTGATGATGATGATGATGATGATGGTGGTGTTGATGATGATGATGATGGTGTTGATGATGGTGAAGTGGTGGTGATGGCCGGTGCTGGTGATCATGATGACGATGCAGGTGTTGATGGTGGTGGTGGTGGTAAAGTCACAGTAATGATGACAGTGATGTTGATTGTGATCATAGATGATGATGATGATAATAATAATAATGGCATTGTATAATTAATAATAATATTAAATATTATATACAGTACATTTATGTATATGATTAATTTTAGGTTGTCTGTCCAATCCCTGCTTTTCCTCTCCCTACCCCCGTACCCCTCCTCCTTTCTTCCTAATGTTGTTCTCATGTCCAAGATACTGTTGACTGTTGAGGAAAGGGTGGGTCAGGAGTGGTGGTGGGGGGGGGGGGGGGGGGGGGGGGGGGGGGGGGGTGGTGCTTAAATTGGTCAAAACTACTTCAGACTAGGTATATGTATACATGTAGACTACCCTTCAAGCATAACCAACTTTGATCTCCTTGGGGTCCCTGTCTGTTCCTCTACCACAGGGATCCCAACACTGCAAAGGTGGCTAATGATATTCCATAATAAATCCCTATTGTTTGTGTTTTAGGTACGCTGCCAATAATAGGAGTGGGAGGTATTTCCACAGGCCAAGATGCATATGACAAGATAAAAGCAGGGGCTTCATTAGTGCAGTTATATACAGCGTTAGTGTATCATGGTCCTCCTATCATAAAACAGATCAAACGAGAGCTTACTGAACTGCTAAGGTTTGTCCAACTTGAGAAAATAGCCGATCTTTGGATATGCTGATATATGGTTCACTTGTTGTGCACAAGTGAAGGGCTCCCTGCAAGAACAACGTAGGTGATCTCTGATCAAAATCTAAATCCTCCTTGAGATTCTTTGAATTTCAAAAGAGAATTTGGGTTTTGATCACAAGTCACTTACTCTGTTCTTACAGGGAGCCCTTCAAGTATTTAGGAGCAAGGTTCCCGGGTAATGCTTGGTGATTCGGGGAAAAGATAACATTATAAATTTCATTATTCCCTGGAGCCTAATTGTACTGAAACCTTTGAGCATGACAAGTGGAACATAGTGGGTTGTCAAAAATGGTTATAATTCTTATTTTTGTCACTTTGTATTTACAGGAAAGACGGGTTTAATTCAGTTAGTGAAGCTGTGGGAATAGATCACCAAAGATCAGCTTAATTTAATAAAATGTAGTTTTGTACTGAATAATGTATGATAGTGATGAATAAAATAATGTTTTGCTCAATAAATTATTGAAAACCTGAGTGGTTTGGGCTTCCTGTGGTGGAGAATTCATCGTTCAATTGGCTATTACAAAAAAGAGCAGGGGACTGGGACCAAGTCCGTAAAACTAATTCAATAAGAAACTAGCAAAAATGGGCATCATTTTCTGACAGAGCAGATCAAACTTAGCTAATCTGGAAAGTTTGGTGAACTTTGGCTTAATATTGACGATGCTAGAGGGCATCAAAGATGTACATTTTCCCATACAAACTCTGTATTTTTTTGCGTTGTCTACCCAAACCATACATTCACTGCATTCTCGTACCCAGAGCCCGCTCGTCATTTGGTTTGTCGCTGGCTCTGGGAAACCCTGTTGCTCGGTCGTCAAATTTTGACGACCAAGTCGTCAGAACGCATGCTCATACTAAAGACCGCTGAGAGCGGGTACTGTGGAAGAGTCTACTGGCTACGTAGTATTTACGTTGGTTTGAATATTCAAACTAACAAGTACACAAGTTTGTACATTTATCTTCGTGTAGCCGTTTTTTTCGACGTTCATCACCGGTTTGGCTCTGTTGCGGTAAAGGCTGGAGGATAAATACATGTTCTAATATAATCTTGCATGTGAACCTTCCTGTCTTCCGCTTTGTTATTGTTTCTCTTGAATTATAAAAATATTCCTTTGAATACTCAAAGCGAGTACGATCGATTGTCTGTAGCCGTTACTTTTATAATTTATGTATTGTTAGATTCAGATCAATTTATGTCTACACAGTCACTCTCATTTCCATAGCTTTATAATTCAATAACGGAATACCATTGTATGAAAATACAAATTAACCGTCGCTGTCATTCCTTTCGTTCGCCTTGCAAGTTTGAATCTTTGTTGATCTCATGAACCAATCAAATACGATCAGTCATTGTTGATTTCATCAGCCAATGAAATTCGCTAAAATTTCAGGGATTCCCAGAGCCAGCGACAAACCAAATGACGAGCGGGCTCTGGGTACGAGAATGACATTCACTGTAAAATTTCAAAATTTCAAAAGTTTATAATTCCGACAGAATTCACTCAAATCACATCAAACTTTGCACATATGATAATTTCAACATGTTGTTTCATGTCAAACTTAATTTCGTAATTACATTAATTCTAATAAACTCGTTCCCAGTCCCCTGCTCTTTTTTGTAATGGGCAATATATACTGGCTTTGAAGATTAAGAAAATGTGAATAAATGAACTTAAAGAAAGTTTTGTGTATTTGAAAAGTTGTATCTTTATTCTAGTGTGAGGAATAAATAATCCTTGTTCAACAAAAAAAATATGAATTTGTTTACCCCGTTGGGTTCCCTGTGTACAAGTTCCTGTCAAGGTGCGAGGAACGCCTGGCGCATATTGAAGAAAACATGGCGGCCTTGTACATACGGAAAAAGTTGTTCGCAAAATTATCGAATTTTCGTCGAAAATACTCACTGTTGCTTTGCGCAAATTACTCATCGAACACTAGACAAAGTAATTTTCAATACTGTATTGGCATCGTAAGGTTAGTAAGCCTATTATTCATATATAATGATAAATGATACGTCGGTTCATTTTTAGTCTCATCGTTTTTTGTTTAGACGAATGGACTACGAAAACTTTCTTTGTACTCTTCTTATGCCCAAGAAATCTCAGAACTCTGCTTTCGCGATCCGTGCATTTAACGTGGAATTGGCACAGGTTGGGTTATAGTCATTTTGCAGCTTAAATTCTCTTGCCTTTGAGATTGTATTTCGTCTTATGAAATAACTTTAAAACATTAAATTATATGACAATTCAGTGTTAAATCGTATGAATGCTCCTGTTTGCAGATCAGAGATGTTGTTACAGATAAACAGATTGGTAAAGCAAGGATGCAGTTTTGGAAAGAAATCCTTGAACAAATATATAAGGTATGTGCTGTCTTAAGCATTCCATATCTAAATGTAAGCTCGACTTACTGCAATATTTTGATTTTGTACAATTTTAGGGCCAACCTCCACAACATCCTGTTGCTATGGCAATGACTGAAGCTGTTGAAAAACATAACTTATCAAAAATGTGGTTTACAAGACTTATAGAAGCACGAGTAAGAAACATTTCACCATACAATAAAATGTGAATTTCTAGTAGCTGTATATTAACATGGTAAAGGGGTGTGACTACGTACTCATGCAAGCACACAATGCAGTAATATTGTTAAGTGCTATTGGTTTTTTAGAAGAAATAACGCTATATAAATAAAGATTATTATTATTAGTAGTAGTAGTATAAAATAACAACAGAGTATTGAACAGGAGATACAACTGTACATCTGTCACAGTCATGGTTGGGTCTTAAATTGTTTTTGCAGGAAAGTAATCTTGAAGACAAACCTCACAGAGATACACAAAGTCTGGAGGAATACAGTGAGAACTCTGTATCTTCAGCATTATATCTGGTATTGGAATCATTAGGTAAAGGAAGTACGTGTAAAACTAATAAACAAATGAATAATAAATAAAATAAATGAATAACTAGATAAATAAATGAGGTGATTGAGGCTGCAATCTATTTTTTTAGGTGTGAAAGATGTTCATGCTGATCATGCTGCCAGTCATATTGGTAAAGCAATTGGAATCGTAACTCTTCTCAGAGCTGCTCCATACCTTGTTAGTCAGAGTAAAGTTTATATTCCCAGTGATATCCTTATCAAGGTGAAAAAAATTGAATTGGAGATGTATTAACAAATCCTGGCTGTGACCATCCTCAGCTAGCACCACCTGACATACACTTTACTAACCTCTCTAGTGATTGTACATGTAAGCCTCATCAGGTTACAAAATTGTGCCCTAAATAGTGGCCTAGCAAAAAAGATATATGCTATGTAAGAATGACATCATCAACTGGTCACATATTAATGCAATGTAAGTTTATCCTTTTTCTTTGGTTCACCTATTATTTACTCCTTTAGCATGGAGTTTCACATCAAGATATAATACGTGGTAACACATCGCAGGGTGTCAAAGATGTCATCTATGATCTCGCTAGTATGGCAAGTACTCACATGTCTACTGTAAGTATCTAGTAATGTTTATTGATTATTGCCTGAAAACACTGTATTAACTACCAGTACATAACGCTTGATTTCTAGGCTAGATCTATTCAGTCCAAAGTACCCAAGACAGCATTCAGGGCCCTGCTACCTTCAGTAAGTGTTCTTTGCTACAAATATAGTTACAATAGAAAACAGACATGCATCATTTGTAAGATAAATAGAATTGCAAGCATGAAAGTATAGTCTCTCTTGCAGCCATGTTTTAGTCTTGTCACGCAACAACTAATACTAATTAAATGAGACTAAACACGGCTGAGGGAGACTAGCATGAGAGGTGCAATACCAGCTGTAGAATTAAGTATTGTGTTCCTGTAAACTTAATTCTTTATGATTTTTCATAGGTTTCCTGTCAGATCTACCTCAACAAGATCCAAAAAGCAGACTTCAATTTATTTGATCCTAAACTCAGAGAAAGAAATCATTTACTACCGATACAACTTTTAAAACAAGCTTTATTGAGAAGATATTGACTCAAAAGTAAAGACGTAGATAATGTGAATACAACTGTACAAAGGCAGATACCAGCAAGTAAAAGGTGGAGCCAGCTAGCAGGCTATTTGAAGTCTAGTAAGCTACATATTGCTTCATTGTTACATTGAGAGGCTTAGGATGTATTTGCATATGACTTGTGCATTTATGCAAAGGTCTATGCAGACCAATTCCAAACACAAGTTTTGAAAGTCTTTTGAGGAACACTAGTGCTAGAGTAGGTTGAAATAATACCAATGAACAACGCAATTAAAAGCAGAAAAGATCAAACATATTATTTCCTTGAATGGATGTGTTATTGGGTTGAGTAGATGTCCCACTCACTGCTTCAAGGGCGAGGTGAAATGAACACTGATGTTCAAACCAACAACATGTCTACTAGCAAACCTTTTCGTACTACAGTTCCAAGGCGTTCAGTTTCTACAGAATACTTGTACAACGTACCAACGATAACCTAAAATCCTACATAACATCGATGTGTGAGATCATTTAATCACACACTGCGAATTGTAGGAATGCTCCAGTATCATTGTATTGACCAGCTGATTTCTTACCTAGTTTTACCTGATCCAGTGGAACGGTCATAATGTTTACATTGCCTTTGGGAATGCAAGGGTTCCTCGATACATCTTGTTGGTCTACGTGCTTTCAGCAGATCAAACAAGCATGGCTTTACGCTGCGCATGGAGGCGGGAATGTGTAGTATTTACTAGGGAGGGGTGGTAAGGGCTTGCGCAAGCAAACCTAAACTGCATGCGGTCTTCTTATGAACGATTGCGCAATCTAGACTTGCGCACCGCCCGTTATATCATTGCCAATGCAAGTAGCTGCATGCAAGTCAAGGAGACCTTTTGTCACTGTGATACGTACGGTTGTGATACGTGCGTCTATTGAAGATTAACCCTTTTCCTATGACGAAGTCTTTCTGAAAATAAGCCAAGAGCATTCATCGTCATCGGCTCTCTTCGCGCCAGTAGGGGCATAAGGCCTTCCAAGAGCATGAGAGAGAAAATTTCGTAGCGCGCACGCTGTTTCCAGTAACGAATTTTTTCCCCGATTTTGCGCATCCAATCTTGGCATCCACCGCAGTACCTTCTGAAAGATCGTCAAGAAAATATCAACATTCAAACTCTTCAAATTGCGATAACAATCATTTCACAAATGTTGAGGTTAGTCCACTGACATCACAATGCCACGCCACCACTAATTAGCCTTTCCCTCCTCTCTTTCCCTCTTGCTCCCCCTCCTCGTTATCAGAGCCACTCTTTCTCACGCATACAAATGTGTGGTCGCGCGCGCATTCTTTTCTCTCAAAGTTAACTGAAGGTAAACCGAGGACTTGTTTAGATAGAAAAACTCAGGAAACAAAGGCTTTTATTTCAGATAACTTAATTGAATAAAGATTTGACACAGTTAGGGACTCGCGAGTCTAGAGTGATTTTACTAAACCCATGAAATAAAGTCTATAGATATTATTCCATTGTATTCTTTCTTGTTTTCATTTGACTATTACACCTTGACCATTAGATATTATTTCACGGGTAAAATAAAACCACTCCTAACAGCTACATTGCACAATTGAGGATTTCAAGAATCTTAACTGTGTTGGTACTGGAAGTATAATTCCAATGATATATAATTCAGTAACAATTCAAGCAAAAACTCTTATTAAATACCTAAAAAACTTTCGATGTTTGCTAACACGGGCACCGGTAGTCTGCGTTACAGCCGGTGTCTGGTTCCGGCTAGGCTATACTAGGGCACCGGCCGCTGAGGCTCAAGCATAAGAAGTTTGTATGCAAGCATCAGCTTATAATAAGCACAAGAAAATGTACAATTTTGCTGCGTTTCAGTCAAATACGGCTTCTTGTGCTTCAGTGCTTGCGGCATAGGTTCAGTTAGCTCATCTCTTCTCAAACTGAATGAAACTACTCTCGTCTTCAGAACATAAAATTAGGGTATCGAATAAACATTTAAAACTGATTAATGTTTCACAAATGCACACAAACAAAGTAGACAATTTAGCCAAAAGTTCAAAACATTTTCTCCGTTTAAGCTATTTTCTATTACAAACTTCTTCAACACCCATAAAAAGGGGTTATTGTTTTGATTGTCACTCAATCTTAGAATAAAATTCGTTCATTTCGAATCATTTCCACGTTGTCATTGAGACATCAACTGTTATGCACACTTGTTCACTCCATGGTTACCATGGAGAACGTTCCATCGTTACCATGGAGACCGTCGCACAATGTATACGCATTGTCATATATTTCCTTATATAGTTGTCGTTGCCATGGAACCAACCCACAATGCGCATGCTTGGAAGACAATTTCTGTTGCCATGGTAGCTTCCATTACATTATCATCGTCGTTGCCATGACATTAATTTGAATCACTGTCATAATCATCTGACGATAACATGTTAAAGGGAGATTTACGTGACTTGAACTTGCGAGTAGTGGCTCCAGTGGTGTTTGCGTTACGTAATCTGCGATCACAAACAAAAACAAGGAAACAATTCCGTAAGTTAACGGCCCTAAAGGGAGTGGAGAGGAGGGGGAGGGGAAGGGGAGGGGATCAGCTTGAATATTGTCCCCAGTACCCTCTCATTTCGCTATGCAGGACAATACCCTGGGGACGAGTTTGATCATTTCAAACAAACCTTTTGCTCCAATGAAAGTTGAACATATTGATACACTTTATACAAGCTATTTACTAAAACTTTATGTATGTTTATTATTATGTTATAGCTTAACTAATACTCTTGAAGCCAGCTCTAGTTAATAGAGTTGATTTTAACCTTTACGGCTTTTATTTGCGCAACTGACTGAATACAACCAATGGTGAACTCGTGGATCTCAAAGCCTGCGCAAATACAGCGCGCGGTTTTAATGTGTGTGTCTTTTTCTCCATGATGTCTTTCTCCACGTCTTTCCATGTCTTTCCACGATTTCGTGCATAAAGTTAACCTTGTGAAACTGTGACTAGTTTGTTAGCCTTATAGTCTCCCTCGCATCCGTCTTTAGTTCCGTCACGCATGCGAGGGAGACTATTAGCCTTATGGCTCGAGCTCAGTTCAGTAAGGGGGGAAATATCATTTATAGATTTACGTATAGACACTAACCCGTGTAATGGTATCCTTATCTAGAGAGAGTCGCGAGAAAGAAGGCATCTTAAGAAAGAAGAAGAACAAGGAGTAACGTAAGAGAACAAGAAAGAGAAGAAAGAATTAGTTGAGTCATTGAACTCCAAGTCCTGCGATACTGAGACAAAGTGTTGCAAGAACTAGAGACGATTTAAAAGGTCTGAAATGTAGAACATTACAGCGTGTTTACAGTTAACCTGATGCGATGAGAGTTTTAGAGTTAAACTTATTAGTTTTAACTTTTTTACGCGGTTATAAATTATTGTCGAAAAAAAATATTTTTGAATGAGAAAATGTTAGTTTATTTAGCATCAAAACGTTCATAATCGCATGTAATATCTCTTTACCTTTATTGTAATTCCCATTATATATTTTAAACATCAACGTAATAAGATCCCACAATGTCTCCGACAAACAACAGCAAATAACATCCCATCGTTAATAGATTTACTCCACAAAAAGTCACTTTCTAACTCTGTAAAGTAACGGTACTAAACTCACCTCGACGTCAGGTGTTGTACTTGGACTTGCAGACTCTCAGCGCGTTCAGTCTGTTCGTCGAGAGATCGCTGAGTCTTTCGGACCACGTGGACTTGAGCGTCGGTCTGGAATATTTAAAAACAAGATGAAGGAAAAACATTTTGAATTTGCTGCATGAACACTGAGTATAGCTCACTCATGCCTAGCAGCTCAGTTAGCTTATCGTAGTTATACGACTAAAGCCATACAGTTCCAGTCATGCGGGCAAAAATTGCTACAGATCGTGGCTTTCTACGCACGATTCCCGGGTGTGGACTCCCATGTGAAAGGGGCGGGGATGATCGTCGGAAATTTGAATGAAATCCCTAAAGGAGACCATTCTGGGCGTGGCTTAAGCTTTATTTGACCCCTAAGAGATGCCATTAATTCTAAACGCTATTTTAGGTCGTTTTTATTTCTTCGCGAGCAACCCTAAATGATACCTTGGTGTCTAAAAGTATAGACCTCTTGAGCTTCGTATGTAAATTGCCCATTTCAAACCATGTGATGTAGACATGGCGTTCTCTGGAGAATTAGTCCTTTCAATATGAACGAATAAATTTCAGAAATATTATAGGAACAATTCTCCAGAGAATATCATGTTTACATCACATGGTTTGAAATGGGCAATTTGCATACGAAGCTAAAGAGGTCTATTAGCGTTACCAAATCCGTAATTTACACCCCTAAAAGAGACGACGTTCATCTCCGACCGGGGGGGGGGGGGGGGGGGGGGGGGGGGGGGGGGGTATATGGTGCACGATCCCAGAGTGAAACCACCTTCCTTCTTCCACGAGGCAGCCTGGATTAATCTTCACGACCAGGCTGCAAACTGTAATTTTTAACTATTTTTACTATTTTCAGTTTCAGTTTTCTTATTGTGTTTACGGTAATCACATATCTTTACCTCGTCCTCTGCCTTCGCTATGTCCAGCTTCAGCTCTTCTACGCGCATGCGTAGCTTCTTGACTTCAACGTCGTGTTGCTCCACCCGATTGTTGGAGTGTTCAAGTTCTGAAGTCTGAGAATTAAAAAAAAAACATGCTTTAAAATGAAAGACTTTTTTAAACAACATTTTAACTAAAGAAAGAAAGAGGAACAAAGTATGACAAAGAAAAGGTCAGAGATATCCCGACCCCTCCCTTGTAAGTAAGAACACTGCAAACCCTTTGATTACCTTCTCTTGGAGTTGTTTCTTAATTTTATTGTAGGCGTATCGTAGATCAACTAATTCCTATTAAGAAATAAGAATTTCATAAATAAGAATAACGAATGACGATGATGATGATGATGATGGTGGTGGTAATACTGGATGGATGATGATGATGATGATTGGATGGTAATGATGATGATGGTGGTGGTGGTACTGATTATAAGTGTAGTAGTACTGGCCAGGTGAGGATGATGATGATGATGGTGGTAATACTGGATGGATGATGATGATGATGATTGGATGGTAATGATGATGATGGTGGTGGTGGTACTGATTATAATTGTAGTAGTACTGGCCAGGTGAGGATGATGATGATGATGGTGGTAATACTGGATGGATGATGATGATGATGATGATTGGATGGTAATGATGATGATGGTGGTGGTGGTACTGATTATAATTGTAGTAGTACTGGCCAGGTGAGGATGATATGACGATGATGGTGGTGATTGGTGCAGAGATGATGGTGGTAATACTGGA
Source organism: Actinostola sp. cb2023 (assembly GCA_033675265.1). NCBI lineage: Eukaryota > Metazoa > Cnidaria > Anthozoa > Actiniaria > Actinostolidae > Actinostola > Actinostola sp. cb2023. Next base: position 877,234 of record JAUJYZ010000439.1, on the reverse strand, counting down.
TGGATGATGATGATGATGATTGGATAGTAATGATGATGATGGTGGTGGTGGTACAGATTATAATTGTAGTAGTACTGGCCAGGTGAGGATGATGACGATGATGGTGGTGATGATACTGATGACTTACAGCACTCTTGTCTTCAATTTGGGCTTGTAATGCTTTGAAATCTGAATCCATAATCTTTGATGCTCTAGCTGTCTTGTGGTTTAGAAGACTCTCCAAGTCCTGCGCGAATGAAAATGGAAATTAAGAAGTAAAAAAGGGAGCATAGAAACAAAAAGATCGATGTCTCAGAGACTGATTTTCGGGGGGGGGGGGGGGGGGGGAATAGAATAATGATTTGCTCATCACCACTTGTATTGCATGGGAAATGGAATGAAGTGAAGTGGAATGGAGTGAAGTGATATGTAGAGAATGGGATGGAGTGAATGGGATGGAGTGAATGGGATGGAGTAAACGCGATGGAGTGAAGTGATATGTAGAGAATGGGATGGAGTGAATGGGATGGAGTGAATGGGAACTGGAAGGAGTGAATGGGATGGAGTAAAGTGACATGGAGAGAAGTGGGATGGAGAGAACGGGATGGAGAGAATGGGATGGAGTGAAAAGTAGAATAGAGTGAAGTGGGATGGAGAGAACAGGATGGAGTGAAGTGGGATGGAGTAAAGTGGGATGGGATGGAGTAGCTAGGGTCGCCATGCGATGGGGGTGCGGTTGGTTCTCAGTTACTCTTACCTCGACATGATGCTTCGCCTTCTTGTTTTCTCTCTCTAGTGATGATTTCTCGGTCTCCAGTTTTTCGCGTTTACTCCACTCCAGCGCATTCTCAGTCTGCAGCCGTTCAATCTAGAAACAAAAACGAAATCTCATAGCATGAAGTATTGCCCCGAACTCTAGAAGACGTAGCCTCCTTAATTTGCAGACGTCTTAGTTGGTCTGCAAAAGGAGGCTACAGAAGACGCTGATATACTTCAGTGTCACGTTGTGTGTTTCCTGTGACAAAGCGTACGGGTTCCCTGTGGTACTATACGCGCGGAATCGCGATCACTAGAGTATTGTAACGAGGCATGGAATTAAACGTGATGGACTTCGAATTCTGTGTAGGCTTGCTCGGGAGGCTATCTAACTCGAGTGCGCATGTTAAGCACAGGCTACATACCTCGGCTCTCATTTCTTTCAGTTTCTTGAGATTTGCAGAATTGCTGTAAATGTCTTCTAAGTCAGCGTTCAGTCCATTGATCTCTTTTTCGTGTCTACTCTTCAATCTTGCTATCTACAAATGAAACACGACCAAACGTTAGACACAGGTAGCCCAAATAGCCTATTAAAAAAACTACTTACTTCGGACTCATTCCCTACTCTGTTAGATTTCAGATCCTCGTTGGTTAACTTGAATGACGTAAGATCAGCCTGTAGACATTCTATTTCTTCAAGAAGGTTTGCCTTGGAGCTGAAACAACAAACAAATGAAAATGAGAAGCGAATAAATGAATGAAAGTGGAAATGAATGAAATGAGTGTATTGACCAAATGGAGAAAGAACAGAAGACTGATGACTGACCGACCGATCGACCGATCGAACCAATAGATCAACGGAACGAACGAATGAATAAATGAACAGATGGAAGGATGGATGAATTAATTGGTGCCGGGATGGATGTCAACAAATTCGTTATTAAAATTATTAAAAAAAACAACATTTATTGAATAAATGAAATATCGATGAAGTTCAATATCTATAAAAACACTAACTGCTGAATGAGGCGGGATATTGTTTGACTGTGGCGTTAATAATTCTGACAAATTTATCATTTTAATGACATCTTTCTGACATGCAGCAAACAAGGACAGTGGCTTGTCTGTCGGGGAACGGAGGGGTAAGGAGGGATGATTAAGGGTTGATTAGATGGAACGGTATTTGAAGCTCGCGCACATTCTTGTATATTGCTGCTAATCTCATCATGTAGATTGCAACATCAGTTCACAAATTAGAATGATATATTTTTTTTCTCGATCTCTTTAAATTACGACCCAAAGTGAAGAGAGACGACAATTTTTCTACGTCACCCATTTAATTGCAGCATGTTGCTTGAAACAACGTGAGACTGGTACAGTGACAGCAATCAAAAACAAATTGTAACTGAAATTATAACAACATTTGAAATCTACCAGACACGCGCGATATTTGTTTAATTTCACTTAAACCACTGAAATATACATTGAATTTGAAATTCGTTTTGTTGAAAGATTTGACCGAAAAAAACTAAATAAGTTAAATACAATTTAATGACTAGTTTATATGCTAATTTCTAAATATTTAACATATGCTCTTTCATCACACTTAATTGCACCCTCGAGGCATTGTTAAGACATTCTAATAATATAACATTAACGATTTAATGGGTTTTCACTTTGTGAGTTACCTGTAATAATTAACTCCTTACCTCTTCTCGTCTGCTAACAGGCGCTCCATTTCTAGCAGATGTTGCTTCAGTGAAACAACCTGCTGGTTGTTGTTTTCGTCGAGTTCACGGTCATAGTTCTGATTGCCTTTCTTTTTTGTTCTTCTCCTGTCGTCCTGAGGCATTGAATTGAGTGAGTTGGCCTCATAGTATTCATTCTTTTCCAATATTTTCTCGATAAACTGTTGTTCAGAGCCTGTTTTGGGTATTGTGATATCGTAAACATTGTCACAACCATCAACATTGTCTAAATGACCTTTTAATGACGGCTCAACGCGAGCCGAAGGAATAAGCCTCTTGTCTTTCTTTAGCTCTCTCTCCAACTTCTCAACTTCGCGTTCCAGCTGCATTCTGCTCTCAAGGGTTTCTTGCTTCTCCCGTTTTAGTGTCGTGATTTCTTTGGCAGAGGTCTCGAGTTTGAGTTTTAATTGTCTGTTTTCTTCTCTGGCTTTGTTCCTTTCAGCGCGCACTTTGCCCCACTTTTCTCTCCAATTGGCAGTGCAATCTGACCACCATCGCATCGTCTTCTCCATTTGAGCCGCTCTTGCTCTTGCTTCTTCCAGTTCTCGCTCACGGAGTTCATCTCTCGCCTCGACATCGTCTAGGTTTGGCTCAGGATATCTAGGAGGCTTGAGAACATCCATAACTATGCTATTATCCGACATGTCTTTGCTGAACAAAGAAATCACTACAATTCAATCCGTGAAGCACAACAAATCAATCAAAGTGTTTTTCTGTTTGAGGGTCATGAGACTCAGATCAGACACGATTATATCACTCAAAACTGCGAAGTATCTGTTACCCAATGATTTCCAACTCATACACAAAACACTCCGTTGCGATTCCACAAGTTGAATTTCTTTGACAGGAGAGAGGAGTATCAAGTACTACCAGATATGAGCCGTTGTGTTTTGACGGCTAACTGTCCAAGTTGACTTTAATAAAAGACACGCAATGCTGTGAGATTGCGATCAGCTGTGATATCCACAAACAACTGGTGTGAATGTGATAAATGGCTAATGAAGTTTTCAAGCTCTTATGACTCAACGACCACTGGCAAATCCCGCAGAAGCAGCCGCTATTGTAGCTCAGAATTTCGACGCGTTTGAATCACTTGTGAGAAATGTCGAGATTTTCTGTCAGACATCCATGGATCCAAGCACGAGGTCAGTGGGATGGTATAGCAACGATGTCGCTCAATGATCGGATTTCATAACTCGATACGGTTAGCTTGACATCAATCATTCTATTGTTCCCTTATTTGATGCATGCCATCACATAGCTCAAAACCGCAACAGCTTATAAATGCATGGCCTGAAAATACTGCTCTTAAAATCAAGTGATTGTAAGGTTAAATCTTTGATTCGGACAATGAAGTTATGTGCAAATTTGCGCAAGTTTTGGCGTCGTAATTGTTTTCTCGATGACAGTGCGAACAATAGATAATTGTATTCAGTATTGAAGAGAAGAAAAGATTAGCATTGAATAGAGAAGGAGCTTATAAGAAGAATGTCAAAAGGTTGATCAAATACTCTAATCAAATACATATTGAAATAATGCGGACTTTCTTTGACATTCGCCGAAAATTAAATATTTGGGATCCCTGTGTTGTTACCACAGGAAACCCATCACTTAAGTAAATGTCACAACAAAGATGGAGGATGACGAAGATGAGACACGATTGTCTGATCTCCCAGAAGAGATCTTGCTGCTCATATTCTCCTTTCTAAAAGTATTAGATGTTGTCAAGATTGGGTGCACATGTCGTTTATTGCATGATCTAACCAGTCAAGATGTCGTTTGGAGGCAAAGATTTCATGCAAAGAATGATCACTTGTTAACGTTACCTTTAGCGAATCACAGAAAGTTCCATGCAACAAACAACTTAACCGAAGGAATTTGGAAGAAACTTTATTTCAAAGCAAGCTACGCGTTGTCTTTTCGCTTTCGTACGTCAAACAACAACGGAGAAAGACTTTGTGCCGAGTTGATCTCAAAGTCTGATCTCTACGGGATTCGGTTTGATAATAAAGCCCCAAATAGAATGAGTGTTGAGATATGGGTGAAAGTAGACAGGCACAAACCAGATGGAATAATTATTGGCAGCCAAAGTGAATCTGTAAGGTAAGAAACTCGGGTCAAAGGGTGATACAAAGATCAGAAAGATTTGGACGAAATCTCGCAGATGCGATATCATAGAAGTGATATATACAGCGATTATAAATCAATGGCGTTCTGCAGAACTCTAAATTATAAATTATTGATGAGCGTGATCCGTTGTGGAAATGTTTGAGAAGTTTGGGCATGTATTTGGATTGGAGACAGACAAGGAGCAATTAATGTGTACACTGGTACAAGTATGTGCCAGGGCATATCACCAGTCAATACGATTGATACAACTTAAATTCTATACTGGTTCCTTATCTTCCAATAGATTACTACGATGGCCTCAGTATCACTGGCAGATACTTCATGTAGGTCCTGATCGCTGTATAAGAGGGTCTTTAGAGCCTTATAAATTTATGAAAGGGCCACCATTAAATGATGAGTGGCATCACATCGCTATTACAGCATCTCAAGACCAACAAACACTGTTTGTAGATGGTACAATAGTGGACTCTATAAACTTTGGTATTGGACATGAGTACCACAGGTGAGTAACAACCAGTAACTTAATTGTGTCACTTAATTTCCATATTGAAAATTATCAACCTTTCTTTACACCTTATCCCAGTAATTAGTCAGTCAGTACACACATAGTATCAGTAGTCAGTCAGTCGCATGGCAGTCAATCATGCCAGTTAGTCAATCAGTCAGTTAGTCAGTCAGTCAGTCAGTCCATATAAGTATTAAATTATTATTATTATTATCAATCAGTGATTCCGTCAGTCTATCAATGAGTAAAGGTCATTCAGTGAGTCCATCAGTCAGTCCAGCAGTTAGTCCATGATCAGTCAGTCATTCCAGGGGCAGATCCAGGGGGAGGGTCCTGGGGGTTGCAACCCCCTCCCCTCCCCCCCCCCCCCCAAAAAAAAATCCTGGATCTGCCTCTGCATTCAGTCAGTCATTCAGTCAGTCCATCAGTCGGTCCGTCAGTCAGTCAGTCCATCAGTCAGTCAGCCCCAGTCAGTCAGTCAGTCCTTCAGTCAGTCAGTCAGTCAGTCCTTCAGTCAGTCCATCAGTCAGTCAGTCCTTCAGTCAGTCAGTCCATCAGTCAGTCCATAAGTCAGTCAGTCCTTCAGTCAGTCAGTCATTCAGTCAGTCAGTCCATCAGTCAGTCAGTCAGTCCATCAGTCAGTCAATCCATCAGTCAGTCCTTCAGTCAGTCAGTCCATCAGTCAGTCAGTCAGTTCTTCAGTCAGTCAGTTCATCAGTCAGTCAGTCCTTCAGTCAGTCCATCAGTCAGTCTATCAGTCAGTCCATCAGTCCAGTCCATCAGTCAGTCCATCAGTCAGTCAATCAGTCAGTCAGTCAATCAGTTAGTCAGTTCATCAGTCAGTCCGTCAGTCAGTCCTTCAGTCAGTCAGTCCATCAGTCAGTCAGTCAGTCAGTCAGTGCTTCAGTCAGTCATCAGTCAGTCAGTCCTTCAGTCAGTCAGTCCATCAGTCAGTCCATCAGTCAGTCCATCAGTCAGTCAGTCAGTCAGTCAGTCAGTCAGTCCGTCAGTCAGTCAGTCAGTCCATCAGTCAGTCAGTCCATCAGTCAGTCAATCAGTCAGTCAGTCCATCAGTCAGTCAGTCAGTCCTTCAGTTAGTCAGTTCATCAGTCAGTCCATCAATCAGTCCATCAGTCAGTCCTTCAGTCAGTCAGTCCGTCAGTCAGTCCATCATCAGTCAGTCAGTCAGTCCTTCAGTCAGTCAGTCAGTCGGTCAGTCCGTCAGTCAGTCCATCAGTCAGTCAGTCAGTCAGTCCATCAATCAGTCCATCAGTCAGTCAGTCCATCAGTCAGTCAGTCCATCAGTCAGTCAGTCCTTCAGTCAGTCAGTTCATAAGTCAGTCAGTCCATCAGTCAGTCAATCAGTCAGTCTGTCAGTCAGTCAGTCCATCAGTCAGTCAGTCCATCAGTCAGTCAGTTCAGTCAGTCAGTTCATCAGTCAGTCAGTCCTTCAGTCAGTCATCAGTCAGTCTCTATCAGTCAGTCCATCAGTCCATCAGTTAGTCCATCAGTCAGTCCATCAGTCAGTCTATCAGTCAGTCAGTCCTTCAGTTAGTCAGTCATCAGTCAGTCCGTCAGTCAGTCCTTCAGTCAGTCAGTCAGTCAGTCCTTCAGTCAGTCAGTCCATCAGTCAGTCAGTCAGTCAGTCAGTGCTTCAGTCAGTCCATCAGTCCTTCAGTCAGTCAGTCCATCAGTCAGTCCATCACATCAGTCAGTCCATCAGTCAGTCAGTCCGTCAGTCAGTCAGTCCATCAGTCCGTCAGTCCATAATCCAGTCAGTCCATCAGTCAGTCAAACTTGGTTCATAAGTTGTCGACAGGCCTCACACTCGTTCAACAACCAGTGAGTTGCAGGGCTACCTTAAATCCAACTATTATGATTAATATAAGTAGTATTGTTATGTTGCAGACTTTTCATGAGATATAGCCAGCTTGGTAATGGTGTCATCAGCCATGGTGCAATGACACCATGGACTATAGATGCAATGCCGTCTGGTAAATGTGGATGGTATCCTTTCCATGGTTTGGTATGTACTGTAGTTATTTAACACAATCATTCCCAAGGGAATAGTATCACAATAAGCATGTATGTACATGTAGCTGCCATGTTGGTGGATCAAAGAAAAGTCATTAGGGACCTTTAATAAGCATCGAGGACGGAATGGACGACGACGACGTCAGAGAAACAATAGCGCTAATTACAACATTCAATAACTTCTTGTTGGAATGTAAGAAATGAGCTCGATTTGGCCTCAACTCCAGGCGTTGAGTGCTAAACTACGACGTGAAATGCCTATGTTTGACGACGCAAAGAGAACGAGAACGTCAGTTCGTTATTTGTGCAGATAGTTGTTTTCAGTCAACCGGACGACAAAAAGACAATGTCATTCATGAAAGGGGGCACAAATTTAGTGAAAACACGGAAAATGAAATGATTATGAGAACAATAGATAGCAAAACGCTTTATTCGAACTTCGTCGTCCTCGACATCGTCGTCCTGGTGCTTAAGGTCCCTATTAATTTCAAAGTAGCTATTTGTTCCTTCTACCAAAATGGCTCCAAGTGCAACCCTGCCATCAATAGATGCACAAATTACATGTGAAAAAAGCCACAAGAAGTAGTCAAGGGATGTCTCTATTGTTATAATTACTGTTTGATCTCTTCATGTCAACTAAGTTAGTTCTTCTTTGTTCCAGGTCAGAGAGCTCAGGATCTGGTCAGGCAGGTTACCTGATTCAGCTGTCAGACAAAACATGTATAGTCACAGGGTAGATTTATTGTCACATGATCACGACTGCTCTCTGCTTGGCTACTGGCCTATGAATAGACTAGTCTCAGGTCCCTGGCCGTGGCAGGGATCATTGGTGTCTTGTTCATCACATTTAGAGGAACACAAAGAAAACACTTCACACTTGAGAACAGTCATTTCGGCTTTACCGTAAAACTATAGAACTTGAATTTTATATTTGAAAATATTGGAGTTGGTGGATCCTTTGGATTAGTTACTGAAATCACTTTAAATCAACAATATATAGACGATAGTACACGGCGGCACGAACATCTGAAGTTTATTTTCGAGTGGTAAAAACAATATTTTACAAATGAGCACAGCGAGTGAGTAAAATGTTGTTTTTTTAAAACATGAGAAAAGAAAATTTAATAATATCTTCAAGCCATCATGTAATTTTCGTTTTATTATATAGACCCAAAAATAATAATTAAAATATTTTTTATTTACGGTACCTAAAGTACTGAACCCGACATCATCGATATATATGGATATGGAATGAAATATACCACTTGGGTCCTGGATGTAGTTTCATATGAATTTTATGAGTGAGATATTTAGAGGTTAACGCACTCGAGCGAGTGGGTTATCGGGATTTACCTGCATGAGTTTCCTAACAATGAACAAGAAATTTCGAGTGCAGGTAAAATCCCGATAACTCACGAGCAAATTTTATTATTCAAATTGAATACAATGCGGAGGCAAGCTAATACTAACTAATACTAATACCATAGAGTAAAAGCCGTTTTACACCACGATAATGACGTCGCCACGGTTGCCGCGTCATAACCACGCGTCACGTGGTACAAATCAACCAACCAGATGATCGGAATTTGTACAATGTATGAAAATTGAATAATAATGTTCAATTAAACACTCGTGTCTATATAATAATAAGTTATAATTCATATATTTTTCTATTATTTTTGTACAAATAAGTGTACGATTCTATATGTAAATTTGTATCTACTTTTATATTCTGAAATTGTCAATTTCTAAATCAAAACTATTTTATATTTAGTGACCAACTGCAACAATTTTAGTTCCTAGAAGGAAAATCAGGGAGATCTGAAAAATATTATATCATGAAGGGGTGGGGCGGAAATATTTAAGGGGGGACCTTAAAAACCAATCAGGTTTAACAAATCATCACTTCAGTTGGGCAAGGTCTTCGTGTAGCTGCACAAATTATCCTACAATCGTTGCCAAAATGTCTTGGCACCTTTGACTATTTTTGCATAAAAAAACTGATTTTCATTCCTAACACTTTAGGGAACTCCCCCCCTCCCTCCCCCCCCCCCTCCCCTCCCCCTCCCCTCTCTCTCCCCCCTCCCTCCCGTGTCCATCCCCCCCCTCCCCCCTCCCTCCCTCCCTCCTCTCCCCTCCCTCCCCCCTCCCCCTCCTCCCTCCAGGACTTTTGTGCAGCTACACGAAAACCTGATCCTTCAGTCGATGAAATAGCAGGCATCTCAGCTAGACCTATATATTTCCCAGTTTTGTATCTCTTCATAGCATGCAATCCATAAAGGACGGAAGAGGAGATAGCCTTTCACATACTGTGTAGGGTCATCGGTATGATGCTCGTAACCATTGTCATGGCAACCGATGTAATAAAGACACTTACAGTTTTCCAGAACATGGCGGGAAGTTACTATAAATAATGTCGTCAGAGCGCGGGAAAAACGTTAATTTTCCTCAACGTATTTCACTGAATCACGCGCCAGCGAGCAAAACCACGAGGATCAAACGTTTTCTTGCCGGCTTGCACGCGTACCCTTCCACCACAGGGAGCCCAATCTCTACAATTTAAGTGGCCACGAACTACAGCGAAAAAAAATAAAATCGTAAAACTTTTGATTTTGTGTCAACCCCTTGTACTTGTGCTTGGTAGTCCAGAACTAGCCCCACCTTTCTCAATAACTATATAAATACTGGGCGCGAAAGAAATATAAAGACTACGAGAAGCGCGCGCATAACCTAAATTCTCTCTAGATATCTCTCTAGCCCAGCTCTTCTCGTTTGCTCTGCTACTCTTTGCCGCGCGCGTAGACTGATAAAAGTGGTTGCAGGACCGGCACTGCTGCATCACAATATCATTAGTGTTGATGTCTATTTTTCGGTCACCTGGATAAGGTTTTACCGGTTATCAACATGTCATATCACTGCAACCGGCGCTCTTTCACCTTGGAAATTCAATACCAATAATGTACAACAGATTCCCAAGGTTTCGAGGGCGCGCGATTTTTTCCAGTGATAGTCGTAACCATAGAAACACTTAGACGGGTGACGTAACAATATCTATTTCAACTGAACAACTTAAAATTGTTATAAACATAGTTCATCGTAATAACGAAATGTACCATTGCTGTTCCTTGTACCCAAACAGTCACTGAAGAGGGTGTGGCCCACATGTTTTCTACTCTTCTGCGCATGCCTGAAATAGCGAAAATTCAACTGAACCCGCACTATTAACCCGAGGCATTTCACTGAAGTACTAACTTTAAATAGTACTAAATAGTGCTATTTCTATTGTTTTCTATTGTTTCATTAGTGCTATTTAGTACTAATTAGTTATTTAGTTGTCAAGCTTTTCTAAATTGCACTCTACCATTCACATTTGAAACTCAATTTTGCGCTACTAGAAATGCACCTTCACTACTACGTACCGTTACAATAGAAGGATAGGAGGAAAGCTATCACAAGAAACGCGCTTTGTAAAATCTGTCATTGAAATGTTGACAAAACATCCACCATGACCAAATAAGGAATGGTTATCATGGCTGACGTTAGTGGCTTTCACGGCATTGCCATTTTCGTGACATATCAGTCTCGCGCCAAATTTAATAAAACATTTCCTGTCGGTAAAATGAAATTCCATGAGCGTCTGATGCTTTGGAATCTCTATTGCAAACCAACTGGAAGATTACTTTGGTCAATTTGCGTTACGTTGTGGTTGCGGAAGAAAAAAAAATCAATAAAAAACGGGCGAAAAAATAGCGTCAAAAAAGTCACACAATTAATGTTGCGTGACATAGGACAATTGTTCCTCTTATATACCCTTGTAAAATCTGTACTTGAAAAATCATTTTGAATGAGTATTTTCAGACTCGCGAGAGTTGTAATGGTTGTATTCAACGGCTTTACTAAGATTTTGGTCGTTTATAGACTGTGTAATATAACAAAGTCCACTACTCGTTGAACAGTAAATCCGAGTGCGATGGACTGTTGGAAGTGGGCTGAACGCTCACTCAAATCAAACGTATTGTTCTGTTGTAATGTGAACTGATGGCCAAGATATCAAAACCACTCGTGATTGGACAATTCGGTCCCATTTCTTCGTCCAAGCTTTGAAGAGAGGCCAAGAGTTCATTAGTATTCAACTGTACTGTTAAAAGTGCCTTGATAGGATTCACTTGTATCCACACCCTAGTCAGAGGTTGGAGCTGCTCTCGTCTTTCCCTTGGTTAGTGTACCCTTTGAACATGGCGGATATCCCTAAAGATAAGTACGATGAAATCAACGATGCTTTCTCGTTGTTCGACCAAGAGGGAGATGGTAAACTGAACTATTTGGACATCCCGAAGTTGCTACGATCGATTGGATTGAATCCAGTTGGAAGTGACCTCGAAAAGGTACTCGAAGACTACAAAGCCAAGGCGAGGATTGACTTGGAGACGTTTCTTCCCGTCTACTCAGACTTCTGTAAAATCCAGCCGCCAGTAAAGGAAGATTTCATCGAGGGATTCAAAGTTTTCGACCGTGATGGCCACGGCACAATCGACTCTGGGAATTTCCGAGCTATGCTCTGCAACAGAGGGGACAGCAAACTGACGGAGAAGGAGGCTGACACCATCTTGGAGGGACACGAAGATGTTGCGAAGGGTGAGGTAAATTACAACCAACTCATCGACTTCGTAATGGCAGAATAAATTCATGGTGGGAACACATAATTACAACTATTGACATTTTATTCCATGGACATTACAGACTCACTCTTGTAATCAGAACACTTTTACCTCGCCACATTCTGCTTGTGAGGAAAGGACAAGGCGAAGAGCGCAGCACCTCAAACTCTAACTATTTAACCCTTCAACTTGTATTGATTCTACTAGTTAATATCCTTTTACTTTGAATTGCGTATTACAATGTGATTAATAAAGCAGCTTTACTTTTCGAAAAGATTGTGTTTTCACAAGGCTGGGCCTATGGGAGAGGCAATCGAACATCTGACCTTTTGATCTTTCGTTCAAGCAACAAGCTACCTGCTTCAAATCACCATGTTTTAAAGTTAGCATCAACAAGAATTGTAAAGGTCCAGAAAATAAATATTTCCATTGAAGTTTATTATGCTTTTTTATTTCGTCTTAATGGAGTTATCTTTTGTGCTCCCAAAACAAAGGTACATGACACAGGTTTGTGTGGTTATCGCTATACTACAGAGCTTCGATATTGGTTGCAACACGATGCGTTTGTTAAGTCTACGGATCTAAATTCCGATGTGTTGACTTTGGATAAATTGCTGTTCTTGTTCATTTTTAGGTGCAAATTTCTTAATTATAGGCATTGAACTGGTGCTTAATTGAGCAGATTAACTTATTTCACGGGCGAAAGCACATCCTGAAAACATCTTTGTAAGTTATAAATTAAAGTAATTTGTAGCTATTTATTCCAGGTTGTTTTTTTTTTTCTCGGCCTACGTTGACCAAAACAGAAAATTTTGAAGGCAACTAATTCATTTATCAACCTAAAACACTATTACGGCAACTGGCTTGAAATCATTCATTGAGACCAAATTTGACCAAATTGCGTTACTCGTGTATTGTTCATGAGAGCGCGCGCCGATTGGTTAAATATCGTGTTTATAAACAGAATATGGACTGGGCATGGCGTGGCGTTGGTTACGGTTGCATAACGCACAAGCGATTACCTGGAAACAAAGAAGCATCTAATGGTTACAAAGTAGCCTGCGTGCTGGCTTTCGAGGGTTTGGAAAGGTTTCAGAAGGGTTTAGAAGGGTTTGGAAGGGTTTCAGAAGGGTTTAGAAGTGTTTGAAGGGTTTGGACCGGGGGGATTAGAAGGGTTTCAGAAGGGTTTGAAGGGTTTGGACCGGGGGTTTGGAAGGGTTTGGCATGGTTTCAGAAACCAAAGTGAAGCTGGTTTCAGATTTTTGGTGTCAGGTTTTTGACTCAGATTATTGGTTCTGGTGTCAGGTTTTTTCCGGGGGGCACGACGGCAATCAGCCTTTAATTCGTTCTATCTCTTGATAAACGTTTCGAAATGCAATCACATGTAACAACACCTTAGAGACTGGGCTTTAGCCGCTCCTGAATACATTCTTAGTGTTAGACTTTCACTTAAAAGTAAATAAATAGCGGTGTCAGATTTTTTGGTGTTTGATCTCTGTGTTCATACGGCATGTTGCAAAACATGGACTGGACTTTGGACTGGACTTTGGACTGGACTTTGGACTGGACTTTGGACTGGACTTTGGACTGGACTTTGGACTGGACTTTGGACTGGACTTTGGACTGGACTTTGGACTGGAATTATTGGATTTTTTTAGAGTATTATCAGGAGCCCATGGTATTATAAAATATAAATTATTATTATATTATTATTATTATAAAATATTTTTTAATCAACAATGTTTTCTATGGCATTTTTTCGTTCTAATTTACAATGACTATCAATCACCCGATCTCAAAGGTGATCTGGTCTAGCTAACTCACTTTGACAACCAGAAACACATACTTTTTCAAATACCGTACTTGAAATTCATTCTAAAATCGAAATACTACAAATCGGGGCGTCTTGAAACATCAAAGCGGCGTGATCTAGTCTTCGTTTGTATTTTAGCTAGCCGTCATCGCCGGGTGTCGATGTTACCTGATATTCACAAAAACACGATTCGCCAAGTTACCTTAGAAGTCTTGTAGTAGGCAATAATGCATTTCAAAAGGCAGAATAAAGTAGAATAGTCTTGAACGAATTCATTAATTATCTCACTAGAAATTCAAACAACAGATACTGAGTTACATGTTTAAGTTGCTAACTCACTTGATTGCCAGTGATAATCTACATAGGAGGTTATTACTAGCTCAATCATCAAACCTGGCGATAATTCTAGCTATAATTATATTCTCTGGTGTACCCTTGTAGCTGATTACAAATATCATTCTGGCTGTCATTATTCCTGTCAAACACCCTAAGAGTTCAGGGGCCCGTTTCTCGAAAGCCCTGAAAGCTTATCGGGCCCGAAAAGGGTTTCTTTAAAAATCTACATCTTCATAACAAGTTGTTTACAGACATGAAACTTTGCATGAAGGGAAAGTTTGTTCATATTTTAAACATGTCAAAAGAACAGCTTTGTAGAGTAAGTGTCTCCGATTTCTGGGATGTCTTTTCGGGCCCGAAAAGTTTACGGGGCTTTCGAGAAACGGACCCCAGTACCGGCTCTCTAGCTGGTGGTCCATGTTTTTTGGTACCAAATCCTAAAAGGTACGACGAGCATTCCCGACATTTTTCAATCGGAGTGCCGCCCGGGACTTGCACCTATGATTCGAACCAATTTGGCGATCTCGTTTCCCCGGGAGGTTCAAGTTATTCCACTTTAATATTAAAAATTATACAACATAATATTTTTTTGATAACTCGCATTTCTCCGCTGAAAATATTTAAAAAGTGCTTGATGTGAGGGGTTCTGGTTCTTCTCTCTGTCACTTTGACGTGACTTGTTTGTCGAACAGTTCTCTGTTTGCATATACTAATCAGTCGTTTATGCGATATTCGGTCACTCGTATCACAACCGCATCGTAGTGTTGTCCCATGATCGTTGTGTTCGTTCTGTTTGCTTTGAAATTCTTTGAAATTCAAGTTACTATAAGTTACATAAGTTGCCATATAATGGCAAGTGCAGTTGTCATTGATTGATACGCGCATACTGTTATTGCAATTGCAGAAATGGGAAAACTATTTCTCAGTAATTTTTTTTGTCAAAAGTCGGAAATTTTTGAGGGCAAATAAGAGAATGCGGTTTTCGTAAAGATTGGACACACACATGTATATATATGTTTACAAAAGGTTAAAGCATTTGAGGACAAATAAGAAAATGTTACTGTTGGACATTGACCTGGCAGATTCTGGCAGGGGTAATGTAATTTTTTTTAGTGATTGCGTTATTGAGGGTTCAAAAATGCGTAATTTACACCAGAGAATAGAATTATAGCTAAGTTGGATGATTGAGCTAGTAATAACCTCCTATGTAGATTATCACTGGCAATCAAGTGAGTTAGCAACGTAAACATCCCGGCGTAGTCAATCGAACGTTCGGTAATCGAATCCAATCGAATTCAATCGAACGATTGGTTTGGATTGGGTTCGGAAATCGAACATAATCGAATTCGCCCAAAAATTTTGCCAATCGAACACAATCGAACGTTCGATCATCGAATGCTTCTTTAATCGAACACAATCGAACTGATTGAACATATTTCATGCTCCGCGCTGTCAAAACTCCCAGTTTTCCGCGGTCAAATTCATTAATTATGGAAGGCTCAAATTTCAAATCCGAGCACGCTGCGCCAGAAGAAACGCAAGATGTCGCCGGTGAAGCCGTCACGATCTCTGGCGTGGTTAAAGGATACCACGAGTGCTCCTTTGTGGTCAGTGTGGGAGAGAGATTCAAGTTAAGAAAGAAAAGAGGAGGTCGAGGGCCAGCTCTAAGAGTAATCGATGAAACTACTGTGGTCATTTTTTTCATCCAGTCAAAGTCACGGTCCCCGAAGTGTAGTTCAAGTGCGATAACTATAACTGCAGATAAGGTATAGGGGACCCAGTATAACCCGAGTATAACTGAGAATAACCGAACTCTCTGTTCTAAAGGCACTGGTTGATTTGCTGTTGTTGATGTTTTTTTAGTTTTTCTGTTCTTATCAGTGTTAAACATTAAAGAATTGCCCTTGAAATGTGTTTCAATTAAATTTATTGCGTTCTTTAGCCTTGGCTTACATGGTTGGTTATTAGATGACAGAAATGTTCCGATTTAATTAGGACTGCAATGCTTATCAATATATTATCTTTATAGCGTTTTATTTTCACCGAACAAAATCGAACCAATCCGATTGATTGTGAGTTCGATTGGTTCGATTATGTTCGGTAATCGAATTCTCCCAAAAGTTCCGGTTCGATTCTGTTCGATTGCCGAACCAATCGTAAAACAATCGTTCGATTGAATTCGATTGAATTCGATTGATGTTTTGTTCGGTTTTGTTCGATTGACTACGCCGGGAAACATGTAACTCAGTATCTGTTGTTTGAAGTTCTAGTGAGATAATTAATAAATCAGTGATTCGTTCAAGACTATTCTACTTTTTTCTGCCTTTTGAAATGCATTATTTAACAAATAGAACAGCTTCATCTGTGCTCCGTTCAGTTATAAAGCACGAAGGCAGTGACGAGAGCACGAGAGAAGTGTAGGGAGAAACACAAGCCGTAGGCGAGTGTTTCTCCTCACTTCTCGAGTGCTATCGTTACTTCCTAAGTGCTTTATAACTGAACGGAGCACAGATGAAGCTGTTCTATTTGCTTTATTATATAGAAACTATGAATTTATGGCAAGACATTTGAGGATTCTGTTGTATTAATTTGAATACAATTTTAGCGAGTGAAGTGCGCGCGCTACTGACGCCAGTTACGCCATCGAGCGCGCGCTGGGTTTGTTTTCTTCAGTATTTTGGTCTTTTTGAAAAATAGCGTTATCAAACCGTGCTCCGCCGTCTCTGATAAAGCACAGTTCTCGACCAATCAGAGCGCGCGTTTCAATGTGACTATATAATAATGCCTACTACGAGACTTCTAAGGTAACTTGGCGAATCGTGTTTTTGTGAATAGAGACCTGTACATGTAGAATCGAGAACACGAGTACGAGTTTTGAACACTCAAAGATTGGCACTATTATTTCGTAGTCGTCGCGTACGTAGATTGAAACTTTAGATTGTAAAAATATCGGCGAAGGAAATTAACTTCGATTCAGAGTTAAGGACGCGCACAGGGCCAATTTTAAAACTCGTACTCGAAGTCGAATCTAAAGGTCTCTAATATCATTGACTCAATAACTTCTGACTGCAGTGCGAGATGATTCCTCTCACGCCGCGATGACGGCTAGCTAAAATACAAACGAAGACCAGATCACGCTGCTTTGATGTTTCAAGACGCCCCGATTTGTAGTATTTCGATTTTAGAATGAATTTCAAGTATTTGAAAAAGTATGGTGTTTCTGGTTGTCAAAGGGAGTTAGCTAGACCAGATCACCTTTGAGATCGGGTGATTGATAGTCATTGTAATTTTAAGAACGAAAAAATGCCATAGAAATATAATAATAATAATATAATAATAATTTATATTTTATATAATACTCTAAAAATCCAATAATTCCAGTCCAAAGTCCAGTCCAAAGTCCAGTCCAAAGTCCAGTCCATGTTTTACAACATGCCGTGTTCATACCACAAATATTTCTCTCGTATCATGTTGTAGTATCACGTTGCTCTAAATAAAACATTGTCACGCTGATCACCAACCCTATAAGACCTATCCAAAGAACATTACACACTTACACTATGTATTCCCTCACTTATTTATCAACTTCAAAGTCAAAACCTTTCTAAACGGCAAG
Organism: Actinostola sp. cb2023; assembly: GCA_033675265.1. Lineage (NCBI taxonomy): Eukaryota > Metazoa > Cnidaria > Anthozoa > Actiniaria > Actinostolidae > Actinostola > Actinostola sp. cb2023. Next base: position 859,659 of record JAUJYZ010000439.1, on the reverse strand, counting down.
TATCGCGTGGTGTCAGATTTTAGAATCAACATTTTTGCAGTCAGTCACGTTCAACAAGGTTCACGTTACCACGTGCGATTTAAGTTGAGAATCTGCTCAAATTAAAGAACCTGTGTCGGTTTTTATGTACTACAGTCGAGATACTTCAAGTTGCATGGACTTTGCAGTGAAAATCTTTCAAAACGGACAAGTATCGCTTGGTGTCAGATTTTAGAATCAGATTTTTGCAGTCCGAGTCACGTTCAACAAGGTTCACGTTACCACGTGCGATTTAAGTTGAGAATCTGCTCAAATTAAAGAACCTGTGTCGGTTTTTATGTAGTACAGTCGAGATACTTCAAGTTGCATGGACTTTGCAGTGAAAATCTTTCAAAACGGACAAGTATCGCTTGGTGTCAGATTTTAGAATCAGATTTTTGCAGTCCGAGTCACGTTCAACAAGGTTCACGTTACAGCGTGCGATTCAAATTGAGAATCTGCTCAAATTAAAGAACCTGTGTCGGTTTTTATGTAGTACAGTCGAGATACTTCAAGTTGCATGGACTTTGCAGTGAAAATCTTTCTAAACGGACAAGTATCGCCTACGGGGGAAAGATGGGTGTAACGTGAACCTTGTTGAACGTGACTCGGACTGCAAAAATCTGATTCTAAAATCTGACACCAAGCGATACTTGTCCGTTTTGAAAGATTTTCACTGCAAAGTCCATGCAACTTGAAGTATCTCGACTGTACTACATAAAAACCGACACAGGTTCTTTAATTTGAGCAGATTCTCAACTTAAATCGCACGTGGTAACGTGAACCTTGTTGAACGTGACTGACTGCAAAAATTTGATTCTAAAATCTGACACCACGCGATACTTGTCCGTTTAGAAAGGTTTTGACTTTGAAGTTGATAAAAAAGTGAGAGAATACATAGTGTAAGTGTGTAATGTTCTTTGGATAGGTCTTATAGGGTTGGTGATCAGCGTGACAATGTTTTATTTAGAGCAACGTGATACTACAACATGATACGAGAGAAATATTTGTGGTATGAACACAGAGATCAAACACCAAAAAATCTGACACCGCTATTTATTTACTTTTAAGTGAAAGTCCAACACTAAGAATGTATTCAGGAGCGGCTAAAGCCCAGTCTCTAAGGTGTTGTTACATGTGATTGCATTATTTCGAAACGTTTATCAAGAGATAGAACGAATTAAAGGCTGATTGCCGTCGTGCCCCCCGGAAAAAACCTGACACCAGAACCAATAATCTGAGTCAAAAACCTGACACCAAAAATCTGAAACCAGCTTCACTCTGGTGTTTCAGAAGCCTTGGAAGGGTTTGGAAGGGTTTAAGAAGGGTTTGGAAGGGTTTGGACCGGGGGGATTAGAAGGGTTTCAGAAGGGTTTGAAGGGTTTGGACCGGGGTTTAGAAGGGTTTGAAGGGTTTGGCATGACAGAAGCCTTGGAAGGGTTTGGAAGGGTTTGAAAGGTAGACGCCGAGCAAAAGACCCTTCCCGAAACCCCTCCTCGAAAGCTAGCTACGCAGGCTACGACTTTTAGCTTCTTGTTGGCTGGGTAATGGACGACCACAATCCATGAAGAGTTTGCACCGAGTTTATAATGTGAATCCGGATACTAAAAATATATGGCATTGGAGACTGAAGACTGCAAAGCTAGACTGAAGAAAGGAGAAATTAAAGGTAACATACTGATGGAATAAATAATGATGGTATAAACAAACACATCAACAAACAGACAAAAGTAGAAAGATCGAAAAACAACGAAGTAAAGAAAGAACGGGAAGGAAAGAAGGCTGAAAGAACTGAGAAGACAATAAAACAAACAAACGCAGAAAGAAGCATCAAGATGACAAAACTACTTACTCTACCCCGGACGGTAATAAATTTAGTAATGGCTGTATGGCAACACTGATAACGGAAGTGTCGCGGTTCAGAAGTGTCCAAATTACCCTGACAGGACTGTTAGATTAGATAAGAGTGTCTACCATATGGGACAACGTAGCTGTAAATTAACCTAACAGCTGTTGATTAAATCGACTTTGTACCGTACTGAACGCCAGGAGCTCCTGACAACGCACGTTTCTACTCGCGAGTTCGATTTTATATTTCCTGTCAAGACAATCAATTTCAAGACAATCAATTCGATTGTCTAAAAGTCTTTGTTTAGTTGACGATCAAATAATAACAACCAACTTAGAAAATAATTAAGGGCATTGTGTTTTGTATGGCATAACGAACTAGAAAATACAAGTCACTGAATCTTTGTCACAGAAGTGAAGATCGGTGAACGAACTGACATCGAACTGTTTAAATCAGGCATGGATATAAAGGGAAATACTAATAGATGTATCGATGCAGACATTTAATGCTTTCTAAATGATTTTCCATTAGCAAATTAGAACCATTAAAAGTCAATTGAGCACTGAAGTGGCTTTACGGACTAATTAGAATGGAAGTCAGCTCAGGAATGTTTATTGTTTTGATTGGAAATGTAATTTTGATTGGAGTTTTCACAACAAATAAACTACTTAAGGATTGTACAAGGTGGCAAGAAAGTAGTTAAAGATTCCCTGAGAGCTTCAGCCCTGGATATATTTCTGAAGGGATGAAAAACTTAGCCATTTCTCGATGTCAGAATGCTACAACGAAGCGCGAATACTGAAAGTGGATTTCATTATACAAATATCAACAAATCCTCAAAACAAACAGCACCACTGTCGAAGCTTGTCAAAACTTTCAGAAACTTTCGCGACACTTCTGGACATTTGGACATTATAATATCATTCCTAGGTTTAAATATGAATGACTTTATTTATATGTACTAGTATTCACGAAGGAGTTAAGATTACAACGTCATCTCCATCACACTCCAGGTTTCTCTAAATGTACATACAGAAAATGGTCCCATGCTCATCAACGTTGTATAAAATGTCATGAATTGAGTTTCGTTACACACAGTCAAAGTTCACAAGAACATGTTTCTCCAGCAGTATTCTTAATGAGACATAACCTTTTGTATGAGTTTTTCGTACTCAATAGTTCCATGGCTGTCTTGCAAAGCTACAATCGTGTCAGCATCGTCTGGGTTTAGTTGGTCTCCAAGGCTCACAAGCAAGTTTCGAAGCTCAGCTGAACTCATCGTGCCATCTTGGTCCTTGTCAAACGCACGAAGACCTTCGATAAACTCCGCCATACCGACTTTGGGCTTCTTGTCAAAAGCTACGTATAGGGTTAAGAAGGCATCAAAGCTAACGGGGTCTTTTCCAAGATCTTTCTCCATCTTTTGGATGTCCTCTAACATCGGGTTGAGTCCCACGGCCCTCAAGACGTTCTTAATCGTCTTTGCAGGGACAGTTCCGCTGCCAGAGTGATCGAACAGTGAAAATGCATCCCTTAAATCGGACATTTGTTCATCTGGGAGACCAGACATATTGGAACGGCTAGTAGAAGAACGGAGAGAAGCGTCGAGCGAAGTGATTCAGGCGCTGCCCCGTAAGAAATTACCATAACAATAAATGACTTATGTAGGATTGGTTAACTTCCGATACGAGACAACATGCTGGGCAGGAAGCCATCATTTCTCAATCTCGCGACAATTTTCGCGCCGGCCAAAACATCTCTTACGCAACGGTAGTCAGTGTGGTTCATAAATATTGTCGGGCAAGATGGTCGTTCATGGGCCAGTATCCTTCGCAGCCGCTTTTAGCCCCGTCACGGAAGGAACGTTGCGTGACGGAGACTAGTTCGGGAGGTATGACAAATTTTGATCGCGTGACAGGTGGTCGTTTTGGTGAGAGTGTCACTAGTGGTTGGACAGCATGCTGCAGAGTCCTCACACATTAGAAACCTCGGTTCTAAAGTCACCCCCCCCCCCCCCCCCCTCTCACTCTACAAAAATGTCAAGTCGACGTAGAGGAACGGATCAGCTAGAAATGGCTGGGAAATGAGGGAGGAGGGACTCCGAAAAATGGCCCAAAAATTATTAGGGTGGTTATTCAAATGCCTGTTCCTCTCCGCTGAAAATGCGAAGCAAGTTGTGAACAAAATCAGATAAATAATTGTTATACTTGAATTGAACAACATTCTAACACTCATGGTCGAAACCGGTTTGTGAAACCGCGCGCGCGGTAGTATATTCATAATGAATACGCATATAAGGTATTAACGAATCAAAAGCACAGAGCTATGTCTTAAGCAATGATAGAACCGTTTCAATGAAATAAACTGAGTAACTTGCGAAATAGCAAGACAAATTCTGTAGTAAATTATTAGTAAACATGAACCGTCGTTTTTAAAACTGGCTTTGTATGTCCTTACGGCATTTCGGCGTTCTCTTTGTTTGCCTCTCTTACACTAGTGTCGTAAGCTTCTCCTCGATGTTGATACTTCTGTATAAAGATATATCAAACTGTTTAGTTTAGCTCATAGATATACTGAGTGATTTGAATGGACATCAACGACCGGCGTATGCTGATGACGTATACAACGTTATGGAGTCACCATGTTTTAAAACATACCTTGATATGTTAGTAACGATGTTCACCAGAAGTAGTCCTCCATGCTGGTACTAAAAACGGCAAATATATCAACGTACCAGCAAATCGAATACACGAACATGTCTCTAGCCTGCGTAGCTTGGCGGTCTGGGAGAAGGGGGAGAGGGGAGGGGATTGGGGAGGAGAGGAGGTGAGGAGGGACTGTCCCTCCTCGCCTCCTTTCCTCTCCTCCCCAATCCCCCTCCCCCTCCCCCCCTTCTCCCAGACCGCCAAGCTACGCAGGCTAACATGACTCACGCACTGTGTGTTTATTTTGTATGCCTATGGATTAACGTTGCATGTATTGATTGGCTGGTTTGAATTTAGCCGGATATACTCATCAATTAGCTAGTGAAAAGCCGTTTGCATGATCAAGCTTCGTAATTTTGCCGCTTCTATGTAGATGTTTAGCAGCATTGAGGACTACTTCCAGTGAGTATGACGAAGAGACCGTCTGGGTAGATGAGCTACCAAATTGTATCAAGTTATACAGTACATGTCACTGACATGTTTTAATTTATCTTGCTGATCAATGAGAGATGAAGTCGATGAATACAACAGATCAGCAAATGAATGATGTTATTTATTTATTTATTGTATTACTTGTGTTCCTGATATGTAAACCGCTTACAAGAAACATCAGAAAGAGCCACTATGTTGATAAGTTAATTAAACCCCGTTATTATTATTATTATTATTATTATTATTACTTACGTCACCGTATATGATGATGATATACTGCACATGAGCCGAATGTATCAAGCAGTCAGTGAACCTAGTGAATGGGTTGAATTATTCGGAGCAATCAAAAGGGTTCCGAAATTCGGACCCTTTTAGTGAACCTAGTGAATGGGCTGAAATAATAATTTAATAATAATAATTTAATATTTATATTGCGCGTGTTACATAGGGAGATGCTCACACGCGCATTACAAGGTATTGCACTAATTACAATAACAATATACTAATTACTAATAATATGATAATAATTACTGAAATACTCGGAGCAATCAAAAGGGTTCCGAAATTCGGACCCTTTTAGTGAACCTAGTGAATGGGCTGAATTACTCGGAGCAATCAAAAGGGTTCCGAAATTCGGACCCTTTTAATGAACCTAGTGAATGGGCTGAATTACTCGGAGCAATCAAAAGGGTTCCGAAATTCGGAACCCTGGTGAACTCGGCGAAGAGTTACAATACTCCTCGAAAGAAATTAGGTGTTCGGCGAATGATCACATCTCTACTCGTATAATTTTTTTAGCTCCTTCAGAACTTACTATTACTTACGTAGCTAGTTATAGCATTTTTCTTATTACGAGTAATCCTCTATAACCGTAGTGAAGAATTTAATAAAATAACATATTTCAGTGGAAATGTTGCTTGGTGTTGTGATTAAATATTTAACAAAATTCCTTGCTAAAGATGAATACTTTTCAGAGAAATATAAATTTTCGTTGAAGTCCTATTATTTAGAACGAAATATTACCGTTTTTCATAGTGTTGTCTGTCTTAATCCACGAAATTTTGCTTTTTTGGAGAAGCGCAAATTAGTTTGAAAGGCGTTCCTTTCGAGGTTGACATAATTATGCTGCAATCAAGCATTTACCAACACTAAAGTTGTGCGCGATGTTGTACGGTGTGTCGAGTCTCATATATTTTAATTTTCTAACTAGTTTAATTAACGTCCTAAACGTTTCTTGCTTTCTTGGCTTCCTCTTCGCTTATGAAAGGCAACACCTTCAAGAGTTCCTCAACGCCCTCTTTGAGAGTTATCGTCGCATGGAATCCTAGTTCTTGGATCTTTTTGTACGAGACTTCGTAATTTCTCTTGTCCTTGTCTTCGCCATTCATGGATTTGGTAATGACACAATCGGGTACCAATTTCTCGACGATTTCTGCCAGCTCTGCCTTTGACATGTTCATGTCCTCGTCTCCAACGTTGTACACTTTTCCATCCATGTGATGATAGTTTTCCAACGCAAACGCAAAAGCATTGGCAGCATCTTTGACATGGAGGAATGTGCGACGGAACTCACCCTGGTAAAGGTCAAAGTGTTTCTCCTTGATGGCCTTGTGGGTGAGATCGTTCACCAGGAGGTCAAGTCGCAGACGGGACGACACACCAAACACTGTAGCAAGACGCAAGCTGACTCCATTCCCTGTCTCTAGCACGGCCTTCTCGCCAGCAGCTTTAGAACTGCCATAGAGTGTTAGTGGGCATATTGGAGTATCCTCAGTACACATGCCATTGAGGATTGCGCCGTAGCAGGATCCAGTAGAGGCATACACTAATGCCTGTCCAGGTCGGAGACACCCTACTACATTTTTCGTGCCTTGTTCGTTGACCTCTCGAGAGAGCGCTGGGTCTTTTTCGCAAGCAGGATACCCCACTATGGCCGCTAAATGAATAACTGCATCACACGTTGCTACACACTCTTGTAAGTGAGTCACATCCAGTATGTTACCATTCACAATCTTCAGGTTGGTATTCCCAACAAAAGGCAGCAGACTGCTGACCCCCCATAGTAACTGATCGTAGATGATTACCTCATAGCCTTGCGTTAGCAGTATTGGCACCAGGGAGGAACCAAGGTATCCTGCACCGCCTGTCACTAAGACACGTGGAAAACAACTTGGACCAGAGAGGCGGGCAAGTTTCACCCCATTGGATTCCACGCCATTCATTTCAGTGAATCCATTCTTTGTAGACATTTTAGGTGCTGTGTTCGAAGCTCTATCTCGTTCCTGACAAGAATGAATAATAACTTAGTTATTGTTGAGTTTTATTCAAAATCCAGTATAAAGTCATCCAATCAAAACCCAGGGATAAAACAATAACCTTGCTAATTAAAGTTCAATACCGTTTTAAATTTCGAAAGATTTAGCAGGCCAAAGGAACCGCTAATTTCGGGTAGCCGTTACTTCCGATAGTTGAAAAATGTTTTTCAAGCAACAGTCGTTTCAGTGCATGTATGTCAGTTTTACGTACTTTTATTGTAAGCTGATTCAGATAGACTATTTTTCAGAAGAATTAGAATCAAACCGGTTTTCACGTTCTAAACTAGCATTGTTAGTATTCAATTCAATGCCATGTTGTGTATGTAACTGCCGTACCTGAAATGCTACATTAAAATAAAATAAAATTTTATTGATTTTGAGTTTACATTTTCAGTAGAGGTCGCTACTTTCGGGGGTATCGTTACTTTCGGGGTTTAATAACAAGATATAAAAAAATAACGTTATTTTCGGGGGACCCCGGTTACTTTCGGAATTCTACGGTATGTGATAACAAATATTGATTAAACAGATGTAAGTTGTATCTCAGGGCAACGTCCTTTTATACCAGAACTTTGTGTTTAATTTCTTTAGAATCAAAGGATAATAACAATCAATGGTGAAAGAAAGAAAAGTAAAGAAAACATATTATGATGGACTGAGTGACTTACTGACTGGATCAATGAAAAAGGGAAGGAAGGAAAAATAGAAGGAAGAAAGAAGGAAGGAACTGATGGAAAGAATGAAAGGAAGGAAGCAAAGCAAGAAATAAAGACCAAAGTGACAATAATATTTCAATGTACCATTAGGGTACTCGAAGTTCCAGTAGAGTGCAATTTAGAAAAGCTTGAAAACTAAAATTAGTACTAAATAGCACTAATGAAACAATAGAAAACAATAGAAATAGCACTATTTGATACTATTTAAAGTTAGTACTATTTCACACTTTTCTAAATTGCACTCTATAAAAGGAGCCTGCCCAGGGCTAAGACAACAAATGTTTGCTAATTTTAAAATATTTGTTCAGTAGGTGACTATGTACATATTGATATCCAATCAACACAGATTGATTCAACAAATGTATACAATTTGTATAACTGGACAGCTTGCAGGGTCCTTTTATACTGGAACTTCGTGTTTAAACCATTACTATTTTAAAATGTAGAATATTTATTTTATTTTTTATATTTTTTATTTAATTATTTGGCCTACAGGTCGCTTTCAAAGGCATGCTCGAGGATCCAGCGGTTTTTGTCCGCGCTCCGGTGACTTCGGAGCACGGACAAAAACCGCTGGATCCTCGAGCATGTTTCAAAGGCTGCTTAATTACTTCCAAAAGCTTCCAGCAGTGCATGCATCTCTTTCAAATGATACCAGAAACAGATTTTCATAATTGAAGAGGTCCATAAAAGAATGGAATGACTTACAATCAAACCCCATTTTCCTTTGAAATTCAAAGAATCTCAAGGAGAATTTAGATTTTGATCAGAGATCACTTAGTTGTTCTTGCAGGGAGCGCGCTTCAATCGAAGAGCTAGGTAGGTGATCCATGCAAGAACGATGAGCATGATCATATGATAAACAATACATAGTGAATAATGTAAAGCATTGTATAAGAACTAAGAACTCGATCGTTACTGGCTTTGTACCAACTTCAATACTTACTTGGCTCTAAATCAAATGATCTATCATCTTTTAATATTTTGCATGCCAGTGAAATTTCAAAGGACTCAAATTCTCCTTTCCCTGCTTCAAGGGAAAAGATCGAAACCTCTGCCAGCAGGGAAAATTCTCCTATGAAATTCAAAGAATCTCAAGCAATATTTATATTTTCATCAGTGATCACTTATTGTCATATAGATCATTTAGAGCAAACAAAGAGTTATTAGAGTTGTACAACACTTTATGATATTGTTTATCATGTTCATTAATAATTCATCAGGAAAACACATTATAATGATAATATAATTTGAAATAATATCAAGGATTACCCTTTGTAAATAAAGATACAAAACCGTATATAGTATATACTTATATTTAGTAATAAGTATTATTATTATATTTTTATTTCTATTTTATTTTTATTTTTATTGTAAAGCGCTATTGGATAAATTAGAAATAGCGCTATATAAATTGATTATTATTATTATTATTAGTCGGGCTTCCTGTGGAAGGAGCCCGACTCTAGAAATGCAGAGCGTTCTTCTTCGTAGACCCCAGAAAGCATATTGGGTTCTACAGCGCATGCACCTAGACATGAAGTCTGGCCAAGAAAGATTACAAAGCACAAACCAATCAGGGAAAGCACCGGAGGTCAAGGGGCCAAAATATAAGTCTTTTCTCGTCTAAATCTAAATTTAGATTGAAACAGGACGCTCTAGTAGCGTGAAGTCGGGCTATTAACGTTTTTACTGATATACTGTAAAGTTCGCAGTACTGAAATTGCAAGGAAAGCATGTTCTATCGAGCTCGAGTCATGCAACGACGAGCAACCAAAAACTGTTTCAATCGCACTGAAAATCGCACTATAGGATATCTATATTTAGTTCAAATAGGTTACATTTCATTTAGAAGCCCGACTTCACGCTAGAAGAGCGTCTAGTTATTATTATAGCAGAGCTTGTAATTTTGACACAAAATCGTCTTCATTTGCATAAACTTTAATTTTCATTTTCTTAGCCAATCCTTAATTTTATATATAAATTATACGGTATGTGATATGTGCATATTCCTAAGATTCGGATTTGTACTGTATGGGAATTACAATGACAGTCTTGCATGCCCTGCATCAGGGTAGCAAAGGGGTTACACGTGACGCGTGATTCGGCACAAAATCCGTGAATTTGCAAGAAAGACTTAAATGATTCTTTTTAGGCGTGAATTTACGAAAAAATGGCACGTGAAGGGTGATCACAATCCCCCTTTGGTATTTGGTACCCTGTTACCCTGGTTCCAGAGGGGCTTTCTGCTAAACGAGCTAAACTACATTTAGCACGAAAAATTACTTTCTCTAAATCGTGAAACTTCTCTTCAGCTAACATGTGATTAAGTTTCGCTGTATTTATTAACTTTTCTAAATATATTTTATTATATCATGTCCGTTGGTATATTTTAATGGTTTAATATTGTGTATTATTATCTATTTCTAGCCTTGCAATTCGATGTACAAGTTCCAAGTTGTCTTAAAAGATTAAAACAATATTTATGTTCGTGTTATTTCGATACGAATGATAAGACGGCAACGCTAAATTTATACTGACGTGTTCGCATGTTCATTGACGCATGCCGTTCATCACGTTCGTGTATTGCTAACGCAATGGCGCAAATTTGTATCACAAACGCGGACTTCTTATACATATTTCCTTCTCAATATTTGCTATTGTACCAGTGCAGGTACATTAGCGGCAATTTTACTCTTTATCTCAAGAACTACATATGTTATGAAGTGCCAAGTTATGCGTGAGCATATGCGTGTTCACAATTAGATACACATCGCAAAAACACGCACAATTTTTCATTTTCAACACTTTTCTAATTATTGTTTTGTAAAGAAAAGTGTTATTATTTACCTTTTAGCCCATATAAAAACAAACTCCAAACTTTGCGTTTTTAGAAAGAAAATATGCGAACTTTGCCACTGAGAATCTTAAGACGCGCTTAAAATTCGAATTTGTAAACAACAGTCGTCAGCTTACCTTGAATCAAAGTTGAAATTTTGCGCGGAATAAATGTCAGGAAGCCCCAAATAGCATTCAATGATTGAAAATAAATCAATATTTGCTCGGGTAAAATATGGCACTTTCACTGAAAAGTGTTCACAATTAGAACTGTTCACGCGTGTCCAGGCTTCCGTTTTACTACGCCGGTACCCATATACTGTACTTTGCCTTGGTTATAAAATTTTGCATAGTCATGGTTTGTCCCATGCTCGAGGATCCAGCGGTTTTTGTCCGCGCTCCGAAGTCACCGGCCGAAACAACCCGCTGGATAAATTACCTACTAGTACGAGTTCTGGGGCGTGATACGCTCTCAAGCGGATTTAGTATAGCTCGCATTTCAGACCCTAAAGAAATGTCAAAAATGAAGTGATAACTGAAGTCCAGATTGTCCATAATGATATATACGCTGAAAACTCTGTATTCTGTACTCGTGGTGCGTATTAAACGCTTCGAGAACCATGAAGGTCCATGAACTGTTCTGGCTTTAGGAAATCGATCCCGGGGAAAAACTAGAGTACGTGATCGATCGCATCACGCAAATGCATTTCTTTAAAACATCCGTCAACATGGACGCTATCTTTGAAAATTATGGTCGAGTTTTGATTGGCCCTCTTTTTTACCCTCAAAAAGAGGGCCAATCAAAATCAAGATTCGTATCACGCCACAGAACTCGTAATAGCAGGTAATTTATCCAGCTAATACGGTACTTTGGTAAATTTTGCATAATCATGCCATAAAACTAAGAAGTCATAGTAACGCTTTTCAGTCCATGACTCGCCGGATCTCTTCTTCAATTCTATGAATTTGCAAATTGTGTATTTATGTTTGTTAAAAAGACGCAAATATCATTTTGCTTGATTATTTAGTAGCCTCAAAAGCAATGGTTGGGCTGCCTGTGACTGTGCTAGCCTCCTAAAGCAGACGGCTCGCGTTGCTTCACTGCCAGTGGCCAGCGAAGTAAAACGAAAGCTGGACACGCGTCTGCTTTAGGAGGCTAGACTGTGCTAGCAGTCTCTAAACCTTCAACAGCTTACTGTTGAGCGTAATGTAATACTGAGTCTCTGGATCCTTTCGGATGTTTTAGAGGTAGTCGAAGTCGTTTGAGGTAGTCGAAGTCGAAGGATTATTCGGGCGGCTAGTGCTTTCTCACGTGACTTCGTGGTGTGACTGATGCCGGTCGGTGTGAATATATAATGACGAGGCAGAATAAGGATAAATAAAGATTAGCAGCTTGTAATTTTGACACAAAATTGTCTTCATTTGCATAAACTGTAATTTTCATATTCTTAACCAAATCCTTTTATAACTTATATCTGACATATTTCTAATCACAAATTACACATTTGTTTTTAAGTTAATTATTTCTAAATCAATTTTTTGTTGTGGGCCAAATCGGGCCAAATCGGGCCAAATTGGAAATCTGTTTGCACTTTAATACTGAATTTGCCACCCACGTGAAATAAAGTATATGTGTATGATGTAGCTGATATTCTAATTCCCATGAGGTGTTATATATAAATACGGTACTTTGGTAAATTTTGCATAATCATGCCATAAAACTAAGAAGTCATAGTAACGCTTTTCAGTCCATGACTCGCCGGATCTCTTCTTCAATTCTATGAATTTGCAAATTGTGTATTTATGTTTGTTGATGTCATTCATGTTGGTTATTCAGCTGTCTAATTATATAATCAAGGCAAAAAATACTTTCAGTAAATGTTACATGACTACTGAAGCGATGCGTTCAAGGCTTGACCAAATGCAACGATGACACTAATAAGCTTAGGTTATTTTAAAAAAACTTACTCAATTTGTATATTTTAACCAGCATCTGTAAGACTTATAAACTCTATAGAATAGTAGTAATGAAAAGAAAGATCAGTTGAGCCAGTTATTAGTTTTCATGTAAGGTACATGTACATCATTATTTACCATATGTAAGGCAATGGAATGGCGGCCATTCATCATCGTCCCAGCTGTACAGAGATCACTTGGATGTGGCATTTTGCTATGTGTCTGGATTAGATATCGAACAATCAACAACAAGAAAGAAAACAATCAAGCAAAGAACGTGTTTGTTCTCTGACTTCAGAACGTAAATCACTGAAATGTGAGTCTAAATTTCAACATGCATCGTATTGTAAGTAAATGACCGGCATATATAGTCACGTGTTACCATCACGTGCTACGGGAACCATCCATCCATCCATCAATCAATCAAAACCTGTCACGACTAAATAATTATAACTACGAACAGGAGAAGAAGAATAAAAATATATTTATTTTTCTATCTCTCTATCTCTCTCACTTCCTTTCGCTTCTGTTCGCTTCAATTATTTTGCATTTCTTCCTTTCTTTTTCTTCTTTTCAGTTTTAATAGTTTTAATATTTTAGCCTGAATTCCAGCTGTTTCCTCTAGGTATACCGTTCAATATTCAGGCTAACTTTTTCCTGTCTTTATTGATCTTATTCGTTTTCGAATAATTTCTGACATCCGCTGAAATATTTACCCTCCCCTCCCCAGTTGTATATTTCATCCTCTCCCTCCCTTCCCTTCTATGTAATAATGTGACCACGAAAATGAGGTAATCCTGACATCGCAAGTTTACTAAACTGGTTTTCCCCGAGGGAAGGTACAATATTAATTTCTGGTGGAAATTACGGTTCTTACATCGATCGTAATAGCTATATCGCAAAATAGCAGCTAAGACGAAAGTTAGATGATGTTGCCTCGCTTCATCAAATGGTAAGTGAGATCCTATAAGCTCTGTTACATAACTACATGTAACTTCGAAAATATGATATGCGTGCAGTATTGCACGTAGAGTAGTCGTATATAGAGACGTATAGACATTTCAACATTTCTAAACTTGCCATAAATAACAATCAAAACCGTACCACTTGTTTCCTTAACCTCAACCTGACTAATCTTTATTTTTTGATTTCTGCAAACGCCTTTCGATCACAGATCACTGACGTGTGACCAAAAATAGTAGCGATTTATTTTTGTAGATGAAGCGTAGGCACTGTAAGCTTTATACATGTAGATCAGTCTAATAAACAGCTTTAAGTTCTACCGTAGTTTACTGACAAGTATTTGAGGCAAGTATTGTATTTGTTGGCCAATCTATTCACGCATAATCTATGGAAAGGGTTCGCAAGACAGACATGACGTATAGGCCTTCTGAATAAAAATGTGATTATAATATCATGCAATATATTCAACACCCTTTATGCTTTTACTGTTTCAAAGATAACAAACAATATACCGGCCAGCCCACGTATATATCTGTAGACCCTTTTCACGGGTTTCTGAATTAATTAGGATCATTGTCTGTTTTGCATCACAACTAATATAGTCAAGGGAGGCCAGTAGAGTACAATAGCACATTGATGACAGTGAAAATGAAAGGATATAGTTTACATATCTTTGTGCTATTAAATCTCGTGTTCAAACAGGGAATCAATTAATCCCTCAATTTAGTTACCCACTACTATTCAGACTCTACACTATATCTCTGTATGCTTTTCACACACAAAATTAGCATGAACTTCTGATGAACTTCTGCATGCAATATTAATCAAGCGGGTCCTCCAGCAGGTGAGCAGACACTTATAAATTATCATCAAGAAGTCTACTGGGAGGTGATTAAGTCAAGTGTATATGGAAATGGATCTTGCTTTTCAGCCACCATGTCAATACACCACTTGCTCTTCCCCCGGGGAACTGCCATATAGTGATGGGGATCGCCGATGCTTGTCGTACCTTTTAGGGATCCATGCAGATCCGCGATTTTGTACCTCTTAGGGTGTCACAAATCTAAAAGGACCACAAGACACTAAGCCGGCACCTTTTAGGGTGTTTGTCAGTAAATAAGATACCTGAGATAAGATGATGACAGCCAGATTGACAGTTGTAGCTTTTGTCACTTTCGAGTTGGTACCTTTTAGGGGTGAAAATTATTTGTTGCCATGTCCACCTTAGTCTCCCCAGCAGCTGTGTTTAGTGTCATCACGCAACGTTGCGTGACGATACTAAACACGGCTGCAAGGGAGACTACATATCCACCTGGGCAAGACCCGGGGGGGGGGGGGGGGGGGGGGGGGGGGGGACTCTCCCCTATATACGCTATACGGGTATGTGCTGCGGGATAGGGTATGGTTTTTGAGATCCCAGGTCTGGGGTAGGGTACATTTTTGCCTTTTTAGGCTGGGATCGGGTACGTTTTGGTCTGGTATGGGGTATGGTTTCCGCAATAACGCCACTATCAGTCGCTATCAGTTTACATATATCCCTTTAGCACGCTTTCAATCTGGGATAGGGTATACATTTTTAAGCTTTAGTCTGGGATAGGGTGTACATTTTAAGCTTTAGTCTGGGATAGGGTATACATTTTTAAGCTTTAGTCTGGGATAGGGTGTACATTTTTAAGCTTTAGTCTGGGAGAGGGTATACATTTTAAAGCTTTAGTCTGGAATAGGGTATGGAAAATCAAAATTTTAGGTCTGGGATAGGGTGTCAGGGTTTTGAGGTGTCCGTGGCACACCCCTACCCAAAAATACCCTTAGTGCCCCCACCCCCCTCCCCTCACCGCTCAAAGATAAACTCCATATATTCACGCCACCGTGTATGTAATGGGCAGAACACTAACTAAGAAAAACTATTAATGAATTTATGAAACCATAGGCTGTGAACAAGGCTCTCCAAGGGGAGGGGGGAAAGGGAGGGGGACTGGGGAGGAGGGCACAGAAGATTCAGCAGAGGATTTGATTTCTGCTTGTAAACATTGTGAGACCTTTCTATTCATATACAGCTACTGTATTTCAAAAAAACGTTGATACTGAATACTGCATTCTAAATAGTGTATATTCCAAGACCGAAATGCATTTTGGGACTCGTGTAATATTGTCTAAAGTAATATAAACAAGATGCTCAATGAGCGTACACTCGGACATTTATGACAATGACAATGACAGTTGCGTGATGAGGGAGACTGTGTCGGTGAGCATAGATAAAGATCTCCCCGTCTGCAATACTATGTACTTCGAACGTCCAGTTGAGGTTGCATATTCATGGTCAGATGGTTCTGATAATGTTTTTCGTTTGTTGTAATGAAGGCGCATTTGTTTTTGTTATAAATGAAACGACATCTTTCAGAGTGGGCCCACACGAATCGGCGTATGCGTTTGTATGTGAAATGAGCGTGTTTTAAAAAAAACGTGTTTTATCGGCCATAAAGATCCGAGCCGCCGGCTTCAGATATATTTTAATCAAGCTTGTTGACGTTGTTGCGGTGTACATGCACTCCATTATGAAACTATCTCTTTGAAATACAACACTATTCAGTTTAGCAGCATTAAAACAATTATACAGCTATTTCAAAAAACGTTGATACTACATAATAGTGTATTCCAAGACCGAAATGCATTTTGGGACTCGTGTATTATTGTCTAAAGTAATATAAATAATAATAATTTATTTTATTTTTAGTGCATTCCATCAGAAACAATATACCAGCTCCATATTGCGAACAAATCGCTGTATATTTACTTTTTATTTCAAAATAACTAGGCCCACAATGCCCTTTGGTCTTGGAATGCACTATTCAGTATGCAGTATTCAGTATTCAACGTTTTTTGAAATAGCTGTATTCAAGATTGTTGAGCACGAGCTTCTACACAGTACTTCTAGTATAGTCGGTAGTCGTGGAACGATGAGTTTTAACGATGACCCAAGAGCGAACCACTTGACCCGTTTGAGCATAGAATTACTTCATTAGGAGTTCAGATATCATCGCCCCAGTTTTCAGCCAATCGAAACCCTGAAACAGACATTCCTGACCGATACGATCACATTCTTCACATTTAGTGTACTACCAAGAATAAAAAAGAAAGTGTATTTTATAACTCGGACTTCCTCCGGAAGTGTCCGAGTAATAATAATAATAATAAATATAAATAATAAATTATTTATGTTATTTTTTGTGTATTCCATCAGAAACAATATACTAACTCCATATGGCGAACAAATCGCTGTATATTTACTTTTTATTTCAAAATAACGAGGCCCACAATGCCCTTTGGTCTTGGAATGCACTATTCAGTATGCAGTGTTCAGTATTCAACGTTTTTTGAAATAGCTGTATATGTATAATAATAAAAGTGATTGACTATATATTACTCTATATGTATTGTATATTTACTATATCACAGAGTTATTTGCACACATATATGTTCCTGGCATAAAGCAACACTTATAATGGCTATCAAAATAGGACAGATCGGGCTTTGTGGATGGTATAATGGCTATCAAAATAGGACAGATTGGGCTTTGTATGGTACATATAACAAGTATCAAAATAGGGCAGTGTGGGCTTTGTAGATGGTATAACGAGTATCAAAAAAGGACAGATCAGGCTTTGTAGATGGGATAACGAGTATCAAAATAGGACAGATCAGGCTAATGTCCTTGGGATAACGGGTATATTTCAAAACAGGTCAGATCGGGCTTTGTAGATCATTGGGATAACGAGTTTCAAAATAGGACAGATCAGGCTAATGTCCTTGGGATAACGAGTATATTTCAAAACAGGGCAGATCTGGCTTTGTAGATGGGATAACGAGTTTCAAAATAGGACAGATCAGGCTAATGTCCTTGGGATAATGAGTATATTTCAAAATAGGGCAGATCGGGCTTTGTAGATGGGATAACGAGTATCAAAATAGGACATATCACGCTAATGTCCTTGGGATAACGAGTATATTTCAAAATAGGACAGATCGGGCTTTGTAGATGGGATAACGAGTTTCAAAATAGGACAGATCAGGCTAATGTCCTTGGGATAATGAGTATATTTCAAAACAGGGCAAATCGGGCTATGTAGATGGGATAACGAGTTTCAAAATAGAACAGATCAGGCTTTGTCCTTGGAATAACGAGTATATTTCAAAATAGGACAGATTGGGCTTTGTAGATGGTATAATGAGTTTTTTTATGAAAACATATCAGAAACAGTAACTTCATTTATGTCTCCAAATTTCTTATTGTAATTATATATTTTTAACATTAATAGTGTGATGTATTTACAGAATATAACATTGATTATCTGTTGTTTTTTAGACTATGCATATTTTAGATGCAAATTAAAGTTAATTTTATACACCTATTCCAAATATCGTTGTCCGGGCCGAAAGCAACAAGCAAGAAGCTGACGACTGCAAAGGACTTTGGGAATCTCCTAATTAATTAATTTATCCGTGGTACTTGAGAAGTTATCCCTACGAGCGTTGAATAGCAATCATTTGGAACTATTCGGCCATTTGAAAATGCATGTTGTCAAAATGTCTACGGATGAATAAATGAATAAGAAGAAAGTCCCAATGCCCTAATTGCGGTCGTCAGCTTCTTGCTTGTTGCTTTCGGCGGGGACAACGATTTTTGGAATAGGTGTATATTATATCTTAGGTGGCCTATCTTGAATCTTGAATTCTGTTTAGGTCCACCTCAGATTCATTAGATTCACTGTGAATGTAATGTATTTGGAATTTGATTAAATTAAAATTAAAAATCAAACTGCATTAATGACAATATATACTTCCAAAATAGGTACCTGCATGTATACACAGTATAGTTTGTAGTGTATACAACATGTGCGTCAGTGTAGTATCAAACAGAATTACAAACTCTTCAATGCCAAACTTCCAGCTTTGTTTCCCCGGTCTCTCTGAGTCTGTAGCCACGTACACAGGTTATATATAACACGACATGGGCAGATTCCCCCAGGGTACACATTTTGTCGTGTTTTCACCACACGCAGGATATTGTTTTTGTTATGTTACTATAGGGATTTCTATGGGAAAGTAGGCGACACAGCCTGTCTTATGTCTGGACCTCCTTATTTTCAACTTTCGCAAACTATTATTGCACTGTCCCTTGAGTGTTTGGGATAGTATATAGGGGTTCTGCTGTATGTCTCTCTTTGTCAGTCTGTCTGTCCATCAAAGCCTCTAAGTGAATATGTAGATGTCTATACTGGCATAGTGAAGCTCTTATTTCTGCATTTAGAATTTCCACAGATTGCTTACAGCTGAAGAAAGCATCATAATAATATTGTCAAAACATAACAATCATAAAAGGAAAAAAAATCCAAGAATAGTTCAGTTTATTTTAAGCTAGAAGAAATATTTGTTTAAACTATAATTCATAACATTTGTAAAAAGCATTGAGTTTTTTTTAAATGCGTTTTAAAGAAATAAATTATCATTATTATTATTATTATTATTTATTGTTTTATTACTATTTGCACGGTTTATATATATACAATACTTTTAAGTTTCGTTTTTCCAAAAGTTCCCATTTCACTTTATTGAAGATAAAGTATCTAATATTTACATTTTTACAACCAAATCTCAGAACTTCTCATTTTGATGGTAATTCACAGGAAATTTGGCCATTTCTTTCGTGTTTTTTCGTGTTTCCTAAATAAATATTAAAAAGCTCTGGTTGTGTTTTGTTGAATCTTTTAAAATATTCAACACTGGTTGGAAATTCCTTTCGTTTATTGATTGGATGAAGCAGGGAAAGCCAGCGAGAATAGTAAACAATCAACTAATGTTTTATTAAAACTTCATAACGAGTTTTGTTGATATGCTCTTGCGACGTACTGGTGTTTTGACGCGGGACTGAACGAGCGTGTTTTGGTGTAAAGCGAGTCTAGTACCGTGCATTTTCACTTCTTGCGATGTTTTACACTATGAGGGGAATTCTTGTAAGGAGGTAAGGTTTATGGCGATAAATATCCCAGAGTTTTATAATTTCCGCTTTTTTGACGGATCAAAATACCAACTTACAAAAATTCTGCTTCAAAACGATAAACGTTTTCAAAACATTGTTGGCATTTGTTCGTGTTATTTTCGCTCTAGCTCAGTTTTCTTTTTATTTTCTTTCTTTCCTTCGATCTGCCAAGGTTTCCTTTTTTATTTTGAAACATTCGGCAATGGAGCAATTTGGCGCACTTTAGTCGAGAAGTGAGAAACGTAACTTTGAAGCGAGAAATGATGATAACCAGTTCAACAAAAAGGATATTTATTTAGGTTTTCTTTTCTCCTTTCTATATTCATATTTTCACTTCAATTCATGTCTTCCTTGCCCTCCCCCAGAGATCCGACGTAAGCAAACCATTTCACAGTTCAAACACATCAATTATAAATTGCACTTTGCGCTACTTTGACGCACAATCAGAATTACTAGAAGTTTTCACCACGTGCACAGACAGTTGGCAAATCTTTATTGCTGTATATGCAAATACTATCAGACTTTGAACAGACGCGAACTACTTTTGGCCAGATTCCTAAATTTCTCCTGAGAATGAAAAACGCATTTTAAAAGAAATAATAATAATAATAATAATAATAATAATAATAATAATAAAACTTATTTTACAAGGGAATACATATTACAGCTTCAGCTGGCCCTTCTAATCTAAAAATATATATATAATCTTAAAAAATATAAATATATATCCTAATATCTATCCTAATCTAAACCTAATAGTAATACTAATATATACATGTAATTGAACTTGACATGTGCACGGACATGTGTGTGTCATTTCCACTTTTATC
Organism: Actinostola sp. cb2023; assembly: GCA_033675265.1. Lineage (NCBI taxonomy): Eukaryota > Metazoa > Cnidaria > Anthozoa > Actiniaria > Actinostolidae > Actinostola > Actinostola sp. cb2023. Next base: position 839,000 of record JAUJYZ010000439.1, on the reverse strand, counting down.
GTAATTTTTTTGAATTTTGAAATTTATACAAAAGCTATAAGCTTTACTTTATGCTTTTTTCTTTCAGCTCACTTCTACGTCCTCTAGCGATAGCAAGAATTTCAGCAAGATTGCTTTCCCGCGCTGAAACTGGTAAAGCTGCACTAAAGCCGTTCTATTTCGCGGTTCATCCTGACTTATTTGGTCAGTTCCCGGCGCAAAGGGTCAGTATACGTGTTTGCCTGTCATTCTATTAATGTTCAAAGGCACTTTTAAAACATGGCTTGACCAATGGGTTGATGGCACGATTAGATTGTACTTTATCTTCCGTGTTTATACACGTAACGATCAACTGTTTAAACTGGTATAAAATGAGAATGAATGCAAGGGGAAGCGGATAATGGGAATAATTTCCTAATAAATTGTTTAATTTCCATAGGCTACAAACGAAGATTCCCTAAAGCGACTAAACTCCTACATTGACAATCTCGAGAATAAGTTCCCTGTACACCCCACACACTTGACGTTCTTCTTGAAGAATGGTGGGTCACATGAACAAAGAGACGTCAGCGGTTACCAAGGTAATACCCGTTAATGGACCATGGATCACGTCAAAGAGGAAGCAATTTTATTTATAATTACGAAAAGTCTGAGTTTTGGTTGTTGTGTGTGTTGTATTTGAAATGGGAGTTGACTCGTTTGTTGATTATTTTACGCTAACTGAAAGCGTTTTATAATCTCAAATTAGATTCTTCTGCGCTTTTTTGTTCCGGCTTGATGCGTTAATGCGTTCATGTGTCAAAACAACACAACTTCCATTTGAGTTTCATTCAGCTCATTTATGGCCCGGGTTATGGGGATCCGTATCGTTCATTTTCTGTAGTTCTTTTTCATTGTCAGGCAATACGCTCAGCGTGTTATTACCGCTATTTTTAATTATTCAAATCGACAAAAAGGCAAATAAAATGAAAAGAGAATATTTATATTTAATTGACTTTCAATATTGAACGTATAGCCGGAGTTTCGGGAAATGCGTTTTGCATTTAGAATGATGCAATTATTAAAACATCTCCATAGCGTGAGACAAATAAATTGTAATAATTACTTGGATTCATACTAATCCCATTCCTTATGTCTCCCTTTTTAGCCCCAGATGATCAATTCAAAACAGTTCGCATTTCCCTATTTTCGCGTGATCTCTACTTCACCATCAACCAAATTCTAAGGTCTTGTGGAATGTATGACGAACTGAAGAGGAACAATTCTACTAAGGACACGTATACAAACGCCGACATACCTTCTCCATATGGCGGGCCACTGGACTGGCTCCAAGTCTACAGGAAATTCGGTGACAGAACGAGCAATCACGAACGTGACTTCCAAAACAAAACAGAAGTTACGTTGAAAAGCTTCCTTCGAGATGAGATGGAAAAAGCGAAAGAGAGGCTTGAACAAAGCGAGAAGTCGTACGAAGAGGCAATGTCGTTATCTCGACAGATTTGTACAGAATTAGGCTTGGTTAACCTTACTCTAGACTGTGGTTGGAGTTGTGCTTCGTGTCAAGGATCCTTGAAGAACTTACTTCAGCTGTGTAAGGAGAAAAAGGCCGACATGTTGAGTCTCGACCGCCGGTCTGTAGTATTGACGAGGTGGACTGGAGTCGACCCTCGAGGAAATGTCATGTTGGGGGTCGAGGATGTTCCGCAGTTTTGGTTGGCTGTAAGTTTATTTATTCAGTTTAGAAATGTATTTTTAGAAGTAAAAAAAGTATTTTTAGTGTTCTCCTGCACGCGTGCTATAGTATGACGTTGGGGGTGGGGGTGGTGATGGGGACTGGTGGAGGTGTTGGTAAAATATGAAATTACGTAGCGTGGGAACGAATCAATACACCAGTCAATTCTAATACTGTAAATCTTCTATTTTAGCGCCCGGGGCGATTATTAAATTTCGGAGGTCTTAGGGGGGCGCTTATTAGAAGAGGGGCGCTTAATAGAGAGGGGCGCTTATTTAATTTCCTAAACCAAACACTCAGATTCTCTTACCGTATTTCGTAAACTTTATTATCAACTTAGTACGGAGTAACGAAGCCAATATGAAATGTAACAATGGTATGTCAGGTAATCGCTGAAATTAAGGTATGACTCAAACAAAAGTTAATGTACCGTACGTACATTGTAAAGACAAGAAAGCAGTATTTCAGAAACGATATCTCAGATCTCAATGTCAACTTCCTCGCTTATTAGCGGGGGGGGGGGCGCTTATTAGAGAGGGGCGCTTAGTACTAAATGGCTCCAAAAGGGGACGCTTAATAGAGGGGAGGCGCTTATTTGAGGGGGGCGCTTAATAGAAGATTTACGGTACCAAGACTCTTCAGGACACCAGAAGCCTCATTCTCGTACCCAGAGCCCTCTCATCATTTTTCCCAATGATGAGAGGGCTCTGGGTACGAGAATTCAGAAGCCTGGGAAGATATCATCATCATCATTGTTATTATTATCATCACGGCATCATTAATATTATTATTTTTTATTATTTTTCCAGTTATTTAGTACGCTAGAGGATTACGACGTCCTCGTACATCAGGTTCCTCTGTGGGAAAAAAGACTATCCAAACCATTAGGTAACATTAAAGTTATCTACGATCAAAGTCCACTGTCTATAGGTGTCCCAGAGTATCTCAACTACTTACATAGACTAGTTATGGGGCTTAGACGCTCAAGGTTCGGTAAAGTTGGTCATCCACTCATCCCTGGATCATTCAAGAATATCAATTGTAGAGTCTTTAGGTAGGAATCTTATCATTAGATTATCCGATTCTAATAATAATAATATAATAATAATAATAATAATAATAATATAATAAAAAGATGTCACTAATAATATAATAATAATAATAATAATATAATAAAAAGACGTCACTAATAATATAATAATAATAATAATAATAATATAATAAAAATAATATAATAAAAAAGACGTCACTAATAATATAATAATAATAGTAATAATAATAATATAATAAAAAAGACGTCACTAATAATATAATAAAAAAGACGTCACTAATAATATAATAATAATAGTAATAATAATAATATAATAAAAAAGACGTCACTAATAATATAATAAAAAAGACGTCACTAATAATATAATAATAATAGTAATAATAATAATATAATAAAAAAGACGTCACTAATAATATAATAAAAAAGACGTCACTAATAATATAATAATAATATAATTAATCAGGATTTAATTTGATGGGATGGAGATCGGATAGGCTTCACTCCCCTCTTTAATAAGCACCTCCCATGTCATATCCTCCCTTCCCCTAATTGGATCACATTGTTATATCTTCCTAGATATTGACCAATTAGCTTCCAGGAGAATTAATAATAATAATAATAATAATTTGTTTCTTAAAAACGTATATACTTCAAGTCTCTATGCTTTTTACAGTTCAAAAAGTGTTTCATTGATGATATTTTGTCTTGCAGTCCTATTAGTTCGTTGAGCCTGTCGCTTGATGGGAAGTTTATAATCCCCGCGTCGACACCAACCGATTTGTTGTTGGACTTTCTACTCCAAAACAAAGAAAAATCCATCGCGCTAAGGAACGAATACATTCGGTAAGTAGAACTCTTTACTGGCTTTTTCTGTACGCACAACACTTTGGTGGTTTCTCCGATGTAGTAACACTGCAGTGGCTTTTCTGTCAATATTTGTGTGGCTTCTTTGTGATTCCATCGTAAATGTTGTTGCAAGAAACGTCATGTAAAAAAAAAAAAAACAAGTCAGAGACAAAATATATCAGTTTATAAACACTTTATACATATTTGTCTTTAAAGTTGTGTTCTTCAATCAATCCCTGTTTCAGTAACGTCTCCAAAGAGAGAGAAATGACCGAGAAATGCAAAGACGCCTTGCAGCTGAAATCTCTAACGAAAGATGAATCCGTCTCTGTCTCACAAATGCTAAGCTGCTGTGAGACTCTGATTCGACATCCATTTCAAGAACTGCAGGGTACAAGGATGATTGTATCCAAATACTACCGTTTGTCTGACGATGGACATGTCACGATTCCCTGGGACTGGGAATGAATGAATGAATGAATGAATGAATGAATGGACCGACCGACTGACTGAAGACGCGAGCGGCGAATGATTCATAAAGATGACTAAAGTGTATCTGCGGTGTGCCGCCTTTACCCTCAAGTTCCCTCGCAGGTTGGAGATTCACAACAGAAGAACATTTGGCCAAACTTCTTTGAACAAAAATTATTACATAACTCCACCTAGCCTCCTTTGCAGACGTCCTTAGGGGGTAGTCCTAAAAATCGACGTTCATGGGGAGGGGATTTTTAGGACCACCCCACTAAGGACGTCTGTTTGCAACCGCCATTAGTGAAGTGTTAGTAATACTTTATTTAATCATAAAAATAACACGCTAGCCACAACAACATGAAGCTGTATTAAGGGTTTCCTTGTATGCAGGCATCAGATTAAATAAATTGTATTGGCTTCATCTGCATTAAAAATTTGTTTAATGAACCAAGCTTTCGGCCATCTTCAGGGTTATGAAAGTACACATTTCCTACATGAAGCTGATTTCAATGAGGTGCTTGTTTACATACAAAGTAAAAACTCCACCTTGAGTGCGTATTAAAGTTTCTCTCGACTACCGTATGTACTTACTGCATGCTGTACTGAAGACCGTTTTGCATGTCAACCGTGTGTTGCGATAACTAGTGATAAAATTGAACACTTTGCAAACAGCTATCGATGAAAGTTTGAAAACACCCTTGAATGTAAATAGTTATTTATTAAAATACATATTTTGAAATCATTGTTTGAAGTTAATCTGATGCGTGAACACTCTTGGAGTCGTTTTCGTATGAGTGGGAAGTAGTTACGGTTCGTGCGGTGACCGTACCGTGTCCAAGCATTCTGATTGGTTGAGCAATGATTTTGCGCGCTGTGATTGGTTGAATAGATGACCATACGCAATGGGATATTATAAATCTATTCCACCACGTGCTAACCTATGGTGTACCAACTATTATTTTGAAGCACTTCCCGGTAAACCAATGAATGCTCTTGATACACTAAATTGAAGAAGCGTTGTCGGGTTCAAAATCGTAGAACAAAGAAGCTGAGACCGAAATAGCTTATGGGAAATATGCTAATTAGATGCAAGATATGTATTTTTGCATTCTGATTACAGGTAACATACCGTAGAATCCCGGTTATAAGCCCACCTGTCTGCTAACACAGAAACTTCCTCCCGGTTATAAGCAATTACAGCGTTCTTTAATAGGATTTCAATGACGTTTTTTTCCTCCCGGTTATAAGCCCCCCACAAGCCCACCCCAAAACCCTTATGAAGTTGAAAAACCCAGGGCTTATAACCGGGATTCTACGGTAGTCAAAATACATCTAATTAACATATTTCCCATAAGCTATTTCGGTCTCAGCTTCTATGTTCTATGATTTTGAACCCGACGATTCTTTAATTTAGTAAATTTGAAAAAGGTGACCAAATTTAATCCGCTGTGAAAGATGTTTCGACATCGCGATTGACTTACGCGCGCAAGAAACCAGACATGAACACTGTGCTCGATGTATTTATTGCGTATTCTGTGCTAAAATTCATTTACTACGTGTATTTACATGTGGAGCGCATTGCAGCCTAGGAGTCGTACGAAACCTGTTTATATCAGGGAATAGTAGGCGGAAACCGGTTTATCTTCGTGATTCACATTGTAGTCAGTTTGTGATTAACAGTCAGGATGTACAACCGTTTCAAAAATGTTGTAGGTAAAAGCACTCAAGGGAGCATGGGTAATATCAATTCTTTATTTGTTTTCTACACAAAGGCGTTATTATTCCGGCTAACTTCATTGCAAACAGTACTGTTCGCACCACAAGTCACTATCATTACAACAATAGGTACATTACCCATACTTCATTTCGGTCTTGTCGCCGGCTCGAGTGCTTTCAGCGACGTTTTAACAGCGTATTATAACAGTTGTTGGTCATTTTTCAGTTTCTCGACAAAGGATTACAGAGTAAATTTAAAGCCCAATATGCTGCAAAGATTGTCCAAATTACTTGGACACGGTACAACATTGCCCGCGATATTGCTGGCAATATGATTACAGCGTGCGTCCACCTCTGCAATTATTGTGACCAAGCTTATTGAAGTACAATGCGATCCCACTTCTGCAACATTGCGCAAGGTAGATCAGACAAAAGCTGAAATCGTACGATTGTCGGCAATAGAGTGGGAAACCTACGGTACCGTGACACTCAAATGGCTTCCTTTCTGAACCAATCAAAAAGCGTAGATGCATCTCATCCAATCAAACTCTTTCAATACGGCAAGGCAAGGCGCGGTGCGGTGACGTAACTTTTCCACTTACTCGAACGACTCTATTGTACGCAATGCTGCACCGTGTGTCTTCATTGTCATTCTGCTTTTGAATTATTAAAAAAGTTAACATTCGAGTCAAACATTATATAATCTCAACATCTAAACTTATCATACTATTAAAAAACTACAACTCCACTAATAACCTCTGTAATGTGCATGCAACTATATGTAGTTGTAATAGGGTACATGTATATATGCAGCAAATATTCAATTCATTATTTACAGCAATTAGTACACACGCTTTGTTTACTCAAACATACGAACAGGATGTTTGGATGGGAAATCCTCTTCTGGCCGATGAATTGCCAGTTAATAAGCATTTCTAGAGAAATAGGATGACAAATATCTAAGAGCTATTCAATATGGCTGCTGTGTCTTTGCAAGGTTTTCCTAAAGAAATGATTGCAAACCAACTTACTAGTATTACAGTCAACGGACGTCACGCGTGAACAACTATCTTCAATTATTCAATTAACAGTTGAATGTTTGTCAGGAATATAAGATAGATCAAAAGAAGATTTGAATCTAGAGTTAATTATTGCCTATATTCGATTGTAATAGAGTATTTATTTCAAAAATATTTTTCCGTAAAATGTTTTAATCATTGACTGGGCTAGGGTCAAACGTTGCCGACTCATGTCAGATACTTTGAAGTTTATTTAGAAAGCACTCAGTTTTAGGCAGATTCAATATATCGAAGCTGATTGAATGTCGGCAGATCCTGAATTCACGGCAACGATATCATTTCGACCCTGCCGATAGGCATAATAAAACACAGGAACCCAACACATAAGCCTATGCACGGAGGTAGAGTGCAGGGTTTGTTACATGACCTTTAAAGTGACAATTTTTGCAACGTAAAGTTTTTTTTTGCTCTACAAAATGTCGATTGAACAAAGACTGGAGCTTTGCACCGATCTCGCTTCCTTCAGAGTGTGTCGAGGTCGTGTTTTCGTGGTCTCAACAGTTTTAGTGAATGGATTTGTGGACGAAGCCAAGGCGGTTTTTGACGTGGACGGAGCTGTGAAACTTGAAAGAACGTTGTCAACAGCGGTTTTTTCTTCTGGACTCTATTAAGATCTTAATTATAACGTCGTTGTCCCTGCTGCTCTCAGAACACTTTTGCAATGTGATTTTTCTTCGCCACTTTATCTTGAAAATCACCTCGCCCGCCATAGTTGCAAAGATCAGTCGAACTTCATGCATTCCGGCGTGCAAACTATACAATTTCCAGACAGTACTGTGTCGGGAATGAAAACATGCTTGTCTGCTTTTACATGTAAAACTTATCATATTATTGAACGGTTCAACAAACATAAAGCATCTTTTTAAAATTTATTTTGAAACTTTATTGATTCACTTGCGAGAATTGAAGCTTGAAAGTAAGATTAAAATCTAAGATTCGAAGATACGTAGAATTGTTTTAATTTATGAATATTCATTTAAATCTTCGAATAATCGCACAGAAAGTGTTCACGCGTGATGTTCGTTGACTGTAAAGCTTCAAAAATTTACTTTGCATTTTATTATATTATAATTATATTCATCTACGTATCCTTTACACTCATCCCCAAGGAATAGCGATTTTCTTCTGTTGCTTAAGGTGCGGTAATACGGGGAACAAAATCGTGCAACTTGTCGCGCAACATTTTCAGATTGTTGCGTTGCAAGTTGCAGAGCAATGTTTCTCGTATTACCATCGTTCGCGCAACTTGTCGCGCAACAAATTAAATTTTCGGTCATTTGTTGCAGGTTGCAAAACTTTGTTGCATGAAGTAGAAAGAGCTTCTACTTTGCGCAACAAAGTTTTGCAACTTGCAACACGAAAATGTGTTGCGCGACAAGTTGCGCGAACGGTGGTAATACGAGAAACATTGCTCTGCAACTTGCAACGCAACAATGTTGCGCGACAAGTTGCACGATTTTGTCGCTCGTATTACTGCACCTTTAGTTTGGTAACAAGCGTAATGGATTCATACTAGAAAAGGTGGCTTATTTCTTATCGCTTATTTCCATTCATTGCGCTCTATTCTATTTATCACCATCTACCACGTGACCAAGGTCAGGGTACAACACCTTGCTGTTGCTTGAACACCAGGCCTTCATGTCAGTGAGCGAGTCATTCAAACAGTCAATCCACGTGACACGGTCTTCCTTGGTGTCACAAGCGAGGAGAAATCTAACACGACAAGATACCTATTAGTCGGGGGTAACATGTAGATCACTTGCGTCATGTGCGTGCAAACCCGCGATGGCTGGCGGCGAAACATTTTCTCTGGGAATACTAAAAAAAACAGTTGCGGAAGGAAAACTTCCCTCTATTTGCGAAACAGCATAACTTTTGTAATTGCTGCATACAAATATACAGTCAAAGCTCTCCTTGCGACCACTCTCGTAAACGACCAGCTCTAGTTACGACCACTTTTTCGAGGAGCTTTGACTGGACCTAAGTTTTCCAACTTAGTTTCATCTATTGTACACGAACCATTGACGCAAACGAAATTCGAAAGCCCAGTAAACCAAATGCCAAACGCCTTTCAACGACAAAAAGGCGCGCACACTAAAAAGACATTTCTTAATGTGAACACTCACGCAGAGCATTTACTTACTTGGCGTCCTCGTTTCTGTCCTTCTTCAACGCGACTTCAATAGTATTGGGTCGCGCGCAGAGGTCTCTTGGTACTGTTGTGATACGTTCACTAACACACTGACCCATATCAAGGGTGCCTAGAGGACCCTGCGAAAATAATAATAATGACAACTGTTATTAAATTGCTTATTGTGTGGCTGAAGAGTTGCTATGGCAATGGTTGCTATGGCTACCTTCTCAGACTCTTCTCCAGGATATCTCCAGTAGGACAGCATTCCACCTTCAAGTACGCACCATCTTCTCTGCCATGCGCTAAAGCCTCCAACGTCCTCCAGGATTGTCTGTCAAACAAGAGCTTGATTTACATTGTATTTATTTCAGTGCCACTTGAAGCGGGATAAATAGGTAATGGATTGGTGGATCCATAATTGACAAATTGTTATGGTTAGTTTTAACAATGCAAAAATGTTAGGAAGTGCTTATTTGCAGAACTTACCAAATAAGGATTTATAGTCTGTGTTAGTCAATAATATTATGTATGTATCGGGACGATCTTATCCAGTTGGTACATCCAATGCCACATCCTGTAAACACTCGAACACAAATCGTGACAAACACTTGAGTTCTCACGATGAGCGTGAGAATTCTCACAGGACCGTCATTGAAGTAGAACTAGTTGGATGTACTAGTTAGATGAAGTTGGAGTTAGCGTTAGTTGACATTGAAATTGTAGAAGATATACGAGCTCTACAATTTCAATGTCAACTAACTCTAACTAACTTTTTTTGTTGGGACCTCGAAGAATTTAAGAAGTCTTTGTGTGGGGAACTAGCGTCGTTTATTGTAGAGCTCGTATATCTTCTTCAATGTCAATTAACTAACTCTAACTCCAACTTCAACTAACTAGTACATCGAAAATAACTATGATCGAACTGGCACCCTATTTTTACTTGACGGTCCTGTGAGAACTCCCACGATCAAGTGTTTGTCCAGATTTGAGTTCGAGTGTTTACAGGGTGTGGCATTAGATGTACTAACTGGATAAGATCGTCCCGATACATACATAATTTTTGACTAGTACTATAAATCCTTATTTGGTAAGTTCTGCAAATAAGCACTTCCTAACAAAAGTATGCAAGGTATCACACTGTCATTTATCATTTCCCTTTGTATTTGAATCGTTTCCGTTCTACTTTAGCCCTGAAGATGCACTAGTAGTGCGAAAGATCAGCGATATCCTACATTAAATAAAGCGTGCTAAGAAACACTCTATTTTTCATATAAAGACCCTGTTTATTATCTGTATTCCAGGGCATGCAGCATGCACTAGTTATAAAAATAACTGTTTATTTAAGTGTCCAATGTGTTCTAGCGCTTGCGCACTGATTGGGAGACACTGTACTCTCACACACACTACCACTACATTCTAATATTCTATACATACAACTTTCAGCTCACTAGTTCGTTTTTATTTTTTTACTTCTTTCGTTTTTAGCAAGAGAAAACAGAGTACAATAACTCCCAGCCAGCTTACCAAGAATCCTTTCACACAACTGCTGTACTGTGGCAAACAGTCAATCTTCATGTGAATGTTGTCTTTGAGTGGACAACCTTCCACCAGACCATCAAGAACCCATTTCTTGGAGTGAACCAAGGGAAGTGTAATGCGTGTTGATCCAACAAGCTTGAAGTTAGAGGTTCTGAAAACCGGCATTGATTCTGCCCCACCTGGTGATGCTCCATCAGGAAGACGCCGCTAAAACACACATTAGAATACAAATGTATTGTCAGAGCCATCAATTCTTTGTTCTTCCCCAGATCCTGCAAGCATGTTATGTTTGAGCAATCTTCTCGTGCCGCGGGTCCCTTGTGACACTCCCTTGCAGTGAAAAGTAATATAGCACTTACAGTGGTAAAAGTGTAGCCCACAAGAAAACTCTAAAGCCTGGAAGCACAAGCGCTCAACATATGCAGACTAATGTGCATTGTTCATTACTTGTCTTAGCTCACTCCTATTTCATAAATGGTGCACCGAGTCTACCTACGTATGTCACTTATGTTTATGCTTATGTCGCTAGTGTAAATAGATTGTTACCTTGTTTTTGGTTCCTTTTGGTGACTGGAAGAATTTATGTTTCTGAGCTGTGTTGGCAGTGCAGTGGTTGTACTTCTGGACGTGCTGGGAAAATAATGAGAAAGAAGTGGTTTATGATATGTACACTAATCATGAAATTAGCTTTACCACACAAGAGAAGGCAAGCAAATTTACACACAGGCAAATTGTACAAAACATCCACCTACCATTCCAAATACTCGCACAACAATGTTGAAGTCTGGGTTGAGGTTCTTCCTGGAAATGTGAAAGATAATGTACCATCAGTAACCATGGCAACAATAACAAGTATCCATAGCAACTGGCCACAACAAGAATAATAAATCAAACGCACAACATAACAAAGGGCACTTCCCATCTTGAACACGCGTCCATCTAGAGCAAATTGGTGCATTCTAAAAATCAGTGGACATGCTGGCTGTCCCACAGTCAAATGGATAGTGCCCAAAGTTGTCTGTCTAGCAGTAATAAAACCCAAGCTACACTCAAACCCTCGCCACTTACATGACAAACTTATCAGGGAATGTAAGGCAATTGCTGTCACCAGTGCAGTCATGAATTGACATGGTTTTGGTTGACGTGATCTCCAGGGGTCCATGTTGTACGTGGCACACAAAGTGGAACACACCAAGGTCTGAAGTCAAGTAACAATAATATTTATTATTGTTAGGATACATTTTAAATTTTAATATTTTACGCCAGATAGAATTTAAATAAGGGGGGAAGGGTTGGGGAAATTAGGTGGGGCTTTGGGTTTAGGTATGGGTGTAGATTTTAGATAGATAGGTGTCCTCAATTAGTTTACACTTGTGTAAGCTAGGTAATTTGACACGTTAATAAAGGTTATTATTATTATTATTAGTTGAATATTCTCTCTGATCAATATCTTCATCCAACTCTTTTTTGTGATTTAGTAGGCCTTTCAAGTCCATATCTGTGTTGTATATGGTACTTGCATGATTGTCAGGCTTGTCACTAGCTTTTTGAGTAAAAAAAAAGGTAAAGGTATTTATTTTACTTCGATAACGCGGGGAGTGGACTTGGCCAAATCTCCCGAGCCAGGGGCTCATGTATAAAGCGCTCGAAGGTGCGCCCATTTACCCTCTCCCTCCATCAGTGCTCCGTTTTACAGGTATTTAAAGCTGCATTGAGTAGCACTATCCAAACAGCTGCTTATCTGTTGTGTAGTCTATCTATACTGTACTACAGTGTACATGTTGTATGTGGGTTCATTTACAATACATACCATGTCTTATGCCAACTCTTAGAACATCCATGAATTCTTGCTTCAATGACAAACGAATTCCTGTAGAAAACAATCATATTTAGTGCACAGAAAAATATCACATTAAAATTGTCAGCCATATTGTTGTGGTTGTGTTGTACCTGAGAGTGATACTGTTGAAGTACAAGCCTTTTGATCCATGTGATTGATGCGCTTACTCTCCTTGCGTCCAGTTTTCACTCGGTGGTGCTCATTCAAACAGGCTTGCTTGCGCTCAGCTGTGAAAAATATCAACAAAATAATAAACGTATCATTAGAGGCTTGTGTGCAACACCAAACAGGCTGGCATGCAGCTATGAAGACCTTAGTGTCAGCACCTACAATAGCATCATTTACAAGTGTGCTCTTGCTATCCACTAGACAGTGCAGTGTGTGCAATCACCAGCCTGAACAGGAATGAATGAAAGGAGGGAGGAGAAAAAGGCGAGAGAAAGGAAAACCATACCAAATAATGCATGCTCAACATTATTTTAATGTCAACTGATGACATACATGTTTTAGCAAACCTGCTAAGGTTGTGTCCCGATTTGTCTAATACTGCACCTTTATCTTGTACTTACATGCAAGCAGAAGCACTCTTTCAGCCTCTACTTCCTCTTGTGATCCCTTGAAAATGTCATTATTTGTTTGGCAGACATTCAGAGCTTGACTGGTTTGCAGGATGATGTTCTGTTGTAATGCAGCTTGGTCAAGAAGATCCTTGAAAACAAGACAACAGAAATATGAATAAGATCAAATCTAGTTCAGTGTCAGGGCCAGCAGTCAGCTTTTATTGTCAGCTGCCAATTATCAAGAACTCCTTCTAGGCAGACACCCAGTTAAGCCAGACACATCTCTAAGACAAACACCTTTGTCTGGTCCCTGCTGCACTGTTTTACCATAAATTTGCCCTCTCCAAGATGGACACCTCGCTAAGCCAGACACCTTTGTCTGGTCCCTGTCGCACTGTTTTACCATAAATTTGCCCTCTCCAAGATGGACACCTCGCTAAGCCAGATACCTTTGTCTGGTCCCTGCTGCACGTACTGTTTTACTATAAATTCATATATATACCTCTTCATATTATAAATTCAAGATGGACACCTCGCTAAGCCAGACACCTTTGTCTGGTCCCTGTTGCACTGTTTTACTCTAAATTCGCTCTCTCTAAGATGGACATCTCTCTAGTAAACTGGACAGCAAAAGTTGGTCCCAAGGATGTCCGGCTTAGAGAGTTGATTGTACATACATATGTACAATGGAAATAACATGTAGCTATAGCTGCCTACTTGACCAAAAATGACAATACAATAGCCTGAGAAAACAGCCTTCTCTCATCTAATTCTCATTTCCAGAATGCAATGCAAAGTGGATGTTGTCTTGTGCTACAGCTGCATTGATTTAAACATAATTTTGTTGTTTCTTTTCTCTTCCCGTGACCTACTGTACATGTACTTTATATCATTGACTCACCTTGATCTTCTCTTGCGTTGGTTTTGGTCGTTCAGGAACAGGTGGCCGTTCCTTCTTGTACACTTTAGTTGCATACTGATCATCTGCCCCCATGCTGTACCCTGATTTAAAAACACCCATGTCCTTCTCATCAACATTTATTGTTGGTTTTGGCCTGCTGGTGATCATCTGTATGTTATCACTCTCATTGGATGGTTGATTTGATTTGGTTTCTTTGATCTTCTCTTTCTCAATCTACATAGATTGAAATAGAGAAACACTTAAAATAATTGCATGCTTCCTTGTATAACCCCTTGCTGAAAGAGTAATGTCACCTAGTTCTTATGTAGAGCCTGTTACTCAACTATTTAAAGGTTTTAGAGTAGAATAATAATAAGAATAATCTTTATTTTGAGTGGGTTTACAAATACAGCAATACAACAATACTGGTTTCCAATTTGGCCCACTAGATACAATAACTACTGATTACAATAATTACAGAACAATACTAGTTACAATCAAAAACACTGACATAATGAAATAATAATTTACGGTAAATAGAAATGATAAATAAACTACAATAGAATTTAAATTTGTTAATTAAAAATATGACACAGGGTATAAATTAATCTACTCAGTTTTGGTAGTCACAAAGACTGTACATATATGTACAACATATACCGTATATATGTACATTATGTAACAAGCACCATGTACTCAACAGTGAAATACATCGCTCGCAAAATTCAAAAGATGATATGAACTTTTACCTCTTGTTGTGTTTCGTTGAAGCTTTTCTGAAATGTACTTTCTCTGTCTTCTTGGATTTTGTCAAAATTACTGAAGTCAAAGGTGAATGTCATCTCATGGATGTTGACATCGTTGAGGTTAACAGACTCATTCAAGGCATCATCCATTCCTGCATACATATCACCCAGAGAACCATATCTGTGAAGATTTTCAGTCGAGAGAAGGCGCGAGGAAGATGGGTTTTTAGCCCTGGGTACATTTTGCTGTTCTTGTTCTGCAGTGGTTGAACTGTTTGCTGTATTGTTATACTTGTTTGTAACAGGTTTATCTTGTTTCAAAACAGGTTCACAATCAAGTTCAGTTGTTTTGAGAGTGTTATTTTGTAATGGAGCTTCCTCTTTCTTTGTATATGTGTCTTTGCCATCCACTGAGTCTGTCACTACTTCAACTCTTGTTCTAGGCTTCGGAGCAATTATTCTTTGAGGGCTGGAAACTTCTGCTACGTGAACAGCTACGGCCTCTACTCTCATGGGGTGGTCACGGGCACGTCTTTTCTTATCTTCAGACGCATCAACAACCTGTGGATTTGCAATCACAATTTCCTCTCTTTCACTGTTTTCCATTCTGGCTTTCTTTCTTTCTTGTCTTCGCTTCGCTCTCTCTTCCTCAAGGTTTATCCTGGTCTTCTCATCTTCCATTTCAAAACCAGAGTCCACCTTGCTCTCTTCAATCTGAATTCTCTTCCTTGGCTTTGGAACAGCATCCATCACAACTTCAACAGTTGTTTTGACCCTTCTTTCTTGTACTGCAGCTTTCTCAGATTTCCGTTCTCTCTTTGCTGGCACTTCTTCTGAGCTCTTCTTTGCTGAAACAACACTGTAATCATAGCTATGACTTTTTTCGTCCTTCGATTCATTTCTGGATTTTGACACTACAACATCAGAAGCCTCAGTTGGTGGGGGAGGTGCTTTTCGTTTAGAAGAACTCTTCTCCCTGTGTAAAGTCTTCTCAGTTTCTGCCAATCTTGGTGGTTTGGGAGGCGCAGTGCTGAGTTCAAGACCCTTAGGGTTCGAGTCAATGGAATCAAGTGCTGGAGAATTATTTTCAAACATATTTCTTTTGGATAAGAGTTTGCCTGGAGTTATAGTAGAAACTCCTGGGGTCTTCTCCTGGAAAATAATAAATTAAATAATCATGATGAAGGAAATTAAAGAGGTATGTACAAGAACAACATAAGTGATCATTGATCAAAACCTAAATTCTCCTGAAGAATCTTTGAATTCAAAAGGAGAACTTGGATTTTGATCAGAAGTAATCTGTACTGTTCTTGCTCTGACTCCTTGCTCCTTGTTGAAGTGTGGCAATGGACATAACCCTCAGTAGCCTGCTACGCAGACGTTCTTAGGGTTGTTAACGTCTGTACAGGAGGCTAAACCCTCAGCTACATTTGTACTACATTGTATGTGTATCATGTAATGTACAAATGTACTTACATTAGTCTGAAAGATGGCTGATCTTGCCGCAACACTTGGACTTTTGTTGTCACTAGGATTCATTTCCACAGCTTTCTTCCAGTGTTTCTTAGGAATGATGCAACTCTCTTGGTCTCTCTGCTGCATCAGGATAAGCTTTTCCTTGCGTGCCTAATCACAACAGCAAAATAACATAAACCCCCAAAAAATTAAGCCCTAGGCTTATATTTGCCCAACGTGCCTTTTTTAGTCTTAGAATTATAGAATCAATTGATTAGGGGCTTATTTTCGGAGGGGCTAATTTTCGGAGGTTTACGGTATTATCTGTAAAAACAGTGTATAAGTGACTTGTGATCAAAATCAAACTTCTCCTCTTGAGTTCAAAGACCAGACAGGAGAATTTAGATTTTGATCAGAGATCGCTTGTACACTGTTATTTCACAGACCCCTTCAAATGACAGCCCTAAATGTACAATGTATGATGGTCCTTATAATGAATCATTTATACAATTGTACCTGTCCAGTCATTAATACAAAAATAAAGTATTATAAATGCATGTACTTGTTTGTTGTAATTACCCGTATAGATGGACTACTAGTATCAACATCAACTCCAGCCTTTACTTTACTGATGGCAGTAGGAACTGTTGGCACCTTGTCAGTATGAGGTAACTTCACCATAGTGGCTTTGGGTGTGGTAGGTACCCTTGGTGTAGTCGTTACTCTAGTGGGCGTCTTAGGTACACTGCTGTCACTGACAATTCTACGTCTTGAGCCATCGTCTGGAATACCACCATCACTATTGTCCTCTGATAATGGCCGTCGTGTGGTAGGTACCTTTGGTGTAGTCGTTGTTACTCTAGTGGGCGTCTTAGGTACACTACTGTCACTGACAATTCTACGTCTTGAGCCATCGTCTGGAATACCACCATCACTATTGTCCTCTGATAATGGCCGTCGTGTGGTAGGTACCTTTGGTGTAGTCGTTGTTACTCTAGTGGGCGTCTTGGGTACACTGCTGTCACTGACAATTCTACGTTTTGAACCATCGTCTGGGATACCACCATCACTATTGTCCTCTGATAATGGCCGTCGTGTGGTAGGTACCTTTGGTGTAGTCGTTGTTACTCTAGTGGGCGTCTTGGGTACACTGCTGTCACTGACAATTCTACGTTTTGAACCATCGTCTGGGATACCACCATCACTATTGTCCTCTGATAATGGCCGGCGTGGTTTAGCTGGAGATGGGACAGATGGGGCATTTCGTTTGTTACGACAAGCATTAAATTCCTCATTTTTCTTTCGTAGTTGTTCTTTGCGGGCTTGAGTCCTCTCTAGGAGTTTCTAGAATGGATTGATTGGATAAATATTTAAACACATACCTACAGCTGTATTTAAACTTGTGAATGTGCTATTACAGTAGCTACAATGTAATTGTATTGAATTTTATATGCATTCTCAATACATTATGTGATGATGTTCAAGACTGACTCTCTTCAGTATTTTAAAAACATTAGGGGAAAAAATCGACTGTCTTTTCTATTACACAAATGTCTTTTCTCCTCGATTTTCGCGTTATGACTTGTGATCGCCAGTGGTTTTGCTATCACGACTGCGCCTAGACATGTGCTTCGGATCCTTCAACGGTAAAAATTCTACACATTTTTACTAATTAAAACCTTATCAAGATCCATATGGCAGGTATGCCCGTTTTCTCATTGAACATAAATAACTGTAAATAAATTTACCGCGTAAAAAGGCGACATTTCACGTCGATCAACGGTCACGCTGAGACAATAAGCTTACATGTATTTTAATTTGATTTTGGGAGAAAAACAATGCAAAGAAGACAAGACTACAACTGTACAAGATTGCAGCAGGAAACATCAGGAATAGTATGACTACAAAGCCTACAATCCTTCGCTAACCTTAAGGTATATAAATAATTAAGTCAACTAAAAATAATCAAGAATCTTTGAGAACAGCGAAACAAAACAAGTCGAAGCGATTTGAATTTGTGTCAAGTGAGACCGAACACTCCCAGAACAGAAAAGACAGTCAAAATCGACTAAAATTACTTCAAATAACGTCGAATTTGCTCACATTACCTGAGTAAATACAGCTGGATCCATTCCAGGTGTTTTAGACCATTAATTCTTCGTTTTAGAGCTAATAAACGTCGATTTTCTGCGTACAATAATCAGTTGGAACGAACGATCGAACGGTTCATCAAACTGAACACTTTTGAAATCGCCGCGTAACGAGTCACGTGATGCAACTCGGTTTCGGGACTGCTCTACTTGTCCAACACAGGGATCCCACCACATTTTCAAGCAAAGTCGCTCTGTTTATGATATTTTCGGCCGTAACTCTCAATGTATCTGTATTATAGAGGTTTTGACAAAAGAATAGAGTCATTTTCGTATGAGTGGGAAATCTACGGTACCGTGACACTCAAATGGCTTCCTTTCGGAACCAATCAAAAAGCGTGCGGATGCATCTCAGTCCAATCACTCTTTCAATACGGCACGGTACCATGACATAGCTTTCCCACTCATACGACTCTATGGAGATATGGCACTATCCTAGCCTACGTGTAACCGTGTAGGCTAGCAATGTCCCGTAATTTTGGGTCGAAAACAGAATTGTGCGTAAGGGGGCTAGGGGGTGGGGATTTGCATCAATTCTCGTCCTTCTAAAATAACACAACAAATACTCAATCATAATGTAGAATTTATTTGATACCCTAATCAATGTGTTTAATCGTTCTTACAAAGAATTAAACAATTAGATTTCATATAGATTTTCTTTAAAAATCAAAGGATTCGTATATCGGAAAATGAGAAATGAGAAATGAAATTAGAAAGCGGAAAGAAATGTGCAATCTCGTCGCTGTCCAAGGAAGAGAAAGGAGAACGAAAAATAATGTTTAGAACGAAGTAACCTATGACATAAAATGGACGCGATCGACTCGCAAGAATCCTCGGTAACCGTTACAGAAAACCTCCTTCGGAAAGAAGTGACGTTTGTCCTGCATACAGCATGCAATCTTCTATTTCTGACAGAAAATCGTAACACTTTCTCCATATACATATTTATATAACAAATGGACCTGTATTGTTTGGTACAGATGTCAATACTGGAATTATGGACCGGTCAATAATGAAATCATGCCGTATTTAGATTGAAATGCCTTCAAATGATGGCGATGACTCGTCTGTAGATTTTTTCTTCAGTTCGACATGCGAGATGGTGTTTTTGAAGTGCTTGGTAATTTGGTCAGTTTCTTCAGTCTCTTCCAGACCTGGAAGGTCTTCACGTATTTTGTCCAAAAGTTGGTTGAGGACCGTTGGAGTCACCTGAAAATGGAAAAGAAAAAGTCATTTCCTGAATTGGTCAAAAACTATGATCTTTGAACAGGAATACGCCTTCTTTGTGGCATTTTTATTACAAGGGCGTTTCCCCTGCTTCCTGCATAATGGCTATTGGATAACTGGGGAGGTAGAGGGGATAGTGATAGAGAGGTCTGATGAAAGGAAACACATTGACATGTAAGAAGCAGGAAGCAAGGAAAATGATAGTTTCTCTACAACTTGTTCGATATCAAAGAACGAACTCTCACTAGAAGTACAGCGACGCAAGCACATGTACTAGAGGCCTTATGTTACTGTGAAAACGGGCCTGGCGCAAACATAAGCGCAAGCACAAGAGCCCTTATGTCACTGTGAAAACGGGCCTGGCGCAAACATAAGCGCAAGCACAAGAGCCCTTATGTCACTGTGAAAACGGGCCTGACGCAAACATAAGCACAAACACAAGAGGCCTTATGTCACTGTGAAAACGGGCCTGGCGCAAACATAAGCGCAAGCACAAGAGCCCTTATGTCACTGTGAAAACGGGCCTGACGCAAACATAAGCGCAAGCACAAGAGGCCTTATGTCACTGTGAAAACGGGCCTGACGCAAACATAAGCGCAAGCACAAGAGGACTTATGTTACTGTGAAAACGGGCCTGACGCAAGCATAAGCACAAGAGACCTTGTGTTACTGTGAAAACGGGCCTGACGCAAGCATAAGCACAAGCACAAGAGGCTTTATTTCACTGTGAAAACGAACCTGACGCAAGCATAAGCACAAGCACAAGAGGCTTTATTTCACTGTGAAAACGGGCCTGACACAAAAACACCGAAACACAAGCACAAGTATAAACAACAAGGATCGTTATTTTCTATTTCTTGTGCGCCTTCTCACATCACACAAGTTCTTATGCCTGCGCAACGACTACTCACCGAGTCAGCGTTCTTCTCGTAGTAGTACAGATATCGGTTTAAGATCTCAATGAATAGTTGTACTTGGACTGTGGAGTCCATACATTGATTAGCGATGCGGACAGCTTTTTTGAGACATTCCATCATACGTTTACCATCACGGCACTGAAGACAAACACGGGCCAAGTTAGAATATTAAAAATATAAAAAAATATAAAATAAATAATAAAATAAAATAACGGCACTGAAGACAAACACGGGCCAAGTTAGAATATTAAAATAACACCAATCTCCAAAGAGAGCCATAGATTTGACGAATTCTCCCTTATTCTCTTTTCTTCCCTCCATTCTGTCATTCCTATCTTCCTTCCCGTCTCCCTTTGTTAATCACTCTTTTCTTTTCTCATTTCTTTACAGATGTTACTAACAGAACAATCACACAAATATTATCTATCAATGTTCCTGCGTTACAAAATGTTCTATTTTTAATCAGTTCGTTTTGTGTAGAAACTATTACCAAAAAAAATTAATTTAAAAAAAACTTTTACCAAAGAATTTTGAGTTTCAAGGACGCATGGTTACAAATTCCTAAACGAATATGAATGAAAATGATAAGTTCATAATGATAATTTTCGTACCTCTCCACCCTCAACATCTTTGCTTTTTCCTGACCAAAACAAATGTGAACACACACCAACAGCTCGACACTGGTCGGGTTTCTTGAGCAGCTTGGACGCAGCTAATGCACACTGGGTGCGCAGTGGCTCGTGATTTTCTTCTCCAAAACAACTCATTTGTTCAAACGTACAAATGATGAGAGTAATGGCAGCTAGTTGAGCCTTAGAGTCACTAATTTCATCTTCGTATATGGAGAAGGCCTGTAAAGAAACAACATGTAATGAGTATTAGAGTCGTTTTCGTATGAGTGGGAAACCTACGGCACGGAGTTACGGTCACGGTACGGAATCGAAGATATTGTATTCAACCGATCACAGCGCGCAAAATCATTGCTCAACCAATCAGAATGCTTGGACACGGCACGGCACGAAAACGACTCTATATTTGATAGGTTTTGATAATGGTGATGATGATGACAATAGTGGTGATGACGATGATAATGGTGATGATGACACTGATGGTGATGACTTGTGATGATGATAATAACAATGGTGGTGATGGTAGAGATCTCAAATAATGATGATGATGATGATAATGATAATGAGGATGAAAAGTATGATGATGATGAAGACCATGGTGATGATGACATTGACGACTTGTGATGATGTTAATAACAGTGGTGGTGAATAATAATGGTGATGATGCTATCAATGATGTTGATAATAACAATGATGAAAATGATGATGATGAAGATGAAGATGGTGGTGCTGGTGCTGTTGGTGAAGGTGAAAATGATAAAAAAACGATCACGGATGGTTCTCCTTTGGAATAACTCGCAGAATCCACTTGTACAACGTAAAACTCTATTCATTCCAAGCTTTACCTGACTCATGAATTCATAAGCAACTGTTTCTGAGTTTGAAAACCCGACTTTCCCAGCAGACATTGCTCCTTGCAGGAAAAGTCTCAGTGGCAACTCAGAATATTCTGCCTTGGCCAAAGCAGTTATTGTTTGATGACAAAACTGGAAAATCTTTTGACACTTTTTGTCCCATTTGTCATCCTATGGAATAAAGATGATATAACAATGGTTATCGGGAAGGATCACAGGAAGGATCGCAGGTGAACTGATGTCATCATCACTGGCAGGCAAGCCTAAGAGACGTTGCCTTGGTTACCTCTTCTTTGACACTAGCATACTGGAAGGCCAACTTGTACGCACTAAATACTATGGGGGGTAGGGTAAACTTGATCCTTTTTTCTCCTCCACTGCCAAAGTGTTTCCTGGCAGTGTTCAGAATCTTAAAAAAAAAAATTATATTGAATGAAATAAATATCAAGGAAATTCCACTTGCAGAAACATTGTTTCAGTAACAATAATTATTACAGTTCAAGCAATAAATTATGATAGCAAGAGTACACAAAAAAATTTGTAACAAGCATCATAAGACATTATCTCAATCCTAACTTGTACCGTCAACTCTCTCTAGGCGGACACCCATCAAGGCCAGACACCTTTGTCTGGTCTCTGCTGCACTATTTTACTATAAATTCACTCTCTCTCTAAGTCGGGCACCTCTCTAAGACAGACACCTTTGTCTGGTCTCTGCTGCACTATTTTACTATAAATTCACTCTCTCTCTAAGTCGGGCACCTCTCTAAGACAGACACCTTTGTCTGGTCCCTGTTGCACTGTTTTACTATAAATTCACTCTCTCTTTAAGTCGGGCACCTCTCTAAGACAGACACCTTTGTCTGGTCCCTGTTGCACTGTTTTACTATAAATTCACTCTCTCTCTAAGTCGGGCACCTCTCTAAGACAGACATCTTTGTCTGGTCCCTGTTGCACTGTTTTACTATAAATCCACTCTCTCTAAGAAGGACATTGTGCTAATACAGACAGCAAAAGTTGGCCCTAAGGGTGTCCAGCATAGATGGAGATTTGACTGTACATCAATGTATATTAATTTGTTCTTCAATTAGTTGTACATGCAAGCTAAGTGGGAACATTGGCTTACTAAGTATTGTTGATCAGGACTGTCAGACCTCATCAATGTGATAAATTTGCCCATCAAATTCTGTTCTTCTGCAAAATCTTCAGGGTCATCCTAAAACAGGGAAGAATTGGAACAAAGACTTTTAAAATATTATTTACATGTAATATTACTGTCATCACCCATCACCATCATACAGCATCATTGCCATCGCCATCGCCATCATCACCATCATACAGCATCATTGCCATCACCATAATCATCATCATCAGCAGCAACACATCTCATCACTGTCACTACCCATACATCATCATCATCACCATCATTATCATCATCACCATCATTATCATCAAAACTATCAGTGTTTTAAAAATTCCTAATGATACTACTGTCACAATGATGGCCATCACCATCACTACCCATATGCAGACTAGCATCATTCATGTATATGTATATCATTACTTACTGGTTCACTAGGTTGGTCTTCTTGATCTGTCACTAATGTCGATACCAGAGTAAGAAGCGTATCAATCTGAAATTAAGCAGCACAAACAATACCAATTACACTGTAACTTCATCAATGTAATAATTGAAGGGGTTCGTGCTAGAACAGTGTAAGTGACTTGTGATCCAAATCCAAATTCTCCTTTGGAATTCAAAGAATCTCGAGGAGAATTTAGATTTTAAATCAGAGATCACTTAGGTTATGCTTGAACAGACTTCTTCAATAAATTATTACAATGTACTGGCTGCTAAAATCACTGATTTTTTTCTCACAAGGAAAGAGAGTAAAGCAGAGATCATATTTACCTGTTCTTGTGTTGGAATTGTCACTTCACTATCAACAGCGTTAGTAATGACATATAATGACATTTCCTTTCTGGTGGCGTAGTCGAAGTAATTGAACATTGGAATAAAAAACTTGAGTTCCAGTAGTTTAAGGACGTTGTTATAACAATCTATTGGGTTCTTGAGTAGCTTTGTCAATTCCTTGGACACTGGGTTGTTCTTGTCAATGCTAAAAGTAATAATAATAAAAATATTGTCATCACCATCATTATCATCCAATATCAGCATCAGCATCATCATCAATATCCCATCATAAATAATAAAAAATAAAAAAATAAAAAATAAAAAAAAAAAAAAAAAATAAAAAATAAAAAATAAAAAAAAAAAAAAAATAAAATAAAAACAAACAAACAAACAAACATCCCATCACCATCACAGTCCAAATCTGCATGGAGAATGGCCTTCAGGTCACACACCCAGTTGCCTTAGCAGTGCCACAAAGCTGCTTGACTTCGCACCACCAATTAGCATAGTAAACGATTTATCTATCTATCTCATAGAGTACGAAGTGTGACGTCACGAAAACAATAATTTTCGCTTTATCAACTTTCGATCCCCGATTTTGAAAGAACATCAATAAAGAAGCTTTATACATGCCAAATTTGAGAGCAATCGGTTAAATAGCGGCTGAGATATGGTCAGTTGAATATATAATTCCCCCACACAAATCACTGTAATTTCAGCTTGGATCATAACTTTTTTTTTTTTTTAATTTTATGACGTCATCACTTCCATTAGCACAAATTATGAGATAAAACCAGGGTCAGTAAGTGGGGTGATATCATTGAAGGATTTGATCACATTTTCGTATCTCCTTTGGAAGTCAAAGATTCTACAGGAGACTTTAGTGTTTGATCAGTGACCCCTTAAGACAATGTTTCACAATACTTACTGTCCTAATTCAAGTTTACTGAACACTTCTGATGTGAACTGCAATACTTTGTCTACATAATCAACTCTGTCAGGGTAACATTTCAGTGCAAGGTTGATGAGTGAGACTTGGAGTGCAACTTTGTCTTCTGTCGGCATTTCCTCACGAACCTGAAAAAAAACAAGTTAGTAAAACTCTTCTCAGTTATGAATGGGAATTTAGTTTCCCCCTGCCACCATCCCGTCAACATCGTTAGTTTTAGTTCTTTGTTCATTGTGTATTATTGTATCTATTTTATTTTATGTTATATCAGGTTGTATAGTTGACAAAGAGTTATTAAACATTAAACATGTACAGCCTGGTTTGATTCCCTCACTGCACAAGTGCTACACGAGTAGAATAATAATTTTATTAGTCTTGGATAAGGATGTAAAACCGTAGGTCCTGTCTCCCAATCCTAATCTAACCTGTACATGGGATTTAAAGAACCTGTTGAACTCTTCGACAAGAGTAAGGGATTGTTACCCAGTTCAACAGCCTACTTCAAATTGGAGGCATAATATACTAACGTACTAACTCCTCATGATTGTAAGCTGCTCGGCTGCCATGGGAGCCTTTCATATGCAGCCCGAAAATGTCTATAAGAACAGCCATTTTTAATAGGGATTCAGCGCGATGGCAATGTTTATTATTAATATACCTGAATGACAGATGATACTTGTTCTGACATGACCTCAAAGAGTCTGATATCAGCTGGAATACCACCATCACTACGGTTGGCAAATAACGCTAACCGATCAATAAGACTAATAATAATGTTCTTGATATTGACATTAGGGTGCATTTCCACAGAGCTTGAGAGGAAGGCTGTCAATGTTTGAAGATGATATTCATCAGGGAACACCTTGAAAGAGTCATAAAAGCATTAACAAAGGCACAGTCATGATGATGATGATGATGATAATAATAATAATAATAACTTTATTTTAAGAGGGTAAACACTTTACAGCTAAAGCTAGTGGCCTCAATACTACAATACTACAATACAATGATGATGATGACAGCACTACTGCTACCACTACTATTTTTAATTGTGTAACTAATGCCTTTGAACTTTGGGTTATTGTCTGGATGTTGCCTATACTAGTTGTTCACGTGGCAAACGCATGTCAGTCCATGTTTAATGTTGTTGTTCACGTGGCAAACAAGTGTTTATGTCAGTCAAGCATGTTTTTATGTTGTTGTTCACGTGACAAGTGCATGTCAGTCCATGTTTAATGTTGTTGTTCACGTGGCAAGCGCATGTCAGTCCATGTTTAATGTTTGTTCACGCAAGCGCATGTCAGTCCATGTTTAATGTTGTTGTTGGCACGTGTCAAGCGCATGTCAGTCCATGTTTAATGTTGTTGTTGTTCACGTGGCAAGCGCATGTCAGTCCATGTTTAATGTTGTTGTTCACATGGCAAGCGCATGTCAGTCCATGTTTAATGTTGTTGTTCACGTGGCAAGCGCATGTCAGTCCATGTTTAATGTTGTTGTTGTTCACCATGTTTAATGCAAGGCAAACGCATGTCAGTCCATGTTTAATGTTGTTGTTCACGTGGCAAACGCATGTCACATGTTGTTGTTCACGTGGCAAACGCATGTCAGTCCATGTTTAATGTTTGTTCACGTGGCAAGCGCATGTCAGTCATGTTTAATGTTGTTGTTCACGTGGCAAACGCATGTCAGTCCATGTTTAATGTTGTTTCACGTGGCACATGCATGTCAGTCCATGTTTAATGTTGTTGTTCACGTGGCAAGTGCATGTCAGTCCATGTTTAATGTTGTTGTTCACGTGGCAAACGCATGTCAGTCCATGTTTAATGTTGTTGTTCACGTGGCAAGCGCATGTCAGTCCATGTTTAATGTTGTTGTTCAAACATGTCAGTCCATGTTTAATGTTGTTGTTCACGTGGCAAACGCATGTCAGTCCATGTTTAATGTTGTTGTTCACGTGGCAAGCATGTCAGTCCATGTTTAATGTTGTTGTTCACGTGGCAAGTGCATGTCAGTCCATGTTTAATGTTGTTGTTCACGTGGCAAGTGCATGTCAGTCCATGTTGTTCACGTGGCAAGTGCATGTCAGTCCATGTTTAATGTTGTGTGTCAGTCATGTTTAATGTTGTTGTTCAAACGCATGTCAGTCCAATGTTTTCACGTGGCAAGCGTGTCAGTTGTTTAATGTTGTTGTTCACGTGGCAAACGCATGTCAGTCCATGTTTAATGTTTGTTGTTCACGTGTCAGTCCAAATGTTGTTGTTCACGTGGCAAACGCATGTCAGTCCATGTTTAATGTTGTTGTTGTCACCATGTTTAATGTTGTTGTTCACGTGGCAAGCGCATGTCAGTCCATGTTTAATGTTGTTGTTCACGTGGCAAGTCCATGCGCATGTCAGTCAGTCCATGTTTAATGTTGTTGTTGTTCACAGTCCATGTTTAATGTTGTTGTTCACGTGGCAAGCGCATGTCAGTCCATGTTTAATGTTGTTGTTCACGTGGCAAAACGCATGTCAGTCCATGTTTAATGTTTTTGTTCACGTGGCAAGCGCATGTCAGTCCATGTTTAATGTTGTTGTTCACGTGGCAAGCGCATGTCAGTCCATGTTTAATGTTGTTGTTCACGTGGCAAGCGCATGTCAGTCCATGTTTAATGTTGTTGTTCACGTGGCAAGCGCATGTCAGTCCATGTTTAATGTTGTTGTTCACGTGGCAAGCGCATGTCAGTCCATGTTTAATGTTGTTGTTCACGTGGCAAGTGCATGTCAGTCCATGTTTAATGTTGTTGTTCACGTGGCAAGCGCATGTCAGTCCATGTTTAATGTTGTTGTTCACATGGCAAGCGCATGTCAGTCCATGTTTAATGTTGTTGTTCACGTGGCAAGCGCATGTCAGTCCATGTTTAATGTTGTTGTTCACGTGGCAAGCGCATGTCAGTCCATGTTTAATGTTGTTGTTCACGTGGCAAGCGCATGTCAGTCCATGTTTAATGTTGTTGTTCACGTGGCAAGCGCATGTCAGTCCATGTTTAATGTTGTTGTTCACGTGGCAAGCATGTCATGTTGTTGTTCAGTCCATGTCAGTCCATGTTTATATTGTTGTTCACATGGCAAACGCATGTCAGTCCATGTTTAATGTTGTTGTTCACTTGGCAAGCGCATGTCAGTCCCACTGGCAAGTTTTTAAGGCAGTTGTGCAAGTACATGTCAGTAGTGATATTGCACATGGACTTGTGCCTGTTAGTTGTTCACTTACGAAGCGCATGTCAGCCCCACTGGAAGTTTTGCAGGCAGTTGTGCTGTTCAAGTGCCTAGAGCGCATGTCAGGCCTCGGTCTGTATGCTCAAGACCTTGGGTACAATTTTTCCCAATCAGGACCTCCCGGCTAGTAAATAACATCTATAGATATTTGCATTATATATATATTATATATAATGAAAAATTAGAATAAAAATACCAATAATAATATTTGTAAATACCTGAATAATACACTCCATGAGATACTCCTGAGCAATGGCATCTTTACAGTTAACTGTTTGTTCAATAATTCCAGGTAAAACAAGCTAGAATTAAGTGAAAACGAAACAAAATCCATATTAATTTACAGCAAAAAACTGACAATATTATAATATAAAAGCCCCAAGAATGAATGGAAATTGAGGTAGGGAGAGGAAGGAGAGAGGTAAGCAGGGGCAGATCTAGAGATTTTGAAAGGGGGGTGCACCACTAAGGGGCCGCAAGGCCCCTTCTTCTAGGGGGGTGTGGGGGCATGCCTCCCCAGTAAATTTTGAAATCTAGAAGCTCGAAAATGCAATTTCCATCCATTCTGGGCATCAAATGGTGGGGAGACGTGGGCAAATGTGTATCGGGCCCAACTCAAAGGGGGGGGGGGGGGCACCAGCCCCCCATGCCCCCCCTTGGATCCGCCCCTTGTAAGGAATGGAGGAAGCAAAGTAAGGAAGAAAGGATGACTGATTGAATAAATGAATGTACAAATAAATGAAGGAAAGAAAGAAATGATTCACACCCAGTTGAATACAAACACAGATTATATAAATGTACAAACCTTCTTATAGATATCAGCAGTAACTCCATCAAGCTGACTCAATCTCACAAGATTTGTGCCAACAAGAATCCTAAGTTCTTGTCTTTCACGTTCTCGCTGAGTCTTCTGTCTTGAATGACCCTGATGCTGAATACGCACCCACAGTTTGTTCATTTCAGAAAAATTAAGAAGGATGAAATTTATAGAGTCTTTGATGGTTCCAGTGTGTGGTTCTGATTCATCACTGAAATTTCAAGGTTATCAAACAAGTTAACCCTTTGCTCACAAAGACTGTCAGTCAGGCTTGAGTTCCTGCAATGCTGATCAATGTTAGTATACACCTATTTCAAATAACGTTGTCGCGTTCAAAGCAACAAGCGTCGGTCAAGCCAAGACCGAAGTGAATGCTGGTTTTGTGTTGGCAAATTATCCAAATCAGACCTATTTTCTATGGAACGAAGTGTGATATGCAAACAAGCATGTGAAAATGTTCACATTTTGTAATTAGTCCCGGTTTACTGCAGCATCACTTCGGCGGTCTTGGCTTGACGCTTGTTGCTTTGAACGCGACAACGTTAATTGAAACAGGTGTATATGCAGCAATAGTTATCAAACACTGTTTACAGTTCATGAGTGTCTTAATTGTCAGACAGAAATCCATCTTACCTTACATCATCATCATCCTTCGCCAGTGTCAGGCAGCATGTTCTTTGTGGACTGGAGTAAGTAGTTGCGAAGGAACAAGCCACGTAAGGGATGCTGCACACCCCGACACATTTCTACCAGGTCTTTTAGGATGTCCTTTCTTGATGCCTCTTTGGCCTTGACGTAAACGACACCCACAGTGATAAGAAGATACCTACCACAAAATAACACTTACATTAATGTATACAGTAGATATCTCCAGGTCAACTCCTTCCATCTCAACTGGATATATTCATTCTTAAAAACATGATTTTCTGTCATTATTGACTGTCAATATCATGCAATTGGAGGACAATCTCAACATAATTTTAGATTAGGACTATATGTATATGGTATGCACTCATAACAGTAACATATATTATAGTATTTAATATAGATGTTGTAGTTCAATATGGATTCTGGTACAATTTGGTTTTGTACCGGTACAATTTGTTTTGAACTGGTACGATTTGTTTTGAACTGGTACAATTTGTTTTGAACTGGTACAACATGAAGTACCTTGGGGTTAGGTTTAGGGTTAGTATTGGGGAAAACTTTGTATTTTATTATAATCATGAAGTACCTTGGGGTTAGGTTTAGGGTTAGTATTGGGGAAGACTTTGTATTTTATTATAATCATGAAGTACCTTGGGGTTAGGTTTAGGGTTAGTATTGGGGAAGACTTTGTATTTTATTAAAATCATGAAGTACCTTGGGGTTAGGTTTAGGGTTAGGGATAGGGAAGACTTTGTATTTTATTGCTATATAGTAATCAAGTACCTTGGGGTTAGGTTTAGGGTTAGTATTGGGGTAGACTTGGTAGGAATGAATACAATCTGCTTCGTTCTACTAGAGAGCAAGACAGGTACATATGTACGTTCGAGTACGTGTTAACGTGAATACATGCAAGCTGCTTCGTTCTACTATACTTACTATGAGAGCAAGACAGGTACATGTACGTTCGATGCGAGTACGTGTTGACGTGAATACAACCTACTTTGTTCTACTAGAGAGCAATACAGGCACGCGTTGATGTGAATACAAATAAATAAATATCATGTTTAACGTGTCAAGTGTTGATATCAGTATGGCTAGTGGGGACAAGACTCTCACACTCACTTCTTACTACATTATATATTCTGTACACCCAACACTCATCTCACTAGTTCGTTTTTACCGAGGGAGGAAAACCGGAGTACCCGGAGAAAATTCCTCGAAGCATTTAGGGAGAGAACGAACTCAACTCGCGCCAGGTCCGTGAATTGAACCAGGCGCCACTATAGAACAAGACAGGTACGCTTTGACGGTTTAGGAATTTCTTTGCCTTTTCATAAAATGTGTCTTCAAGTACGAAAATCACAAGCGAATTTTTACTTTTAGTTTCCTGTTTCAGGTTGTTATTTCTCGTTAGAAAGCCTCGCGATCAACCCATGGTTCGTGATCCGCCATATTGCCAAGTCCACGTTTTGATCTAGCGCGCATGCGTGAATTTAAATGACATAATGACGTAATAGAAAATGAATAACATGAATAAAATGTAAATGTGATGCTAAACCGACATCGAAATCCTCGATGGCATAGTTGGTTAATGCGCTGGTCAACGCTGGTCTACAGTCAGAGTTCGGAGTTCGAGTCCCAGACAAGGTAAGACAAAAATTGAAAATAATATGTTAATATGGTATTAAATAGACAGATAGACAGAATTAATGTAGGCAGACAGGAAAGGAAAGGAGGAGTAGGTAGGGAGAGAATGAAGGGAGGGGTGGGTGCCAGGAAGTCGTCTAGTTCTTTTGAGAACCCCCTAAAAAAATCCAAGCCCCTGTTTTTTTAATGAGTCCCCAAAATAAAATCCCTTTTAAGAATGCCAGATTGTACCAGTTCAAAACAAATTGTACCAGTTCAAAACAAATTGTACCAGTTCAAAACAGATTGTACCAGAATCCATATTGAACTACAACATAGACAATATTTCTGTTCATTATTATGGAAACTTACAATCTAGGAACAATGTTGCCAGCATACTGCACAAGTTCATACAAGTCTGAAACCTTCCTTCCTTTCTGGAATTCATCGAGAAGATGAAGTTCAAGATGGCGCAGCTCATCAGATACAGCCATATCTACACCACCGGTCAAGGTTATATAGCATTTTATGTATCTAGCTTACAGGAAATACACAGTGTAGGAAAGATGGAGAAAATTAAGGCATAACAAAAGATCACAGGTGTCATTCATGTGCATTGAGTCTCGTTTATACACACTTTGAGTTAAGGACGTTCGTGGTCATTGCTCGCGCGCATTCTTACTGCGCACAATATTTTTTTCGAAATATGATCCATTTTTTCCTTATTTGATATCTAAAATAGCTTTCTTAACCCTTTGACACCCAGAGATTTTTGAGTTTTTTAGCGATTTTCTGGACCTAATCACGTCATAGGAAATTTCGATTCCATATAAGGGGTTTCCATGGAAATCTTGACAGTTCTGAAAGCCCACGGGCTCAGGGTCTGACGTAATCTTTCTCTTGTCGTGAATCTCCGCGAGGAACAGCATCTCGTAGCTACTAGGAGCGGTCAATTTGCATTTTTAGAGTGTTTATAGCCATTATTCACCACAGAAGCCCCCAGGACAGCATCATTAAGCTTGACTGGTGTGGTAGAGACCGTTCTCCTGGAAGAACTCAGGAGTTTAGATACGAATTCACGAACACATTTCAACATTGCCGTTTGGAAATTCAAAATGGCGGACTCAAGTGTGAAATCGTCTCTCTGGTCTTTCTGTGGTGGATTCCAGGACCTACAAAGGCATTTTTGGCGACTTTGGACTTGTAAAGAATGCAACCGGTGCAATATTTTGCCTGTAGGACCGAGTGGCTCGACACTCTATATATTCTTAAAAAACGGATATTCGGGGAAATCTATGCCGAAATTCCCGGATGTTTCCTGGCATCCTTTTCGGGCGTGCAGAAGGAAAACACGTGTTAGCGAAAGTGGTCCTAAGGAAATGGCTATTGTTCGGCGAGTTAAGGAAAAGAGAGGGCAAAATTCACGACTATATCAAGAAGAGAGATGGAAGTTTGCTGAGAAAGTGGCGTTTTGTTTCGCAAGGATGTATTTTGGAAGAAAATCCAAGTCAAATGTCGGTCATTTTCGAGGTGTAAAATTGCGTCAAAAACACGCATTTTTGATTTTTATGGCAAACAAATTGAACTAATGCCCAGAAATCGGACCTGTAAATCAGTTTACTTGAGGTTAAAATATGATGAGTTCTCTAGTTGTCACTAATAACTGGCCATGAGATCGATGTTACGAAAATTCAGAAAGTTAGAATTTTTCAAAGCAGTATCGATTTTTACGGGCGGTTTCGGGCGCCGTGGGAGTCAAAGGGTTAACATGTTTTCAATTCTCAACGGCTTTTTGCTTTTGAAAAGCACAAAAAGCAGCAATTTTTAAAGAAACGAACTCTGATTAGTACCCAGTCTCCCCTCGGTATTCAAAATGGCGGTCAATTTTCCGATTTTTACGGCAAAATATCTCCGAAATGACCACGGTGACCCCCATTTTTTTCCTGCCTAAAATGTAGGTACTATAAAGATCTACAAAATATGTTAAAATGAAAAAAATGACATTACATGGGAAAGACTGACATCAATATTTTCAAAAAAATTACACCCCTCCACGGATTCGAACGACGCACATTTTGACGACAACGAGCGGATTAAAATTCGAATTACCAGTTATTGAATAGTCCCTTTTCGCGTTCACAGATCCCGTTGTAAAACCGCTGTACTTATTAACATCAGATGCATTTGTACAGGGTTAGCCTCGAGTCAGTGTAAATTATTCACAAATATCAACAAGAACACGAAAAAATGTTGACATGAAACAATAGAAACATTTTTGAATTGCACGGACTGTTTTCTGAATCAAGGCTGAGCCTGTACAAATGCGTCTTTTGTCAAGGACAGCGGTCATCTCTAAACAACGCGAAACTGGAGTATTGAAATTTAATCAATTATGTTAACTACAAATATATTCAATGTCAGGTAAAATTTAATAGAATTTGAAGAACGTTTTCATGTAATTTTGATGTGTTCATTTGACACGATTACTTATCATAATTCGCGCGTCTTTCTCTTCAAAATCATCAGTTTTGCTCGGCGTGTAGCTCAAAAATGAAGACAGTGACCCCCATTTTTTATTTCAGTTTTTTAACTCTAATACAATAGAGTATCTGTATGCCAAGTTTCAGAAAATTGACATATTATAACTTCAATTGCCCGCGAACGTCCTTAATTATTTTCTTACTGGAAGTTAGAGGAATTGGAGGTGGGAGGAACTGGACGACCTCCCATTATTATATAATTATATAAATATAATGTACTCTCCAAGCAAGAGAAACAAATGTGACATTTCGCATATCAACACAAAAATTAGAGTTAATAATAATAATAATAATATTGGTTCACAAACAATCAAGGAAACGATACCCATGCCACTTATTTATATGCATTCACCATACCTACCTACCATTATACATGTATTGTACATGTAAAATAATGCCATTTTACGCATTCTGAACGCTTTCGTCAACATCTAAGTGTATGGATTTTTATGCTGGAGAATATAGTTTTTATATGATATGAAACAATATCACCACACCTAGCTAAGCAATAATATTTGTACACATGTATGTACATTCTGTTCTAATTCCTCTTAATTTTTCCAGTAAATTGTAAATGTTATTAACTCAACATGAGGAATGAACCCGGGTCCAATGAAAGCAACAGCATATTCTATAGATTTGTAATCAATAAGTACTGCTCGCGATGTCGTTTAATAGTAGCAAATCTCTGCATCGTTGAGCACATACTACGCTGTGTTGATATGTACTTGGTATGACAATATTCGACAATACAATTCTTATTTGAACTCGCAGCACGAACAATTTAATTATGAATAATCTAACTCACACCTGCCATTGTATCAGGCGATGAGAAACGTTTAGAAACTCGCGGGGAGAGTTTGATCGAAATATGGATTCACTGATTACAATAATGATATGACTTTGAAATGAACACCAAGTGATCATTCAAAAGTAAAGCTACTAATTGAAATACATAGTCGGCTATCGAGATAATCAGATCAGAAGTGTACAGAGGAATCAAGCGATCAAGCTACAAAGGAAAACAAAATAAGAGTCGGCTCCTCAGCAATATCTGGTTGTTCTGACTTATAACAGTCTCAAGTTTAGTTTGCAAAATCAAGGATACAGAGTTCGTAGTAACTTTTAGGTGACAGCAACGATGTCCTTAGTTCACTCAGCATATTTGACGCATGTTTCAATCCGTCCATGAGCTTGCCTTTGTCCTGAGATAATAAATAAACGATCGGTGCACTAAGCAAGCCGTAGTGCAGAAACACATACTAGTAACACTCTCGACTTACCAGACATCGTTTCATCTGGAACGACTGTGACTTCACTACTTGAATTGCCTCATCGAGGAGCTTTTCCTGGTCTTCAGTGGATGGCGCCTGAGGTGGTGCCTAGGGGAAAGACCAGCCTATCAACCTATGTACTCTATTTGTGTGATAACGAGTAAGAAAGCTTAAAATATAAGACGAAAAACTCACCATTTTGAACCTCTTCACTTCCTACTTCGAATTGCCAAGGATCAGAGCACGTGATCTCTAGTTCCAGACTCCTCCTCTTAGACAAAAACATCCTTACCCTCCCTACCCTAGTAAACCAATCGATATAAGGTAGGTATCTAAAGAAATTGAATTCCTTATCGATCTTTATTGAAAACAGTTTGTATTTATGGCGTAATCGATTTTTACAGGGCGGGGAACTCTACAGAATTGAGTAAATATTTGTAACTTCATGTTACTTTTATCTGAATTTCCGATTACTTTCCGAGCACTGCCGATGTCATTCGGTTTTCTTGTTGTCACTCGTCACTGGTCGTCATCAGCATGTGAACATGTTGGTCGTTGATCGTGACTTGAATCTATTTTCTACATTTATTCATCCTTTGCACTTTGATTTAGCTTTAGTAGCAAGCTTGCTATAATACTGCAATGAAATTGCACCTACATTGGAAGAATTGACGAAATCGAATCAAGCTTAGCTGAGAAAATCATGGATTCAACTGCTTCAAATTTGCCCAGATACTCGAGATGTACAAACTGCAAGCTCCTTGCAATCTCTCTGTGTTCACTCATCGATTTGTTCGTATCTGCTGTGTTCTCTATTCACTGGAATGACCTCTCATGGATGAGTAAATCTATCTACGAGTACAAATTCTGTACATCGTCTTTTGAGTTATGGATTTTTTCCTTATCTCGTTTTGTCTTCACTTTTGGAGCGATTGCTGGACTGTTACATAACAAGATGGACGCTGTACCTCGCATAAAGTCGTCTATGAAACCCATGTTCTACCTTCAAGGTGGCTTACTTATTGTTATCGTCATTAAGGTATTGATGGGCACTGAATGCGACCTTGACAAGATGGCAAAAGTCTGGCTGTGGGGATTTGCCGGTTGGCATTTCCTCTGTTCGTGTGCACTAGTCGGTTCCTGGTATGGGATGTCTAAATTAAGAGTTCCTCTTAGCTTCTCTACTGAAGAAGAAATCGGTAGTGTACTGGAGAGAGAAAGGCTCCTTGATGAAGAAGAATCTTCAGATGAGGAGAGCATTGAAGGGAGAAAGAAGACGAAGTCAACAGTCTCCATATGGACCATCATTTCTTACTCTAAACCAGACATTACATACTTGTTACTAGCATTTTTCTTTTTACTCTCCGCCTGTGCAGCACAGATATTCATTCCATTCTACACTGGTCAGGTGATTGATGGCATAGCTATCAAGAAAGATCGCAAGTTGTTTGAGCAATCGATCCTCATTATGGCATTGATTGCTTTTGCTGAAGCAATCTGTGCTGGTCTGAGAGGCGGCATATTCTCTTATGTCTGTGCAAGATTTAACATAAGAATCAACAATACCCTCTTTAGTTCAATTGTCAAGCAAGAAATAGGCTTCTTTGACAAGACAAATACTGGAGAAATAGTTTCAAGGATCACCTCAGACACTACAAAAATAAGTGATCAGATAACGCTGAATCTGAATGTATTCCTTAGAAGTATTGTTAAGGCTATAGGAGTCTGTGTCTTCATGTTTAAACTGTCCTGGAAACTGACAATCATCACATTGATAGGTCTCCCACTTATCGCACTAGTATCAGATATCTATGGCGAATACTATCGTAAATTATCTACAGCAGTACAAGACTCAGTCGCCAAGGCAAATGAAGTTGTAGCAGAGGTTGTCTCATCCATGAAGACAGTTCGTAGTTTTGCCAACGAAGAGGGAGAGATAAATCGCTACAAGAGGAAGAATCATAAGGTGTTTCGATTGAAAGTCAAGGAAGCAATTTGCTATGGAGGATACAGTTGGTGCACAGAGATACTCATGTTGACAATGGAGGTTATGATCCTTTACTATGGTGGACATCTTGTTCTGAGAGGGGATCTCACTGGTGGAAACTTAGTGTCATTCATTCTCTATCAGCTAGAACTTTCTTTCTGTCTTGAGGAAGTTGGAGAAGTGTACACTGGTTTTATGGAAGCACTTGGAGCTGCTCAAAAGGTCTTCAAGTTGATAGCTAAAAAGCCTAAGATTTTGAATACAGGAACAGTTGTTCCTCAGCATGCCGTAGGTGAAGTTGAGTTCAAGAATGTTTCATTCTCATATCCCACGAGGTCCAGTGTACCAGTATTGAACGATGTGTCATTTAAAGTTGAGCCAGGACAAGTTGTGGCTTTTGTTGGAGCTAGCGGAGGAGGAAAAAGTACTATAATTAATTTGCTTCAGCATTTCTATGAGCCGCAGATGGGTGAAGTACTGATTGACTCTGTCCCAGTAAAAGACCTTGATCACAATTACCTGCACCAAACTATCTCACTAGTGGGACAGGAACCAGTTTTATTTTCACGTTCAATACGAGGCAACATTGCCTATGGCATAGATGATGTCGCTGATGACACCGCAAGGATTGAACATGTTTCCAAACTAGCTAATGCTCATACATTCATCCGAGAAATGCCCAAAGGTTACGACACAGAAACAGGAGAAAAAGGCTTGCAGCTATCTGGTGGTCAGAAACAACGAGTAGCAATTGCAAGGTCGCTGATAAGAAAGCCACAGATACTCCTGCTTGATGAAGCGACAAGTGCACTGGATGCTGAAAGTGAACATCTTGTCCAGGAATCCATCTACAACAACTTAAAAGGTCATACTATACTTATAATAGCACATAGGTTAAGTACAATAGAGAAAGCACACAAAATCATCGTCATTGACAAAGGAGATGTAGTAGAGCAGGGTAACCATGATGAATTGATGCAGAAAGATGGAGCTTACAGTAAACTTGTGCAGCGGCAACTTGTTGGCTTAGAAAGCAAGACGCCATCACAAGATGAAGAGCCATCGACACTCAGACAGAGGAGTAGGTTAAGTTCTGGTAGTGACATCACACCACTTTCATCTAGTTTCTCAAGTTCTTCATCACCAACTGCATCTCCAGGAAAAAGTTCATCGATGCGTAGACTATAAATCAACTACTACTTTAAATTATTGTTAAGGAAAAATATTACTAATATACAACAGCGTTCATAGCTATAAACCTGTAATTTTATTATGAAATTGTCTACCTTGTAGCATCAAAGTAAAGTGGGAAAAATATATTTCTTTGTGCCTCTAGATATGAAGTGATCAAGCAACCTGATTGGTGGAGATGAGCAAGCCATCAATCTGATTCATGATCATTGTTTTCCGTTAGGCGCGTTTGCGGCCTTGGGGCGCTTCTGTCTGGATAGGGTGGGAAATCTCGTCTCCAGCAGTCGCATAAAGTCTGGTGTTATTGGTCAACAAAAAAGACATAGCTTTATTTATTTTTTCTTGCAAAGACTTTCTTATGCATGCGCAAGCCTTGAAATAACTGTGCGTGAAAATAGTCTGGGAAACACAAGAAAACGGGCAAAAGTGTTTAATACAAGTTTGAAAATTCCCGTCGTAAACACTTTAGCCTACCAGTGCATAGTCTCCTGGGAGCACAGGGATCCCGACACTAAGAACGGCTGCGTAGGAGACTAACCAGTGCATGCTATAAACAATTGCTCTGGGTTGCGTAGACTTAACTTGCTCTAGGTGCTGGTAGTGACATCACGTTACTGGCATCTTTTTTCTCAAAGTTCAACCCACTTTGATGATGATACGCTAGAGCTTCCCGCGCGCGAAAACAGACTCGACCCCAGTCGTCTTCGTAGCGCGTAGTGAGAGGGCGAGGAGTGAATGTGAAGAAGAGATTAATATCAATAACTGAAATCATCGCACACTACAAAGTCCAGTCTTCTCGCGATATATTCCCTTGCTGCAAGAAAACACTGGGGTCGAGTCGGCTTAACAATATAGCAACGACTGTTACAGTAACAAGGAACTGAGATGAAGTTCAGGGCAAGCATGCGCACTCGTATCACACTTCCTTCTTGCGTGGTAGTATTGCGCACCTGTAGTGCGTGTAAAGTATTGCGCACCTGTAGTACGTGTAAAGTATTGCACACCTGTAGTGCGTGTAAAGTATTGCGAACCTGTAGTGCGTGTAAAGTATTGCGCACCTGTAGTGTGTGTAAAGTATTGCGCACCTGTAGTGCGTGTAAAGTATTGTGCACCTGTAGTGCGTGTAAAGTATTGCGCACCTGTAGTGCGTGTAAAGTATTGCGCACCTGTAGTGCGTGTAAAGTATTGCGCACCTGTAGTGCGTGTAAAGTATTGCGTACCTGTAGTGCGTGTAAAGTATTGCGTACCTGTAGTGCGTGTAAAGTATTGCGAGTGTTAGTGTGCGTGTAAAGTATTGCGTACCTGTAGTGCGTGTAAAGTATTGCGTACCTGTAGTGCATGTAAAGTATTGTGTACCTGTAGTGCGTGTAAAGTATTGTAGCGAGTGTTAGTGCGTGTAAAAGTATTGCGTACCTGTAGTGCGTGCGTATTGTCTAAAGTATTGCGCACCTGTAGTGTGTGTAAAGTATTGCGCACCTGTAGTGCGTGTAAAGTATTGCGTACCTGTAGTGCGTGTAAAGTATTGCGTACCTGTAGTGCGTGTAAAGTA
Organism: Actinostola sp. cb2023; assembly: GCA_033675265.1. Lineage (NCBI taxonomy): Eukaryota > Metazoa > Cnidaria > Anthozoa > Actiniaria > Actinostolidae > Actinostola > Actinostola sp. cb2023. The sequence goes on along the minus strand of JAUJYZ010000439.1, from coordinate 799,421 downwards.
TTGCGCACCTGTAGTGCGTGTAAAAGTATTGTGTACCTGTAGTGCGTGTAAAGTATTGCGCACCTGTAGTGTGTGTAAAGTATTGCGTACCTGTACCTGTGTGTGTAAAGTATTGCGTGTACCTGTAGTGTGTGTAAAGTATTGTGTACCTGTAGTGCGTGTAAAGTATTGCGTACCTGTAGTGCGTGTAAAGTATTGCGTACCTGTAGTGCGTGTAAAGTATTGTGTACCTGTAGTGCGTGTAAAGTATTGCGTACCTGTAGTGCGTGTAAAGTATTGCGTACCTGTAGTGCGTGTAAAGTAACCTGTAGTATTGTGTACCTGTGTAGTGCGTGTAAAGTATTGCGTACCTGTAGTGCGTGTAAAGTATTGTGTACCTGTAGTGCGTGTAAAGTATTGCGCACCTGTAGTGCGTGTAAAGTATTGCGCACCTGTAGTGTGTACCTGTAGTGCGTGTAAAGTATTGTGTACCTGTAGTGCGTGTAAAGTATTGTGTACCTGTAGTGCGTGTAAAGTATTGTGTACCTGTAGTGCGTGTAAAGTATTGCGTACCTGTAGTGCGTGTGTAAAGTATTGTGTACCTGTAGTGCGTGTAAAGTATTGCGTACCTGTAGTGCATGTAAAGTATTGTGTACCTGTAGTGCGTGTAAAGTATTGCGAGTGTTAGTGCGTGTAAAGTATTGCGTACCTGTAGTGCGTGTCTAAAGTATTGCGCACCTGTAGTGTGTGTAAAGTATTGCGCACCTGTAGTGCGTGTAAAGTATTGCGTACCTGTAGTGCGTGTAGTGTGTGTAAAGTATACCTGTGTGTACCTGTAGTGCGTGTAAAGTATTGTGTACCTGTAGTGCGTGTAAAGTATTGCGTACCTGTAGTGCGTGTAAAGTATTGTGCACCTGTAGTGCGTGTCTAAAGTATTGTGTACCTGTAGTGCGTGTAAAGTATATGCGCACCTGTAGTGCGTAGTAAAGTATTGCGCACCTGTAGTGCGTGTAAAGTATTGCGTACCTGTAGTGCGTGTAAATTGTATTGTGTACCTGTAGTGCGTGTAAAGTATTAAAGTATTGCACCTGTAGTGCGTGTAAAGTATTGCGCACCTGTAGTGCGTGTAAAGTATTGCGTACCTGTAGTGCGTGTAAAGTATTGCGTACCTGTAGTGCGTGTAAAGTATTGCGCACCTGTAGTGCGTGTAAAGTATTGCGCACCTGTAGTGTGTGTAAAGTATTGTGTACCTGTAGTGTGTGTAAAGTATTGTGTACCTGTAGTGCGTGTAAAGTATTGCGTGTAAAGTATTGTAGTGCGTGTAAAGTATACCTGTAGTACCTGTAGTGCGTGTAAAGTATTGTGTACCTGTAGTGCGTGTAAAGTATTGCGCACCTGTAGTGCGTGTAAAGTATTGCGCACCTGTAGTGCGTGTAAAGTATTGTGTACCTGTAGTGCGTGTAAAGTATTGCGTACCTGTAGTGCGTGTAAAGTATTGTGTACCTGTAGTGCGTGTAAAGTATTGTGTACCTGTAGTGCGTGTAAAGTATTGCGCACCTGTAGTGCGTGTAAAGTATTGCGCACCTGTAGTGCGTGTAAAGTATTGCGCACGTATATTGTGTACCTGTAGTGCGTGTAAAGTATTGTGTACCTGTAGTGCGTGTAAAGTATTGCGTACCTGTAGTGCGTGTAAAGTATTGTGTACCTGTAGTGCGTGTAAAGTATTGCGTACCTGTAGTGCGTGTAAAGTATTGTGTACCTGTAGTGCGTCTAAAGTATTGTGTACCTGTAGTGCGTGTAAAGTATTGCGCACCTGTAGTGCGTGTAAAGTATTGCGTGTGTTAGTATACCACTTGTACCAAGCTATAAGTATCTGACACGCGCGTAAATAAAGTTATTCATTGTATTGTTCCCTTTCATTCTTTTTTCTTTCTTTTTCGTCGTCCACTCTTCTCCCACTTCCCTCCAGTTCCCTTCCCTTTTCTCTCTTGTCGTTTTCATCCCTCCAAGGACTCTCGCTGGCTTTGGCTTTAATTTGCTGCTACTTTTTTTCATTATTTAATATATTTTCTACTATGCGCTTCCTATGTTCGCAGGGTGGTTGATCACATCTCATCACAACATGTAAGTAATGTTATCGATAGCTGTGGACGTGGTATCAGACTGTATATCTGCAGTTGTGGTTTCTGTTCATTTCCTCCTTATGTTATATATAGATCACTAACTCATCGCCTCGTGCAATGAACCCTCATTTCGCTGGGTTGAAAGAGCTTTCGAAATTTCTAGTCAGACCTAATGGCCGGAACACTCTGCAATAAGGATTTAGATTATCAGGATCTCTATATGAGGCCAGTTCTGATGCCAGGGCGCTTCGAAAACTGTAAAATCGGCGTAAGACGATTATCGCTCTCATATCTGTCGCTCAAAACATTCAATCTATTCACCCATTATTAGATTTCTTTCTTCCAGTTTTTGTTTCCACATGATTCCATGGCTCACTGACTTATTTTAAATTCTGTTGTCACTCAACTATTCAGTAGCAAACTTCCTTTGCTTGTCAAAAAAACTAATAAACGTTTTTACGGTTTGACATGTACTTTCGGTTTGGCTAAAACGTTCAATTCCTTCGGGAGATGAAAGGTTTATCGTTCGCTTTCTAACATTTTAACACTGATAGGTCAGTTACTGCTTATATATTCTTCCAGAAAAATAAACCATATATCAGGAAGATATTTTGAGAATTCTCGATGCAGTTTCGCGTTGTTTAGAGATGGCCGCTGTCCTTGACAAAAGACGCATTTGTACAGGCTTAGCCTCGATTCAGAAAACAGTTTGTCAATAAGTACAGCGGTTTTACAACGGGAAGATCTGTGAACGCGAAACTAGAGACTATTGCACCAACACAGAGGTATTTGTGCATTTTTAAAGAGCTTAACGCATAGAACGGATCGTTTGTATGCTGTAGCAAGAGAGCCGATCAGTGCGTTTCTTCTCTTTTTGATTTGAAGAGCTCTTCCAAAAAGGTAACGCACATAACATTGTTTGAATATTATACCAACACAACTATAGGTCATCTGTAGTATTGTAAAGCACTATTGAATAATTAGTAGAAATAGCGCTATATAAATCTCCCATTATTATTATTATTTTTTTTTATTGTTTTATTTTATTTTTATTTTTTTTTTATCCTGACTATAGTATAGTACACATGTACTCTTATTTTTCAATAACAGAAAGATCGCAATTCCTCCAGATTAATTAAACATCTTTTTCTCAGACCGGAGACACATCTTACTTTAGAACGGTTTTCTATAATGAACATCTCATTTCATACATTGATTTCTACACATTGAGTCAGTAAGTCTACGTGTTACACAATATGTAATGAACATCGTTGTTCCGTGTGTCTAATGTCAGCCTTAGGCTTGAAAACATCGGTACGTTCAGATATAATAATGTTTTATGAGGAAGCCAACTTCACCGACAGAGTGATTTAAAGATAATAATAATAATTATTATTATTATTATTATTATTATAATCATATTCATTTTGAAATCACTAGTAAATCCTGCAATCTGATTGGCTAAAAATGGTGCGATTAAATCATTAATTGCACTATTTTGGATCATTAATTGCACCAATTTTTTTATTTTTTATTTTCGCACAGAAACTCTAATTATATTAAATTCAAACGATTCTTCATAAAAAGTAATTTGTAATTTAGAATGAAAGAGTTGTATTTCAGGCATCAAAATTATTCTTATGATTGCAACTTACCACCTAAATATAACGAGTGTATTTGAAAAGATTTCAAAATGAATATGATTAATAGGTAATTGAACTTCGTGTCGTGCAATTTTGGTCTGAAATCATACTCGTGATAACAAATTGCACTCCCGCTACGCGGTCGTGCAATTTTGTAATCACTCGCATGATTTCAGACCAAATTGCACTCCACTCAGTTCTATTACCATTACTTATTATTATTTTTATTTTTTTATTTTTTATTTTAAATAAAATCAATCATATATTACAATATAATAAAGTAGCTACTAAATAAATCTAAATATATTGGTAAATGTCTTGGTATAAGAATTTAAAAAAAAGATATAATAAGAGGTCATCGTAAAACTGTAAAAAAAGTCTACTAAAAAAAAAGAGAATAGAACTAAAAGTGCACTAACTAAAAAAAAACAAAAAAAAACAATAAATCTAACTAATTGCTGCAATTGCAGTCTCAACATCCAAGTCTATGTCTTTTATGTTGCTATTTAATCTTCTTGTGGTTCTTTATTATTATTATTATTAATAATAATAATATAATAATAATAATAATAATAATAATAATAATAATAATAATAATAATAATAATAATAATAATAATAATAATAAGGATTAAAAAAACACCGGCCTGTAGGAAGCTGGCCCACTAAAGTTATTATATACTGGAATGAAGGTATTGTTTCTGCGGTAGCTATAATTGGCATTTGCCTCAACTTTTAAAGACTCTCCTACAAAAACGCGCGAAACGAGGACAGTTCTGCAGTTGCGCGCGCGATAAGGAACGGAGTACTGGGCCAGGGTAATTCAACAAAGGATTGTGGGTAAACCTGCAAGTATGGGACGTTATTTGATTCAGCGGGGGAGAGGGCGGGGTGAAAGGGTAAAAGGGGAGCGCCCGTCCCCCTCTCCCCTGGGTGTTCAAGGGTGTGTACGTGTTTGCGGACTATATTTCAAAATTATAACTAATGAAATAGAAATTCACGAATCAAGATCAATCAATTATTTTATCTTCTTAATCGCATGCCAAACTACCATAAGACCATTTCAGCGCCACAACACATTGCGAGCCACAACAACTGAGACTGCGATTTTGCCACGCTAAGAAAAGCTGATGCCCTACCGCGCTATCTCTCTGCGCTATTTCCACTGATTTATAAACTGTAAATCAATGTCACATCAACAGTTCGGGGCTAAAAATGTTCTGATACCAATGTTTTAAGGGCGGACTCAGTTTAGTGCAAACTCTAACTGATATCTGCTTAGAATGAGTCGACTGCCTTTGATGTTATTATATTCTGGAGATATTGATTATTAGATTAACGAAGAACAAGTGGCGTAAGAGGACTTAATTTAGATATTGAAAGAGCCTTCAGTACGTCGTTCTAAATTTACCCGTGATAACATCAGAACATCATCACGTTTTTAGTTCATACAGTGAGATCAAGAAACTGAAGTATTCAAGGAGGATTTGCTACTAGTTAAATAATGCTGGAAAATACTGCAAGCTTTCAACGACACTGAACCTAAATCAACGATCAGTAGCAGCAGCAGCGATCAAACAAACACGCCAATACTTAGAGGAGGTACGCCTCCGTAGTACAGCCCAGCCGAGAAGCCGTGTGGAAGCGAAGAAATTCCATGCTTATCAAGTAAGATATTTGTATATTAATGCCAATTCTTTGCTCCCCCCAATCTGAGATGATATCGTTTAAAAACAAGATCTTTTTGTCGACGTTTTCAGTACCACAAAATGGATATTTATTCGTCGTAATTTTCGTGCAGACTAAGGCAACTTTACAATAGGATCGATGTATGTAAATATGCAAATACGTGTACGGTTTTTCCGGCCCAAAGGAGTTCCGAATATCAGGGTGGGTATTGCCTTCTAACTTCAGCACACGGCTCCGTCTTTGTCATTAGATATTGTTTGAGAACTGAGCACTACTAAAAGCAAATCAAACACAATAGGTCATCAAAGATTCTCAGTCTTAATCATGGATCAAATTGGACGATTTCGTAAGTTAAAATAATCTAAAAGTGGGCTTACGGCTTTATTGTATTGGTGGCGCGGAACATCTGTGTAAAATTTCACCAGAAGGACAGTCCATTGTTTGCGTAGTTGTCGTATGACGTGAGTAGAATGATCTGCATGGAAACGTAGTGTTTTTTTAAGACAAAACTGTCAAAAAAGTAGCACTTTCAATCTATTTACCTTAGCTACAGATGTTCTTTCAGTGTTACAGATAGATATGGTGCTACAGATAAATGTCAGTCTATGGTAGTCAGCGCTGAGAATTAGCGATATATAATATCGAAGACAGTGGTGAAGGTTAGTTAGTTGATCACTTTATTTAGCAGTGAATTGCCTTATCAGGCGCGAATGCAACCAAATGTGTAGAATGAAGCTTTAACATCGTGCAAAAAAAACAAAAACTTATTTTTCGGACGTTAGTTCTTCGTTGGAGTAAAAGCCGGCCGGATGCAAACCGGCTTAACCGGTTACGTTTACGGAAACCGGTCAAAACTATAAATTAACTGCTACTACTGCTTCTGCTATACTAGCTACTATAACAACAATCTTTATTTGTACCAAATAGTGTTATAAAAAAATATACTATACTACTACACTACTACTACTACTACTACTACTACTACTACTACTACTACTACTACTACTACTACTACTACTACTACTACTACTACTGCTGCTGCTGCTACTACTACTACTACTACTACTACTACTACTACTACTACTACTACTATTACTATACTGCTACTACTACTACTACTACTACTACTACTACTACTACTACTACTACTACTACTACTACTACTACTACTACTACTACTACTACTACTACTACTACTACTACTACTACTACTACTACTACTACTACTACTACTACTACTACTACTACTACTACTACTACTACTACTACTACTACTACTACTACTACTACTACTACTACTACTACTACTACTACTACTACTACTACTACTACTACTACTACTACTACTACTACTACTACTACTACTACTACTACTACTACTACTACTACTACTACTACTACTACTACTACTACTACTACTACTACTACTACTACTACTACTACTACTACTACTACTACTACTACTACTACTACTACTACTACTACTACTACTACTACTACTACTACTACTACTACTACTACTACTACTACTACTACTACTACTACTACTACTACTACTACTACTACTACTACTACTACTACTACTACTACTACTACTACTACTACTACTACTACTACTACTACTACTACTACTACTACTACTACTACTACTACTACTACTACTACTACTACTACTACTACTACTACTACTACTACTACTACTACTACTACTACTACTACTACTACTACTACTACTACTACTACTACTACTACTACTACTACCACTACTACCACTACTACTAGTACTACTACTACTACTACTGCTACTATACTACTACTAGTAGTGTGTGTAGCCTCCAACACATATCTTTTAGGTGTTCTTTTCATCCGTCTCTCCCCCACAATGGAAAGAAGGCCTTAAAAGGTCTGCGGAGGAGGACATAATGTATGTTGCTTCGTCTAAGCCCTGTACTGATACTCGCGTGGGGAAAGCATAAAAACACTGCGAAAATATGTGAGAAATCTATATTTAATAAACCATTATTATCGTACTGCGGGCTAGATGTTCTAAATCAATAACATTGTGAAACATCCGTAAATAGGAAGTACAAATGTGCTAATAAATTTGGATTAATTTGAACTTCATTCTTCTTCGATAGAAAAACCTTGCCGGAAATAGTCGCCATGGCAACTTTGCTCTCGTTTTTTTTTCAGCTTTCGCTAGTAAATATTTAACAAGTTAGTGGAGTTTTTCTATCCTATTTTTGCGAACAAACACGAAAAGCACTTGAGACGTGAGTATATGAATGACGACCTATTTGGAAATAAGCGAAAGGAACCTCGAAAATAAACCGTGTTTTCTACGTCAATAATATCTTGCTCAGAAAATGGCTATTTTTGTTCGTGACACTTGCTAATTACGAGTTCAAAACATGTACTCTGCAAATCATTAAGCGATCTGAAAATGACCAAATTGAAATGCTGCTTCCATGTCGCATGGCAGGTGGTTCGCTAATACGGCGTGCTTGTGCATTTCATTTGATATTTCGTCGTCTCACAAGTAAGCGTTGAGATACGTATAAAGCGTGTCTCATTGCATGGCATTACGTTGTCTTATTAGCATTATGGCGAAGCAACAGCGTGTGATATTGTTGCAATTCATTAAATTTGCTTCAAGCTATATTGACACGTACGCCATAAAACTATTTCAGTGAAACTGCACATCGCCAAGCCAGGCTTGCGCACTCGCGAACCACGCTACGTACGTACAGATAGGTTGCTCGGCAACAGCTGACACTACGTATACATATAAGTCCTTTCATCACAGGCAGATGTAGATTCACGATCAAGAACAAGACAATCTCACTTTATGTTTTTTTCTTTCCTCTCAGTCAGTTACCCGATGGACTACAAATCAACACATCCAGAGATCGCTAAAAACAATCTTGAATACCAAGCTAGCCATTGAAAGTGGAGCGTGGTCATTTCACTTCATTATAAATTGTCGACAGTGATCTTAGATAATTTACGTCGCATCCACTACTACGGTAATACTGACACTCTACGCTTTCAGTATTTAACATATCCAGAGACGAAAATCAGCTGCTAAAGCGCTAAGGACTTCCAGAAAAATCTAATTTGCATCATCCTTGAAGCCACAAGTTTTCGAGTGACGGATATTCAACATATTGTATTCACTACTGCATGGCCATTTGCAGTCAGTAAGACGTTCATCTTCAGCCATCGTTCTACACATCACATGGAACGCAAAAAGATATAGCCTGCAAAGCGACCATGGGGTGCAGTCCTTCTCATGCTTTAATTATTAACTCTTCTCGCTCCCATGTGGAACCTATCTGCCTTCAACCAAGGATCTACATGGTGTCAGAGTCGACATTAAGGATACTGGAAGATGTCGGAGAGCTAAGGATGTACCAGCAAGAAGACAAAGACCCCGGTGTAGCTAGAGTGCGATTTGGCACAAATACTCTCGATGAGCTTGAAAATCCCGTAGGTTACCAGTCGCAAATGACTCGGCAGTTTTCATTTGACTCTGAAACATCTTTCGCAATAACGAAACAGGACAGTAAAATCACTGTCAACTTAGGAACAACAGAAGAAGAGGGTGAAGATGTTGGGTTAGATGCAAGTGAAGCGAATGAAAGGAAGCGGGGAAGTCTAACACGCCAGAGTTCAACTACGTCCTCGTCAACCGTTCTCATCAGTACTCAGATACATAACCCTTCGCCACTGAAAGAACTAGCGAAAGAGAATATCTCAAACACTACTCAGGATACAGATCGTCAGATCCTGCTCGAGTCAGTATCTTCATCATGTACGTCTTTGCAGTGAAGCTATGAAAGATGTGCGTATTTGGAATGTGGAAATACACACACCAAAACACTAAAACATTGCGACAGAGTATTTCAGCATTAGATCATTACCACACGGCTTTCGATGAAATGAACTGTGAGTGCAACAATCAGCTTTATTAAATTTGCGAAAGTGTCCGCCGAGAATGAAGAAATCAAATAAGACGATGGCTAAGCTTTAATTATTGTAAACTAATAAGCAAAGTCTACGATCTATTTATCCTTAGCGACAGCAAACTCCAAGGTCGACAAGACTGAATGCTATAAGAACAGATATGTAATGAGCTGTGTAAATGCACGTTCCAAACACCTGCGATGACGAAACTGAACGCTAGCTGCAATCGGCCGCAATTGTATATTGACTGGCTTCAATTTCAACCGTTTAATTAATCATCGACTTAGGTGTAAATATGTAATGCATACGCTGTTACATTAGCAATACTAGGCTACTACTAGCAAGACTGAGTCGCAAGACAGATTCATAAGAACGACAAAAACAAATACAATGTATATATTAATACGCATATCGTAAAAACAGCGGTTACTTTAATATTAATTCTCCATCGATTTAGACTTAGCGTTTTTCGTTCGATAATGCGCTTATGGGTTCTACCAGAGACACTGTGATCAAAACGAACAGTTCAATTTCTTCCTACGATTCTGATTAAGCATTTCGCGGCTAGCTCCCTCCGTCCGTCCACGCGGCGGGCAACTTTGGCGGACCACGAACAATGACTTTCATATCGAGAAAATACAGTTAACGTATGGAAACGTCTATTCATTAGAACAGAATACAGCAAAGGTCTTTATGTTTCCTCCTTTGGCTATATAATATGGACAAAAAGGTCCTGCTTTTATAGATGGCTTTAGAATATATTGTAAATTTAGATCGTATCACCAACTTCGCTGTATGTACTGCGCTATTTTCAGCGAGTTGTTACATTATCATTGCGTACGTAGATCAATATGAAATGTAAAAATTGCACAGGATAACTCAGTACATACTCATATCCATAACATTTTAGAAAAAACAGTGAAATTTCACGTTGTAAAATGTACCGTCGTATCATGTTTGACTAGTATGCTCGAACAGCTGGTGTGACGTATCATGTTTAACAGTTATAGTTTTTAGGAAAAATAAAATACATTGAGGAAGAAATTGAGAGATAAAGTGTCTGTGTTTTACTTATATATTAATTCATCTTCAACATCGCTGTTCAAGAGATCCACCGAGCGATTGTTATAATTTAAGTACCGATTTAGACCCGATTTAAGAATCAAAATTGGTGGTTTTCTTGTGAAAATAACGCTTGGAATTTCTTAGTATTTTTTTCTAGTTTATTAGCATTTATCAAATATAAAACTGTGCCATTGAATTAGGTTGTCTGATGTTGAATACTGCTTGTCAAATGGGCTACCAGGTGCATCGGCGGTGAAACGTTTTTATGATTTTATCAAGTGTGAGGAACCGGGTTAGCAACGCGACAGAACTCAAAATGTTATGCTGTTATATAGAAAAGGTATTTTTTCAGTATTTTTGAAGATAAGAAGAATAGAAGAAGAAGAATAACCTTTATTCAAGTGTCCCAAACTCAAGTATATTGAACAATTGAATAATTGTTCACTATTGATACAATGCACTATCCGATTGTGTTCAACAGGGCCGCGTGCAAAAACTCTGTCAATCTGATTTGCACGGATCAAGTACGAACTTACACAATCATTTGAACGTCGTGTTTATTTACAAGTGACTGGCACATTTTTGCTTGGATAACAGAGTTTTTAATCGCAATTTGTTGCTAAAAAAGGCAAAGCTCATCGTGCCAACTTGACGAATAATAAACATTTTCCGATGATGAAGTACTGCTGAGACTCCCGGCTCGTTTCCATCTATAATTTCCCTAAAGGCAATATAAGCGTTGTTATTTGGGTTTGAGCGGCGCTGTGTAAAAAAAACTTAAGAGCTAAGCGACTCTTAATAGCTGGCTATATACATACATGTACAGTCATTTGCAAAAATTCTGGCCGCCACGATATATCAATATATCAATATATCGGGTGCATTATGGGTAATTAAATAATACTATTTTGAGTTTCCTAACTTATTAAATGAAGCAAAACTTACAAACAACAAACCTAAGACTAAAATAAACATTATACTAAATATTTCTACCAACTTTGCTGGCGTTAGCCCGCTTTAAGGGGAATTTTCGATTATTTAATTACCCATAATGCACCCGATATATTGATATATTGATATTTCGCAGCGGACAGAATTTTTGCAAATGACTGTATATAGTTATACATGTTTATATACACCTATTCCAAAAATCGTTGTCCCCGCCGAAAGCAACAAGCACGAAGCTGACGACCGCAAAGGGCATTGGGACTTTCTCCTTATTCATTTATTCATCCGTAGACATTTTAACAACATGCATTTTCAAATGGCCTTAGTTAATCAGTTATATTCTTCTTTTTTCTTTCCACTTTTCTTCTTTTTTCTTTCTTTTTTCTTTCTTTTTTCTTTCTTTCTTTCTTTCTTTTCTTTCTTTCTTTCTTTCTTTCTTTCTTTCTTTCTTTCTTTCTTTCTTTCTTTCTTTCTTTTTATCTTTCTTTCTTTCTTTCTTTCTTTCTTTCTTTCTTTCTTTCTTTCTTTCTTCTTTCTTTCTTTCTTTCTTTCTTTCTTTCTTTCTTTCTTTCTTTCTTTCTTTCTTTTTCTTTCTTTCTTTCTTTCTTTCTTTCTTTCTTTCTTTCTTTCTTTCTTTCTTTCTTTCTTTCTTTCTTTCTTTCTTTCTTTCTTTCTTTCTTTCTTTTTTTCTCTCACATTAGTGTATTTTTTCCTCGGCTTTATATAGATGTGAGATAGTGATTTAGCCTGTTTAGACTTTACAGTGCATGCATGTACGTACGTGCCGCGATATAGCTAAATGAACTACTTACTATACGCTCAATATTAAAGTACCTTCCATAATAACCATGAACACGTCAGAGACAATACACATTGGTTTTTTAAACGTCAAAAATGATCAGTTACCGTTTGGCGAAATGGCGTTTTCGTGTAAATCGACATGGTTCAGTTTAGAAAATTACACACAATTTACACGATCTGTATTCGTAATTTCCTAATGAATTTCCACTGAAGGTTTGAAGAGGATGCGTTTAACCCCCAGTGCATTGTATTTGAGTATCTTATGATTATATATTACTGAAATTACATCGAAAAAGCCTGGCCAATTGTGGTCTTATTCAGATCTTGAAACGAATATTCAGAACCTTCTGTGGTACTGTTCAGGAGGGGTTAGTGGTCCCCTGGGACAATAACATCTGTTCTATTCACCCAGCCAGAAGTCTTCCCAGAAAAAAAATTCCCAGGAGAGAAAATATCAGATAAATTTTTCCCAGGAGAGAGAATATTTCCTAACCAAAAAACAAACAAACAAACAAAAAAGGTACTCAAATAAGGTACTTTTTATGAAATAAAACAATTCCCAGGTACAGAAATATTTCCTAATATTTTAATGGGATAATAGTTCTAATTATTAACTTTAATAGAATATATTTTTCACAGGAACCTATAATTGTTGCATATAATATACAAATAGTCAAATACAAAACTCATCTTAGGTTTCCCAGGAAAGTACTGGTAGAACAGTTATTTCACAGAACAGACACCACTAACCCCTCCTGACTGTTAGACTGCAGTGCTACATTCAAGTAGAGTTTTTAAGTACAAATACTTATATTAAGAAAATGATATTTTCATTATAAAATGATTTCGGCAATTTCTATTTTATCTATATCAGAATCGAAGATGAAGTTGTAGTTGATCAGTTTTTCTCCGCTCAGAAACTACCGGACAGTCGGTCGGTTTTGACATATGCTCAGAAACAATTCTACATCTCGTATCAGCTGCCTGGTTTGATGCCGTTTGAGGGACAAACATACAGGCGATTTGGTGTTTAACGTTGTTTATATTAAGTGCGGCGGATAAATGATCTATCGGTAAAATGATATCCCATTACCAACTGTGTTGTCCTGAACGAATTTAATGGAGATTTTAAAAATCGTTAATGAATGAATTATGTAGACAGATATACATATCGGAAATTTGTTTTTACAAAAAAAAACCGGTATGTATATTCAATATGTTGTTGTACGTAGGTGCCACGTTATAATAAAGATACGTTTCTTCTACGTAAAGGATTTAATATATCCGAGCTTTTTTAATAGAGACTGTGGCAGAACGCAATTTTTAATAGAGACTGTGGCAGAACCATTCCAAATAATTATTTTCCTCTTTTACGGCATTAGTGTGAATTATTAGAATTAGCGCGCGCTATCAAAGAGTTCAACGGCAAAAGAATGCTATCACTTTACTGTGCGCGAGTCAGTGTTTTCTACGCTAACTGAAAGTTCATTCCCTGATGATGGGCCATGGGCCCGAAAGCTCGGATATATGAAATCCTTTACGTAGAAGAAACGTATCTTTATTATATTATGGTATGTATATTATTATATACACGGCATATCAGTGATGCAACTATCTACAGTATTTGTCCTGTCCCCGCGGCTTATCTGTGTCTAACAGTCAGTTGCGCAAATAGTATTTTATCACCGACCAAATTACTATGACCTCAAGCATTTAGTCTAACTGGGCAAGAACATAGATTTTACATCGATCTATAGAACTTGATGAGTATTCCGACAATCCAACAATTTATCGCAAGAACCTCTCTATTCCGACCTCTGTATTATTTCAAGAACCTCTCTATTCCGACCTCCGTATTATTTCAAGAACCTCTCTATTCCGACCTCCGTATTATTTCAAGAACCTCTCTATTCCAACCGTTCGTATCTAGATCCACAATAGGGACATCACAGTAAATGGGATAGGGCAATTTTGGCCCCAGAAATGCATGGGCCAAAATTTTGACCCTGAGACGGCCCCGCCTTCAAAGTAGGGCTATTTTGGCACTTTTTCATGGGGCCAATTGTGTTTTTGAGCATTAGCTATTTTGGCTTATCGTTGGTCTATGGTTACTAATGCAGAAAATCTCACTATTTTTTTCTGCCAGTCGACAAAATATTCATGTAAAGATCCTTTTAAAGATAATTTGCCGGAATGTCTTGCTATTGTTTCAGCGGTAGAAATCACTTACGCAGAGATGCTTTAATTGCGCAATTTCTTATTTTTGCATCACGGATTCGGTGATTGTTATTTCGATCTACCAGAGATAACAGCTACCTTTCAAAGCTTGGAGGACGAGAACGCGATAACGAGCACGAGTATAGTTTTCATATTTTGTCGATTTTGAGGGCTACAAGTTTATTTTATGGGTTGTACGTACGCGCGCGCGCCTTGTATTGGCGGGAAAACTTGGAATTAAAGGCGGGAATCATTTGAATGGCTTTCTTTCGTGTTTGAACCAATCAGAAATCGAGTAAGTTTGTCCGGTTTCCCGCCATGACGAAAAGTGATACATATTTTCTTTAGAGTCGTTTTCGTATGAGTGGGAAAGTTACGGTACCGCGGTGCCGTGTCGTATTGAAAGAGTTTGATTGGATGAGATGCATCTGCACGCTTTTTGATTGGTTCAGAAAGTTAGCCATTTGAGTGTCACGGTACCGTAGGTTTCCCACTCATACGAAAACGACTCTATTATATACAGTACAAATAATGAGGTCCTCGGTAACCTAAAATAATGCTCAAAAAGTACAAAGTTTTCGGCTGTCAACAACTATAACTTACTGACAGCCTAAATAATACGATAGCCGTTTTCTAAAGTGTAAACGTTATCCGAATGCTTCAGTCAATTCTCTCAGCTACAACTGATTTTGATCATTCCTAGTAGAATGAGCGAAACAGCACGTTTTAATAACCAAACAATCAATTTTCGGAAACTTAGTCATCGTTTTAGAGACAGCGAAAAGAATACAAGTAAAAACATCAAGTCACTATGTGCGATGGTTTTTGCTGGATGAATTTTTGAAATTAAGAAAAGCAACTCTCTGCTAACATTGAACACAACAATTTTACTCTTATTAGGGTCAAATAAATGTTTGTAGTTGTGTTCAAATCAGTTATCATGCCTCCCACACTGAGAACTGAAAATAATACGAATCGTCTTGCCCCAAGCAGATGTGACTTGAAAGTTCAGAGCGAACACAGCGCGCGTGTTGACAGAAAAGAAAGCCAATTTATGAACTTGTGTTTGAATATCCATGCAGAAACTCTAAACAACGAGAAAGTTACAGACAAAACATGTACAATTCTGAATCATCAAACAACTGTACATCTTCATAGATCTGGATGTTGTTCGGAAGTCTGTGATAGTGAGATATTGTGTGAGTGTACGTTCAGGCGTTGTTGACAGCCGTGTCTCATTTAGACCATAGTTTATACGACGTAATTAAAACCCCGCTACTGACCTATCTAAAGTGGTTTTTCTTGAAAGTGTTATAATTATTATTATTATTATAATACTTTCAAGAAAACAAGAAAAAACATGAAAATACTTGGCGTGTGTAGTGGCCTTGACAAGTTTAAATTAAGTTAGTTTTGGCCCCGAGAGATCAATTTCGAGTGTGTTTGTCGACAACAAGTCGGGACCATTGGACTATTGGAAATACTACTTCATTGAAAGAATAATTCTAATTTGAAAGGCTATTGACATATATTGAATGCTACTGAGTGTTTTATATTACAAGATTAGAAACGCAAGAATATTCTGCTAAAATAAAGAAAAATCTCCCGCCAAAATGACCAATTCACCGCGCGCGCGCGCTCGGACTTTCAATTCTGGTAATTAGTACAAAAGAGTTCATACAGTTCGGTATAGACCCTTTTAATAAATCCCACAATGCATGATTTTCCGCGCTTGACGTCAAATTTATTCTTTTGAATTCCACTGAAGAATAAGTTTGACGTCAAGCGCGGAAAATCATGAATTGTGGGATTTATTAAAATTTATTATACGTTTCATAACGTGCTTAGAAGTGGTTATTTATAAAACATCGTATTAGTACCGTTGGGTTATGAATGAGTCTGCTTACTGAGCTAGGTCTTAATTCTTGTGTGAAACCACAGATTGAGAATTCAAGTATTCAATTTGGTTTTTCCTGTATTTTAATATTTTAATACTAATTTCAAATTTCATTGACATTTCACTTGAACTTGATAATGACGTCTCAGATGTCGAAACCACGTTGTTCGTTTTTATCTTAACGCTTTGCAGTTTACTGATGTTCTTCACAAGCTTCACCTTGTATAGACCTTATGCATAAATGGTAGAATCGTAAAATCTCATTCACTTTGTTATTGGGAATATATTACAGCAATATCTGACCATTTCTTTGAAGAGAGTGTTATCAAAAATGAATATACCACATTTTAGGGCTGTACTACGAAATCTTGGAAAGATACAGTGACTTGAAATTACAAAGATTTGTGCCAGAAACCGGACTTTGGCCCTAAATGCCTCGTTTCCATGTATTTTACATCTTTCAAACGCTTACTACTTTATGATAGTTTCATTTCTGTCAATGCACTTTTGGGGTAATTACTAAACTGTGGATGATCTTTCAATCTATTATCTTACCTTTACTTAACTCGTTATTCTTTCAGTTTTTGAAAATTTATGCAAAGTACAGAAATCGAGTATTGCATAGGGTGTATATTATTTCGAATTGTGGTCTAGTCTCCTTCGCATGGCTGCGACTAATAATTGTGGTCCGGCATGTGAAATATTGTTTTTAAAGATAATTTGCCGGAATATCTTGCCGGCTATTGTTTCAGGGTAGAAATCACTTGCCCACGGAAGCTTTATTTGCCCAATTTCTCGTTTTTGCCTCACGGGTTATTTCGTAGGATTTTTCAGAGATAACAGCAACGTAAAACCTTTAATAGCTTGGAGTACGAGAACGAGAACAGCCACGAGTCAGTTTAGGGAATATTTCGATTCAGTTGTAAAAAGAAAAGGGAGATATTCCAGGCCAGTATGATAATTAGACCCTCGCAAGCTAAGCTACCACGTTTTTTGTGGAGTATTTTAATATTATTATTAAAACACTGCTCAAAAAGCCGTAGAATTGTAAGAAAAAAAACATAAAGTTTTCGCGGGCAAAACAAGTCCTAGTCCTTCGTCATCGTCCACCGAACCAAGCATAATGTCCCTAATTTAAAAAAAATAATAAATGGTATTCAAGTAATAAACAGTATCTTTATCTAAAGCGAGCGTTAAACCCACTTTAAGGTTTCCTAATCCTTTTAGAAGACTTTTACAAATATGGATTTTAAACCGCTTAGAGGCGTTGTTTTGTTGCTATGGCGACCATTGCATGCGTCAATCGATGACACTCAACTCAAACAATGTCGACTGTCTATGTGTTTAATTTTACGGTCAGTCAGTCAATGTGACCAATAACAGCAAAACCCATTTGAGATTTCAGTTTTTCCTCCGTTTTTTGACTCTCTTTTTTGATTTCCGTTCCTTTCTTCCATTTTCTTTTCCTTCCATTAACTAATTAATCCATACATCCATCCATTCATTCATCATTCATTCATTCATTCCATTTATCCATCCATTCATTGATTCATTCATTTGATCATCCACCATCCCTCCATTCATTCGTCTATTCAATCATCTATCCATTCATTCATTCATTCATCCATCCATCCATCCATTCATTCCATTCATTCATTCATCCATTCATTCATCCATCCATCCATCCATTCATCTATTCATTCATTCATTCATTCATCTATCATTCATTCATTCATTCATTCATTCATTCATTCATCCATCATCCATCCATCATCATCCATCCATCCATTCATTCCATCCATCCATCCACCCATCCATCCATCCCATTCATTCCATTCATCGTCTATTCGATCATCTATCCATTCATTCATCCATCCATCCATCCATCATTCATTCATTCATTCATCCATTCAATCATCTATCCATCCATCATTCATCCATCCATTCATTCATCATCATTCCATTCATCATCTATCATCATTCATCCATCCATCCATCATCGATCCATCCATCCATCCATCCATCCATCCATCCATCCATCCATCCATCCATCCATCCATCCATCCATCCATCCATCCATCCCATCCATCCATCCATCCATTCATCCATCCATCCATCCATCCATCCATTCATTCATTCCATTTATTTATAGTTAGTTATCGTAGACAAACAAGAATCCTTTGCGCGCTAATTCGATCGTCAAAGAAATTTGTTCGAAGTCGAAAGAATGGGAAAAGCAATTAGAATGCCCACTGTAAGAATGATTAATCGCATAGTGATTTACAGCTCATTTCTAATATTGTGAGCTTATGAATAATACTTTCAAGTGTCTGGCTATTTTTGGAACAATATCATAACATTGATTTCATTCCAAAATCCTGCACTGTTTACTCGGTGGACTGCCTGTGGCACGCCGATTTGAAAAATGGGCTTTCTTTTTGCTATGGCTACAAATCGCCAACTGGGTACCAAGGCGCATGCGCTCTGTACCGCTGAGGAAACCGAAGACTCATTGCCCGCCGAGTGAACGCTTATACAGCGTCTTGTTATGTGATATATCATAAAGCCGCATCTACACGAACAAGTTTTCCTTGACAAGAAAAAATTGACAGTTTTTTGTCGTGTAGATTCGGCTTTAGTCCAGTAGATAGCATTGTCCCCTCCCTCCCCTCCCTACTCCCCTCTCTCGACTGAATGGCGACTGAATAGAAGTCTTCAAATTATTATAACATTGATTTCATTCCAAAATCTTGTACTTTTTATTTCATTTATTTATCGCGTATTTACATGCAATGCACTCAGGGGATCGTAGAAAAAGCAGTGTAAACTACGTGCCACAGGGAGCCCAAGAGAAATTTATAATCAGATATATAAAGTGGCTTTGGGCTTCCTGTGGTCTAGCATGATTTCTTAACATTAAAACTATATTATCTTTTTTCCTAATAATTTACTCTAATAAGCTAATTGGGTTCCCTGTGCGGTCTTTTGACCGAGAGAAGATGAGCCTATAAAATCTAGTGTACGTTTGGTTGCCAGGGCGACCAGCGTCGGTACGATGCTATATTTACAATTCATTGAGCGAGACATTGTGAACGATAGAGTAACTAGTAACACAAATTCAACAAATAATATTTATATAATAACACGTGCAATGTCAGACAGAGTGCAAATTTGTGCAAAAAAGTATTTCCCCATCCCCTCCCCTCATAAAAATAGCGTTTCAAAGACAAAAGGGCAAAACTGCGGTTTGAAAGAAGAATTAAGAAATAAAAAAAACAAGCGTAACTTCTCGTGCAAACGCTCCCAACATCGTCCAGCATTGTTGGATGAACTAATAGTGGTGGGCGTTATTGCTTTGTTGGGAAAACGAGCGCGCTCTTCATACCTTGGAAATTCTTTGGAAATTCAACGCGCGCGCCCTTCAAACTTTGCCGAATTCAATTCAAAGTTCAAAGTCAGGAGGACCGCATTTCAATGGTAAATAGTTTATATTAGACTTTCTATTTCTTTTTGGTCACTTTGACAGTTGTGACAGTTGTGGCCTTTTCTTTGCTTTTGTCCTTGGACTCCTTGATCGAGGGGCTGCGATGAGTCATGAATCGCGTTGCTAATGCTTTGATCTAACATGAAAAACATAAGTTGTGAATTTTGTTGATCAACTTCGCGCATTAAATATTTGCCAAAGTATCCCCTCTCCTCACCCTTCCTATTCCCCTCTCTCCAATCCCCTCTCATCTCCCCAATCCCCTCTCCTCCCCTCCCTACTCCCCTCTCTCCAATCCCCTCTCATCTCCCCAATCCCCTTTGCGGTCGTGTGGTTATTATTAAATCTCATCTCCCCAATCCCCGTCTCCGTCCATCGCTCCCTGTACTCCCCTCTCCCTGAACTTTTTCTTAGCAATCCTTCAGCCCTAAATAAGAATGCTATATGGGAAATACCCCAATCAAATCCCCACGGGAAATCTCTCATCTCCCCGTGAATTCCCTCTCCGCCCCTCCCTACTCCCGTCTCCTACCTTCCATCCCTTCTCATCTCCCCAATCCCCTCTCCTCACCCTTCCTACTCTCCTCTCTCCAATCCCCTCTCAAAACTCCCCAATCCCCTCTCCTCACCCTTCCTACTTTTTGGTCCAATCCCTTCTCATCTCCCCAATCCCCTCTCCTACCCCTGTCCTTGGACTCCCCTGATCGAGGGGCTCCCCTCTCTCCAATCCCCTCTCATCTCCCCCAATCCCCTCTCCTCAAAAACCTAAGTTCCCCTCTCCATCAACTTCCTTCTCATCTCCCCAATTATCTCTCCTTTACACTCACCCTTCCTACTCCCCTCTCTCCAATCCCCTCTCATCTCCCCAATCACCTCTCCTACCCTCCCTACTCCCCTCTCTCCAATCCCCTCTCCTCTCCCCAATCCCCTTTGTGGTTACGTGTGGTTATTATTATATTATTATTATATGTTACGTACTGTTCGCGTGTGCGTGCTACGTTTACGTATTAGATATAACATCGCTGATACCTGCTGTAGGTGCTCCGTCTTGCTGAACTTTTTCTTAGCAATTTGTAACACTTCAGCCTGTAAAACAAGAATGCTTTCTTACTGATAAATACGACAATCAAATCACAGAGTTGCGCGGGAAACTGGTAACTAGTATTTGACGTGAGGGATTATGGGATTGTTCCTGTGGATTCTTCTATCGTCTTCCTACCTTCCAGTAGTTTTTGAAGTCTTCCAGGAAATGGCCCCAAATACCAAAGAACAATGGCGGCCCAACCTGAAGGTGATAAAGTCGTCGAGATTAGAATCATGACAAAACTCCATATTTGGTAGGATATATAGTCCCCAGACCCCTCCCAACTTTTTTTTTTTTTTTTTTTCCAGTTTTATTCAATTATTTTGTAAATTTTACAATGAGTTGTTACAAACATATCAATATAGTTACAACATTGAGATAATATCCCCCCTCCCAACTTGTTTCCAGTCCCCTAGAATACCGCACCTCCTCGCCTTCGCCCTTGAACATGAAGTACTCGGTGATTTTCTTGAATTCTCCTGCTGTAGTTTCCATTTTCTCGGACAGTCTTGCTAATTCATCCTCAGCTGTTTGAGAACAAGGAAGAGAATATTCAACGTTTCTCCAGCAAAAAAAAAACTACACGAAGACGACAAGGTATCGTTAATGTTTGGGATAATGTTTGGTATGTAAAAAGGACACCTCATATCACATCACGTGTGTGGTTGTTGCTGCTGGAGGGTATATCACGTTTGTAGCGGTCAGCGGTGGTTCCTCACTGCGCAAGCGCGATGCTAAAAGCGGCGGAAACCCTTTCGGAGACCTAAAACCTGTTACTATCCCCAGAGCGTTCATCCTTTATGATCCGTTGCAAAGTTACTAAAGTATGATAAATGTCAATCTTACCTGTAGTGAAGAAATCGTTCATGTAGCTGTCAAACGGTTCGCGAAACTCGGCTGCTCCTTCGCGCATGACTATTTCGTGCTGAAAGCGAACGTTTAACAGTCGGTCAAGAATTGCTAACAGTTTATAATGTCCCCGGACACGATTACTGGTTTGCAATCATTTCCTGGAGATTCAGTGCAAAGCTGCAGCCGCCATGTTGGCGGTTCAAACAAGAGAAGCTAATGAGGAATGCGGAATGCTTTGTTATTAGGATCCAAGATGGCCGCCATGGGTACCGAACTAGTTAGTTTTCTGGGTATATATTAGACAATTCCTTTTTGTACAAACTCATACCTTAGCTTTACAAGTCGCCAAAGTAATCTTTGCTTGAGCCATGTCTGAAACAACAGTAGTTTATATTGAGAATTTAGCGTGAAATAGTTGACCTGTAATTACAGCAATTTCAAGAAAGTCGCTCTGTAATTCTAGTCAAGATACTTACTCTCTCGGATTTCTTTGAAGGAGGACTGGGAGCCAGCAAGGACGATGTAGGGGTCTGGTAACGTGTATTCAGCCCCAGGTCCCTTCACCTCACGGACCTTACAATAGAATTGTACGGTGTACTGAAGCAGGTTCATCGTGTTATCCTAATAAGGACAAGACCGGAATTGACGTCATGAGCGAGTCACATGTTCATTCGATGCCGTTCTTTGATTGGACGGTACGCGCAAACACAAATTCATCTATTTTTAACAACTGGGAACGTTTTCATCACTGCGCATGCTCTGTGATTTTAAGGGTGACACTGCGACGCGCATGTTCAGTTACAATCTTCATGTCACGGCATTATACGTGTGAAATACGAGGCGAAGTTTAGTTCTGCTTGAATCATGAATGATGGCCATTCATTCTCGTAACCAGACCCTTCTCATCTTTCTAACGAAAAATTAGAACGATGAGAAGGGTTTGGGTACGAGAATGATGGTCATTGAATTAATTAAAATTGAAACGTAATCAACCACAAAACAAAATGGCGGATCTCACTCTCATGAGCATGCCGTTGTGTTGTATACCGCTGACCAGACAGACTACTGACAGTTAATTAAAACTACGATATTTATGAACAGCACATTCACACCTGCGTTTTGATGTCTTTGAGTTTGAGCAGCACGTTAAGTTGAAAGCCGTCTGCTTGTCCACGTGTAGTGCTGCCATTCATGTAGTTACCAAACGCCACAACGAGGGACAGTACGAAATTGATCTCTGGACTGCAGCAATGACAGTAAGTTAATAACTGGTTCTATGATAATATTTGGTTTTATGACATAATTACTGAACGGTGCGAAGAGAGAGTCAAGTCTTACCTTGTACGCACGACTGCATTTGCTTCTCCAATGGCACCCAAACGACGAGCTGAAATAAAGCTGGAGGTTAAACGATAAACTAAATAATAATGGTTCGATTGGATTGATGGATGGATGGATGGATGGATGGATGGATGGATGGATGGATGGATGGATGGATGGATGGATGGATGGATGGATGGATGGATGGATGGATGGATGGATGGATGGATGGATGGATGGATGGATGGATGGATGGATGGGATGGATGGATGGATGGATGGATGGATGGATGGATGGATGGATGGATGGATGGATGGATGGATGGATGGATGGATGGATGGATGGATGGATGGATGGATGGATGGATGGATGGATGGATGGATGGATGGATGGATGGATGGATGGATGGATGGATGGATGGATGATGGATGGACGGACGAGATGTTTATCTACTTACAAACTTCATGTGTCGTCTCGGTGAAGCGGTCTTTATAAAGCCAACACTCAAGCCTTTCTGAGAAGTGATCCATCTTGTGAAGTCTCATGAGAAACTCTTCGGGTTTGTCCAGGGTGGCTGAGAAAAGGAGTCAATTACAAGAATGTAGTTTATATGGTGTTTTGAGCGACTAACAAAAAACGCGTGCTTTTCAAACCTTGAAAATATGTTGGAAGTTGAATTTTGGAACCGACCGTGGTTTCACTTTGTTTTCATACCCGTATGTCTGACTGACATAATCCAGATAATGGAGGTAATCCAAAATAATAATGATAAGAAGAAGAAGAAGAAGAAGAAGAAGAATATATATATATATATAAGAAATATTAAAAGAGATTAAAAATGAAATGAAAAGGGGGAAAAAGAAGGGGAAAAAAAAATGAATAAATGAAAAACACTAGACATTGCATGCATCCAGACACCAAAATAACGTTTCTTCATCATCAAATCCTCCGACACCCCCAGGCGATAAATAATGATTTGTTGCTAAGATGATATTGAGTTTATCAGGTGCGAGTGACCTACCATCTGGGTGATCTTGTACTTCTTTGCTTATCACCTCAATTTCGTCTGGTTTGGGTCGAATATGATACAAGGCCTTCAGGCTGTAACGATAGTCAACAAACAATACCATCAAACACTCGGAAACTTAGTCTGTCGGTCGGTCCGCGGTCAGTAAGTCCGTCAATCAGTCGATCAGGCAGTCAGGCAGTCAGGCAGTCAGGCAGTCAGGCAGTCAGGCAGTCAGGCAGTCAGGCAGTCAGGCAGTCAGGCAGTCAGGCAGTCAGGCAGTCGGGCAGGCAGTCAGGCAGTCAGGCAGTCAGTCAGTCAGTCAGTCAGACAGTCGATCAGGCAGTCAGTCAGTCAGTCAGTCAGTCAGTCAGGCAGTCAGTCAGTCGGTCAGTCGGTCAGTCAGGTCAGTCAGTCAGTTTCAGTCAGTCAGTCAGTCAGTCAGTCAGTCAGTCAGTCAGTCAGTCAGTCAGTCAGTCAGTCAGGTCAGTCAGTCAGTCAGTCAGGCAGTCAGTCAGTCAGTCAGTCAGTCAGTCAGTCAGTCAGTCAGTCAGTCAGTCAGTCAGTCAGTCAGTCAGTCAGTCAGTCAGTCAGTCAGTCAGTCAGTCAGTCAGTCAGTCAGTCAGTCAGTCAGTCAGTCAGTCAGTCAGTCAGTCAGTCAGTCAGTCAGTCAGTCAGTCAGTCAGTCAGTCAGTCAGTCAGTCAGTCAGTCAGTCAGTCAGTCAGTCAGTCAGTCAGTCAGTCAGTCAGTCAGTCAGTCAGTCAGTCAGTCAGTCAGTCAGTCAGTCAGTCAGTCAGTCAGTCAGTCAGTCAGTCAGTCAGTCAGTCAGTCAGTCAGTCAGTCGGTCGGTCGGTCAGTCGGTCAGTCAGTCAGTCAGTCAGTCAGTCAGTCAGTCGGTCAGTCAGTGGGTCAGTTAGTCAGTTCAGTTGGTTGGTCATTCAGTCGTAAATGAATGCCCGTATATAACTCTATAAGCCGGGTGTGGCCGGGTAGGGTTAGTCCTTACCCATCCATATCAATTGTGTTAGTGTCCATTTTATAGATCGCATCCTTGACGTCATCTAATTGACAGCTCAGGCTCGTCATAATGATCCCAATAGTTTGTGACCTACTGTTATCCAGTACCTTAATCACCTAAACACAATAATATTATATAAATAAACCAGCCGTGAGACAGTAATAAAAGACGCGCGCGAAGGAGAAAAGAGAGGGGAAGGGGAGAGGAGGGGAGGTAAAGCAAAAGAGAAAACAAAGAAAATAGTTGTTTTCAACTCATCCTTTTTTTCCCTAACCCAATCCCCCCCCCCCCCCCCCCCCCCCCCCCCGCGTCTTTTCTCAATCGTTGCTGAGAATGAGAGAATAGAGTAGTCGTTTCAGTACCTCGTTTCGTGTGCGCATGCGCTATACTGTAACGAATCTAGCTATATTTTACTGTTCGTACCACCATCTACTTTCGTCCCCTCCCTAGCGAGTAGAGCTCCCCTGACCGGGAGGCAAGGGCTACGTCTACTTACTTTTTTGCCCTCGCGAGGACGATTAAAGACAGCATCTTCGTGAAGAGACTTGCGTTTGTTGGCTCGCTTTCTTTTGTTAATTTTCCTCCCAAAAAGTCTGTGCGAACACAACAAGAAAGAGAGCATTTCAGTGTGAAATAATGTCGACAACTGACAATTGATGTAGACAGCTCCTTGTCGTCGACAATTCCCCTATGCAGTACATGTGACCTTATTCAGTAATGGTCCTATTACACCTCTATAATGTGGATTTTGACGCCGTCCATTTCATGGCCGTGTAGAGATTCAATAGGCAATATGCACGACGCGCTTTGCGCGCGAAATGAACCATGGAAAACTGAGTCCATTGCATTGTTTTCGATCCTTTTTCCCCGTAACAGCGGGGGGGAAACGACCTATAAGCTGCAATATGAAGACTTTTGTGTAGCTTCGCCGTTTTCTTCAACAGTAACATGCAAAAACAAGACCCGATATAATATGAGATCTATAAAGATACAAAGTACGAAATCTATCAAACATGGGGAAAATTCTTAATCAACATAATTTTCTTTCTTATGAACTAAGCGCTTTAAAAGTGCAGATGGCTCCCTATTCTCTGTGCGTTCAGTGCTCGTGGGCATCCCCCACTCAGTAATGCTAACGCGGTACTGACTACTTCCTTACTTTTGAAATTCCTTAGAGTCAAATTCTGGTTCTTTCAAGTTGTGCCAGACGTTGTTCTTGTTTCCTGTCTTCGCTGCTCCATCTTGTTCAGCAATTTCTGTGCGAAATGTGAATCTAGAATTATTGGGATTCCTGTGGCAGATAACTGGTTTAAAACAATGCTTACCTTCATCTATTAAAATCCTTTGCCAAAACAACGGTCTCATCTCGACGCCTGGCTTGATAGGACTCTTTCTGGGTCGTACTAATCTCTTTGCAAAACCCGGTGGAGGTGGGGGTGGGGCAGCACCAGGAAGGGGAGGGGGTGGGGGCGCACCACCCGGTAGAGGTGGTGGCGGCGGCGGTGTTGCCATGGCACCCGGCGGGGGTGGTGGAGGGGGTGGGGGTGGTGCTGGACTGCCCCCAGGGGGAGGTGGTGGTGGTGGTGGTGGTGGTGGAGGGGCCCCTACAATAGGTCCACTTTCAGCTGTTAAAGCATTGAATAATTTCACTTCTTCGAGTTCCTCTTTCAGTTTTGTTATCGTGGTTTTATACATTCCAATTGCACTCTCGTGCTCCGTTTTGAGTTTTTCTAGTTCATGTCTTAACGTGTCAACGTCTGTATTCTCACTTTGTGGCATCATATTAGTAGGATGTCGAACCCCCACTTCTTCCAGAACACTTGTTTCTGGAGTACTTTGTACCACTACTGGTAATGGTTCGTTGACTTGTAGTTTCTCCCTCCATAACTTGGATCGTAGTTTATTGTCTTGATTATTAGTCGATTTTACACTTACGTTGCTAACTGTAGTTTTCTTGACGGGTTCTGTAGTTGTTTTGGTTTGTACTTCGTGTTGTTTGTCTTTGTTGACATGAGGACCGGTTGTAGCTCGTCCTGTCGTGCTGCTACTCTTAATCGGCTTATTTTTAGCTACAGCATTCTGCTGTATCCGATTTGATGAAGGCATAGCTTGAACTGGTACAGCGTTAATAGCAGTGTTTTGCTGTACTCGATTAAATGTCGACTTACTCTGTATTGGTGTAGCTTGTATCACTGTAGTATTCTGTTCCCTATTTGGAGATACAATCCTGTTATTCATACCACTACTACACACACCTTGGTCTTGCTTTGGACTCTCCGCTACACTATCGCCAGAAATCGAGCTGTCTTCTGGTGATGTCTTCCCCTGGTCTCTCCAATATACCGGGCCCCGTTTAGTAGGACTATTTCCCGGAGAACTCAACACAATGTGCTCCGTTGAAGTTCTTCTGTTCAGAGGTTCTTTGGGGATTTCGTCGTTGAGTGATTGCTCAACCTTTTTACTTGAGACAGCAATTGGCGATGTAGGAGGCGTTTCTGGAGTTCCGGTCACGCTGTGTTTTTCTCGTTCCAATGTCCTCTTTCGGTCGGCAAAGCACGAACCATTGCCGATATTTCCGTTGGTTGTTGGCGACGTCTTTGAGGTTGGTGACTTACATGTAGGAGTAATATCCACTGTCGACTTCACTTTCTTCGTTGGGCTTCCTTGATTGACAATTCTCGGCGATTTTGCTTCATTCTGATTGATTGGTTCAGTTTTCGCGCCAAAACTCTCATTCGCCGCGCGTGCTGTTTCGGTATTGTCTGACGTCACAACGTCTCTTCCAGCGGAAGTCTGAGCGTTGTTGTTTGTTTCATCTTCAACGTTCTCTTTCTTCTTGGCATCGGTTATTCTGTTTTGATCAGCTTGTAAAAGATCAGCTAGTGATCTAGGAGTGCCTGCACGCGAGACTGACTTTAGTTTTGGGGTCAGCCATGCTGGCTTGACGTCAGACTGTTTACCATCACTTGCTGGCAGATAGGAAATCTTGGACTGAAACGAAACCAAAATATTTTTTCTTTTTTTTCCAATTTTTATTTCAATTGTAGACAATCTAATTACATTGACATATATATACTTATTACACACAGTTACATGTCCCTTTTGTCTCTTATTTTATAATTTTCTAACATAACACCAACAGAACAAACAAACAATAGCCGCGCTGTAGCTGACAAAGCGATACTTTAACTAAATATGTACATAGTTATAGTATTGTGTAACGCTTGAAACTAAGACGTTAATTGAGAAATTAAGAATCTGCCTGAGATCATTCAGCTCGAAACAAAACTCATTCCATCATTTACTGATTGTGTATACACTCATTTCGATAAAGTTAGTCACCCGAAAAGCTTCGAAGGTGAGACCAAGAAGGACCATGGGTACATACATTTTAACCAACCCAGGATCCTCATCGGTCTCACCTTCGAATTAAGCTTTACGGGTGACTAACTTTGTCGAAATAAGTGTATACTGGATACAGTCATTCTCAAAAAGGTTGTCCAGATGAAAAGACTACAATACTACAATAAAGTCACGTGATTCGTTTTATGTTTTCAATTTCTGCGCGCGGAACTGCGAGTTGATACCAGCGCCAATACATTCAGTTTTCGCAATGCCGTGTACTTTTGCATCCACGCAAGGAAATTGAATACATAATGAATCAGGTGACTTTATTGTAGTATGGTAGTCTTTTGAGAATGACTGTATATAATGTTTGGTTTTCAACACACAAATGGGGGGAGACTCCCATATTTAATTGGTGGGAATGCTCGTCGTAACTTTTACCGTTTAGGGTGTTTAAACACAAAACGCCCCCCCCCCCCCCGAATCTCCGACCCCCCCCCCCCCCCCCCCCCCCCGATCTCGTTTTCAGACACTACGTTTCTAGTATGTCGAGTACGTCTGTACCGGAATGGTTCGCTGCCAACCGCTTAATGAGGAACATTAACCTTTATTTATGACTAGAATATAAGATAATTATGTTTCGAGTTGGTGAAGAATCAGGTCATACCTGTGGTGTTTGTTTTCCTTCTGAAGCGGAACTCATGATGATGAACAGTTTTGTCCTTCCCACACGTTACAGCGCTACACGGTATTCTGGTATAAATAGATGACATTCAGTTTTGTTATCAATCTCGTCCCCAGAGCCTGCGTCTTTGTCGCAGACCACAAGGATTGGAGGGTCTGGAAACGAGATTGTACATAATGTACTGATGCGCAAAACCAACTCCCACTGCGCATGCTTGAGGTTGAAGACCAAATATTGATAAACATTATAGGATTAAAATAAGTAAAGCTAGCCTTACTCAGTTTCTACTCACTCTTGATCTTTCCACGTTGCTGAGATATGAGTATATTTGTAAACACCGTGCATTTTAACAAATTTCTGTACAGTTGTATTGGAAATATGCTTACTCCCGGCTTACTGGAAAAGCTTTCAAAGGAGTACATCAGTTCCACGTTGTTTCAATGTTCAACGATAAAGTAAAATTCACTTATTTTTCAGCTAAGCTACGTGAGGAATGTTGTTCGCTCCGAGTAAAATGGCTAGAAAGCCAGTGCTTGAGCACAGAGCAAGAAGGTCAAGAGAGTCGGCAACCAAATCTGTAACGTATACAGTTCCGTCGCGGCCGAAAATGACCCAAAATCACAGGAATTAACAAACTGAACTGCGAAGAAAAAGTGTTAGCCATTAACAACGCTAAAACCGCTCCGTCACTCCGAAATACAATAATACAAGGAGAATGTATCTATGAGTAAAAGGATGATACATCAATAGATGATATCGCTGAACAACACAAGCTAAAGTCGATCATGTGAACAGATTTCAAGCTTTCTGAGCTTCCTAAAGCGTCAGTTTTTCATCTGGAAAGTTTTGGCCGGAGCAGGATTTTAAAATGCATTCACTTACCAGTTTTCTCGTCAGGATAGCCACCTTTTCTTCTTCGGTAATAATGTTATAAATACCGTCTCAAAATAGACTGAATAATACCGACTTGTAGTACGTGTTGTCCGACACACACAGAGGCATCAAGGTACAGCCGGCGAAACTTAGCCAGACACTAGAATGTATAATGTAGTTGACCTGATCTTGAATTATTCCGGAAAAGTGCTCAAATTCTTGGAAGTTCAGTTTCACAACAATCTGTATCGCTGCAAATGATAATATCGCACCGTCGACACACTCGTTGCAGGGGAAAACAATTTTGCGTAGAGTTGTTCGACCCAAAGAGTGCTATAGTTTTGTACTTCCTCTTACGTATTTTTCTGTCGACATTCTACATAGCTTTCATATTTGTCTTGTGATTCTTAAATAAACTTTTGTTTTCATTTGTCAATACTTTCAGTTTGGACAAATATTTCCCTTTCGCTCACATACAAGGTACCGTGCACGTGAATATGTTTGCTTGCCTCTATGCTACTGATACCATCGTAGTAGAACGGACGTGATTGTAGCCGGTGATTGTAGCCGGTGTGTTGAATATTTGGTTCCTTTGGACTATCTCTAAGCATTTTCCTTGAATATGGACTAAGAATAAACTAGTTGTGGTTGAAAATAAAGCCTGTAATGTGGACTAAATTAAATCATTAAGACTAAATCCGTTTCTTAAATCCGATCTGAACCGGTAAAATTGAAGGCATCCAAAATAACGCCACCATCATAAGTAATCATCGAAATACTTCCAAAAAGCTGAATCAGATCACTCACTTTGTCTATCACACTAACCATCAGTTCAAATACGTTTTGAAAAAAGTATATTTTCATCACCCTCCAGACCACGCCCCACCCCCAATGGGACACGTACAGTCCTGTGTTTTCATCACGCAGTCATTCCTGTCCTGACCTTCGTGGTGTTTTACAGTCATCAGTTTCAAGAGAGGGTCCGCCTTGATGAGATATCGTCACTCTTTAAAGCGGAAGTGACGTCAACAGGAACTTCGTCCGACGAGTGAGATCAGAAACAACAGGTAGGTATTTCATGTAGAATCCACGAAGCGTCCTTGGAACTGTTCAATACCGATATATTTTGAACGGGTCACTTTAGAGGTCATAGGGCTTCCTGTGGTATTCAAGACATATTTTTTGATACCGATCGACATCACGCACGGCAGCGTTCCTTTTCCTGTGACGTCATGCACAGGTAGCCCATGCGAGGTAGTATCGAGACTTCACTAAATACAGACTAAATACACTCTCTAGACTCTCAATTACCACATTGTTTGACGCGATAATCCTTGTGTAGATAGTATTGAGTATTCACTTAATGGAGGATTCACTAGTCACCTTGCAAGGGTCCCTGACCTCAAAATACCACGATTAGTGTCTTTATCAATTGACGGTACACTGAGTACTGAAAATAAACATCCACAGATCAAAGTTGGCAACACGCAAAACTTCAGTCTCATCGTGTGAAAGAATTCACAACAAAAATGTTATCGCTCGACAAAACAATGGTTTCGCTGGTTTTTATCAGCAGTACCGCGGTTATGGAGACTGGTAACTAGGGTATGTGGAGTGACGTGAGGCAAGACAAGTATATTCACGTAAAATGAATAACGAATTCAATAAAAATTAATAGCAAAAGAACACGATAGATGTCAATAAAATTACTCGCTAGATGGAATTAATTATCGTTCGAATGCATCAAAAGTCAATCAATTCATTAAAATTCACCGACGTTCTTGTCTTGAAAGTAAAAAAATCAAAAATGTTTGAAAAATCAAAATCAATAATTACGCAATAAGAAATGATCTAAAATTAAGTACCTTTTGTTGTATTGAGAGGAAATGTGGTTCAATGCGGCGACGTACAACAATGCAATGTGAATGGCAGTCGTCTCGTCCATTCACTGCTCTTACAATGGCAGCCGAACTAACTTCAGAGCACGCATATCCGTCTATATAAATAGCAGCAATAATTTTCGGAATTTGACGCTCACGGGGAGTCGTCTTGTGAAACAATGCAAAGACTTGACCTATGGGACGGTTACCTAGCGACCAGTGAAATATCATATATATCCATATATGGGCAGGCTCGCACGCGTGGGTAACAAGCGCAGTTCATCATTGGTAACTTCTTGGTGATACGATTCGTGATGAGGATTTATTTTTGTCCAGAGACTAAAATAATCTAGAGATTACTTTGCATATTTGACCTGAGGGCTGTGCGAATATTGGCTATTTTGGTAAGATTGATTGGCTTTTATTGTTAGGATCGATATTATTTCCGTTTGTGGCTTGGCCTTTGTGGGGGAGGTGGTGGGGGTCAATACGCACGGTATTGCATCATAAATCATGTAGAATATATCAGATTTGGCCCTGCAGAATTCTTGTAAGGATAGAACGAAAGAAAACAGAAACTGAAAGAAAGCAAGCCGAGAAAGCAAGAAAGCAAGAAAGAAAGAAAGCAAGAAAGAAAGAAAGCAAGCAAGAAAGAAAGAGAAGAGAGAAAGAAAGAAAGAAAGAAAGAAAGAAAGAAAGAAAGAAAGAAAGAAAGAAAGAAAGAAAAAAAGAAAGAAAGAAAGAAAGAAAGAAAGAAAGAAAGAAAGAAAGAAAGAAAGAAAGAAAGAAAGAAAGAAAGAAAGAAAGAAAGAAAGAAAGAAAGAAAGAAGAAAGAAAGAAAGAAAAGAAAGAAAGAAAGAAAGCAAGCAAGAAAGAAAGCAAGCAAGAAAGAAAGCAAGAATGAAAGAAAGCAAGAAAGCAAGAAAGAAAGCAAGAAAGCAAGAAAGCAAGAAAGCAAGAAAGCAAGAAAGCAAGAAAGCAAGAAAGCAAGAAAGCAAGAAAGCAAGAAAGCAAGAAAGCAAGAAAGCAAGAAAGCAAGAAAGCAAGAAAGCAAGAAAGCAAGAAAGCAAGAAAGCAAGAAAGCAAGAAAGCAAGAAAGCAAGAAAGCAAGAAAGCAAGAAAGCAAGAAAGCAAGGAAGGAAGGAAGGAAGGAAGCAAGAAAGCAAGAAAGCAAGAAAGCAAGAAAGCAAGAAAGCAAGGAAGCAAGGAAGGAAGAAAGGAAGAAAGAAAGAAAGAAAGAAAGAAAGAAAGAAAAAGAAAGAAAAAGAAAGAAAGAAAGAAAGAAAGAAAGAGAGAGAGAGAGAGAGAGAGAGAGAGAGAGAGAGAGAGAGAGAGAGAGAGAGAGAGAGAGAGAGAGAGAGAGAGAGAAAGAAAGAAAGAAAGAAAGAAAGAAAGAAAGAAAGAAAGAAAGAAAAAGAAAGAAAGAAAGAAAAAGAAAGAAAGAAAGAAAGAAAGAAAGAAAGAAAGAAAGAAAGAAAGAAAGAAAGAAAGAAAGAAAGAAAGAAAAAGAAAGAAAGAAAGAAAGAAAGAAAGAAAGAAAGAAAGAAAAAAGAAAGAAAGAAAGAAAGAAAGAAAGAAAGAAAGAAAGAAAGAAAGAAAGAAAGAAAGAAAGAAAGAAAGAAAGAAAGAAAGAAAGAAAGAAAGAAAGAAAGAAAGAAAGAAAGAAAGAAAGATAGGACTAAGCTGAACAATACTGAAAGAGGAAGAAAGAAGAAGAAAAAGAAAGAACAAAATAACGAGATAAAAAGTGAAGGAAGAAGCTGAACGAAAATGAGTACGAAATCCTGTTTCGTACTCGACAACAAACGAAGCAGAAAACAGAATTCACTGGGAGAAACTCAAAAAATAATTCCCTAGCTATCCTTCCCTCCCACGTCCATAAAACCGAGAACAAAAACATACGTAAAACTGAAATAATAAAAGAATGCCAAAAATATCTCAACAATTTTCAGAATTATAAACATGAACCAAAAACTACAGGACATCGAAATAACAAAATTTTACCCCACCAAGGGAAGGGTCAGGAGGTTTGCGAAATGCCAACCGCTTATTGACTTTTACCACATCATAAGCGTTGCAAACTAAGTCTTTTCAAAGTCTATCTTAATCGGAATCGACACATTATTTGTTTTTGTTTGGTTTAGTTGTGGACACGGTGTAACCTCCGCTCACACTAACTATGTATAGAATTATCACCCACTGTGAACAAACGCAAATAAAGTCTGATCGAACAAACAATTACAACTGGCTAAGAAGCACAACTAGACAATTTATATTTGTAGAATCAAAGCTAAGCTAATTGCTAAGCCTAAGGGAAAAAGCAAGAATTCTCTAGAAGAAACCCGGCTTTTGTCAGGCTGTGTTACAATGTTGCAGTCTGTGAACCGGGTAAAGATTTATTCAGAGATAACAAAGCATTGTAGCGACCAAATATGGCGAGTGGTTTCACTAAGTGATTGCTAATCAGTCAATTAAGCCATCCATCTTATCTTAATGTGTTAATTAACACTCTGACGCTTTTGTGGTGAAGTCAATCGAAGAACTACCACGTCAGATGCACCCAAGGTGAAAATATTTCGGCAAACTTCAACATGAATTAAAAAATTTGTTAAAGAAGAGTTTGACTTTGCATCTCTAAAGCCGAAGCCTTCTACTGGAATGGTTTGGTTGCAGCTTTAAAGCGAGATTGTTTTCGTGTATAACTGAGCCTCTGTCAGCCTCTGCTTATGCTTCGGAAGTCGGACAAAGCCGGTGTACACTGAGATGTTGATATCCGAGCTGACTACGTCGTCATACAAAGCAGAAAAGCACAATCTCATCTGATGGCAGTGAAGAGTTTCTTCCCCACTTTCCTCCCCCAAACCCTTGTTATTTCGAGCTACAAACTGACTAAAACAAGCAGCTCACCGGCTGTAATATCAAGACACTTCAGACCCTTATATCACCCTTGTATAACGACTGTACTTACATATAGTTCGAGGTGTGTTACACTTTGATCCGCGGTCCCTTGAACTACAAAAGCGTACAATAAAAACACTTTAAGTTGAGAAGGCTGATACAATGGAGGTCGAGAATATTCAAAGAGACTGATCAACACCAACTATACCCTTAAGCAATATACCAACCACTTAATATGCAATTAACGCAAGATTGAGCAACATATAAGGTGGCTCTTAACGTGTTACCATAACAACTATCATAACATGAGAAGAGCTAGGGTTTCACGCTTGTAGAGTGAAATGGTGAGTTTGACTTTTGGTCGCGGGTCGCGGGTCGCGGGTAGATGGTGCGGGTGCGGGTAGATGGTGCGGGTGCGGGTAAAAAGGTGCGGGTGCGTGTAAAAAGTGCGGGTAGAAATATACAAATTTTTTTTTTAATTTAAAAATATCGATTTTGTCATAAAGTCGATAATTGTTTTCAAAGCATGATTCATGCTCAAGGTAATCGTTCATTAAAAAAACCTAACCCTTCTTGTCTTTATACTTTGGCATGGTGGATTTCTGGCATCTTAAATATGGTTCATGTTCAGTTGGTAGGTTATCACTGCTTCACTTCGACGGGTAAAAGAATAAAAATAAAAATTAGATAAACATAATAAATAACTTCACTCGATCTACTGCATTTTCGTGTTTTCTTAGTACGCCAAGTTGGGCAACAGTGACGGGTCTCGTCGTTCGCACCCCTAAAATCGATATCACAAACTCAACTGCGATAAAATCAACAATATAAACTTACGAGTTCCTTTAAATATATGTGTTATTTTGATAATTTAAATATCTACTGGCGGTCGTTTCCTTGATGCTATAAAAAAGAAAAATTAATTCGATAACTTGATTTTTGTAACAAATTTCACAGAATCGACGAGGAAAGAGTGCAAGGACCTGCGAGATTTCCCTCGAAAAATTACGCATGAAGCGCCTTGGAAATCTCAAGCCTCAATTCAATTCAATTTTATTTCATCATCATTCAATAGTTACATTTCATATTTAATTATATATTCTTTGTTGATGAGGAGTCTACTCAGAAGCTTTTTATCACTTGTAAATTGTAGACCCCTTAAAATTTATGTAAACATTTATGTAAAAAAATAAAAATAATTATTAAAGTATATTTTTGATAATTAATTATTAAAGTATAATTTTTTTGTCAGCACTGATGGCTATAATTATTGATATAAAATTAATCACAATGATAATAATATAATACAGTAATCATTCATTATTATTGAAATACTACTAATGATTACAATAAACGTTTTTAATTTTTAATTTCTAAGTAATATATTTAATTATCTATCTATAATCAATGTCTTTCAGAATTAACATTGTATAATCAATTTAATGCTATCTTATTTTGATATTAATATTTGTTGTACTTGTTTTTGAAAGTTTTTTAAGGATTTGCACTTCCCTGCTACATATAGATCACTGAAACTGCTCCAAACTCTTGGTCCAGTAAATGTAATGGAGAATTGTCCAAGCCTACTTTTTTTAGATATTTTATGATAATTATGTGATTGCCTTGGCTTAGATGTATGAAATACATTGATCTATATCTCCACCAAGATTTCAAGCTCCCGTTGATTAACTCTTGGTTGAACGTGGTACTACTGAGTCCCTTCTCCCTCCACGGTTTTATATTTTCTGCTACGATCTTCCCGTTCCTTCCCTCGGTAGCCGTTGTTTGTGCTTTCACGCGTGCTCGCAACGTTGCAAGCGTCATCAATTGCGTCCGGTTTTGTCTGTCATTTATTTTTTATTTGCTTGTTATCTATTCCCTCACTCTACACGTTCTATTCATTGTCCATGGTCATTCTGTATAGGCTGTCCACCACCACCTCCCCACCCTCTCCTCCCCACTTCGCCACCGGGCCTCCCCTCCCCTCAACCCATTTGTATACCTTCCTTATTTATTCACCATTTTATTTTGTATACCAAATATTTATTTTCACTGTATTTTCATATTTTTCATTCCCTTTCTTCATTCACCTTTTTGTTTTGTTTTGTTTTTCCCTTATCTCTGTCTTTTAATTGCATTACCCTTTATTTATCTATTTATTTATTTATCTTTATTTTTATCTTTATTTATTATTATTATGATTTATTATTATGATTTTTTATACTCTTTAATTTTAAATTTAAATTTTAAATTTAATTTTAAATTTTTACTTTCTTCTTCCCTCTTCTCCTTCTTTCAATATGCATGGATTGAATTGCATTTGCCACCCATAAAAACCGCCCATAAAAACTGTCATCTTTTTTATCCTCACATACAACCACTACTCTCTCCATTTTTCCATATGTATGGGTTGAATTGCATTTGCCTTTTATAAAAACTAACCAGTAATTAAACGAGGGGAGTCCTAGTGGTAAAGCTGATGGCGATACCCACAAACTTTCAGTAAAACATACATTTTTATTTTTATTCATGTCAGAAGAACTAGAAAATATTCCAATTTTAACGATTCTTTCTTCTGACAAGGTGTGAACATGAACCATATTTAATTAAGATGCCAGAAATAGAACCACCATGCCAAAGTATAAAGAAGAAGGGTTAGGTTTTGTTAATTAACGATTACCTTAATTATCGACTTTATGACAAAATCGATATTTTTAAATTAAAAAAAAAATTGTATATTTCTACCCGCACCTTTTTACCCGCACCCGCACCTTTTTACCCGCACCCGCACCATCTACCCGCGACCCGCGACCCGCGACCAAAAGTCAAACTCTGAAATGGTCGCCTGTTGTCAGTCCCGTAACACGCTTAGCCGGACGGCTTGGGAATAATATGTCGCCTGTCAGTGTCATGCATAGACAGGCTGAGAGCTACTCGTCATAGTATTACTATGAGACTTGATCCTAATACCGGAATACTGTACACTTATTTACCGTCACATTTGTGCAATTTACAATGAACATCAAAGTAGTTCGCAACTGAACTACACATATTTCAGTACGAATTGTCTTGTTGTCTTTTTTTTCTTGAAATATTTCTTTCAAGCTGTTGAATGTTACAGTGATTGTTCAAGACCATTCTGTTCAAGTTAATTGCGATAGTCATGAATACATGTGAACCCCCACCCCCTCCTCCCATGTGAGAAGGGCGTGGATGATCGATCGTCTTTTAGGGGTGTAAATTACGGGTTGGTATCACTTAGGGTGTTCACGACAGAACGCCAATATTTTTAGCCATCAATGATCCTTTAGGGTTTCTCGCGAAGAAATAAAAACGACTGCCTATATATTGTGTTTGTGGTCTAGACCGATCAGGCAAGAAATCTGTAATATTGCTGAATTAGAATGGTATCTATATTAGGTATCTATATTATTATTATTAGGGGTCAAATAACTCTTGAGCTACGCCCAGAATGGTCTCCGTTAGGGATTTAATTCAAACTTTCCGACGATCATCCGCGCCCCTTTCACATGGGAATCCCCCCCCCCCCCCCCCCCCCCCCCCCCCCCCCCCCCCCCGCCCCCCCCCCGGACTAGATCCTCTTAGGTGTGACCATCCCTCAGTGATGGGTTTTAAACGTAACCTGGATTTGTTATTCACTAGAAGCATAGATTATAGTCAATGTATCATCGTCCAAGTCAACAAACAGACTACTATCTATTTTCTCTGCTTTGAAAATCTTCACGATATCAGTGGTCATCTGAGGCATCAACACTGATGAGATGGCGCCCCGCCGTTTCTTTACGAATCTGTCAAAGCCCGTGACGTCATTATTTCAATCAAATCTGTCCTCACAAATTTTTATAGCCTGCGCGGTTACTGAGCCGGAAGCAAACCTAACAGGGGTTTGGATCCGGTTGTAACGCAGGAACACAAATTTCGCAACGCGCGTAGAAAACATCCAATGACATCTTTAACTTCGAGCCATAAGTTATACTTTGCCTGGAATACAGCTATTTCAAAAAAGGTTGGTGAAGGTTTTGCTGCATCTTGCATGTTGCATCTTGCATACCAAGCCTGAAATGCACTATGGGCGATGTAAATGGAGTCAGCGAAAGGTCACAACAATTATGGACTCTGGGAATTTTCCCAAACTTTGTCTTCGCAATATGGAGCAGGCATATTTTCTTCTGTATGTGCATGCTGACATTATTTATATATGATCCACAATACATTTCGGGCTTGGTATGCAAGATGCAAGATGCAACAAAACCTTCACCAACTTTTTTTGAAATAGCTGTATACCTTAGTCTCTTAATAGGCGACTTGCATGATGGCGTCATATACTACAAGTACCAGAATGCTTTGCCCATTTTCTTTTGTTAGATAATTAGCACCAATTGTCTTGCTGTTCTCATGAGGGAATAAAAATCTGAATAAGAAAGAAAATTCCCAAAGCATTCTGGTACTTGTAGTAAAACAACGTCATCATGCAAGTCCTGGCAATGGTTATTCCTGGAGATATAAGGCATGTATTACACAGGTAGAACGTTAAAAACAAACTTCATAGTCCGGTTTCAATACGGCTCAGTTTATTTCGATAGTTAATTCAAATGAAAATATTTAATAAGAAAGCTTTATTATGACTTATTTACAAAAACAATCAGATGATATTGTTTTACTAGTAAATAGTTTTTCTTTAAAATCTGATGCAAAAGCATTGTCTTAATCGTAACCTGATCTACAGGTTTATCAGGTTTATCTTTCATTTTGAGATAATTTTCCTTTAATTTCTACTTCTCCAATTCCTTATTTGGCAACACATTTGTAGATCATATTTTGTGTTTGAGTGCATATTTTGTGTTTGAGTCCATATTTGGAATTTGAGTGCATATTTGGTGTTTGAGTGCATATTTGGTGTTTGAGTGCATATTTGGTATTTGAGTCCATATTTGGTATTTGAGTCCATATTTGGTGTCTTGCTCGTTACCAGTCATCATTCCTGGTGTAACTGTTCCATCGTCAGTTGTTCACAATTTCCTTACCAAGGAAGGGTAGCTACGGGGTTAATGACAGCATCCTTACTAGGGGAGGGAGGGAAAAGCCAATGTGGCCTGTTTGAGCTGATAACTGTCGTATTGATTCGTCCTCAGAAAAATCTACATGGGCGACATGGTTTTCCTGTGGTAAGATGGATGAGGATGGACTGGGTTCTGATCTTACTAAGACTTTGAGGCTTTGGGTCAAGGCTTAATTCCCATTTACCGTTACGTAGCCATTCTCATCTTCATCCACAAGAATAGGTCTGCTAACGCCCTTGAAGTAATTTTGCCTGTCGTACCCTTTGATTTTACTCACTTGCATTGTAATTTCTTTGGCAAATGTCGCTTGAGAAAACGTTACACAAGATATTCTTTTTCCTTGCTGTCGCTGAGTGTCTGCGTAGTTCCTATTCATTTCAATCACGATCTCATGTGTTGGTGCGTCGCGGTTTTCTCTTGCGCGGTTTTCTCTTGGGATAAACTGACTTGGTGTCAAAGCCAAGGGAAAAGATATCGATTTTCTTACAGTTGCATGAGAAGCTGTTGATCTGCTTTCAGTGGTTGTGCTGCTCCTTCTTCTTGACCACTGAGAAGATGTTAGAAAACCCTTTTGACAGGAGAGAGGTATCGGTATCCTGGG
The DNA here is from genome assembly GCA_033675265.1 of Actinostola sp. cb2023. Taxonomy (NCBI): domain Eukaryota; kingdom Metazoa; phylum Cnidaria; class Anthozoa; order Actiniaria; family Actinostolidae; genus Actinostola; species Actinostola sp. cb2023. The sequence continues at coordinate 758,966 of JAUJYZ010000439.1, read as the reverse complement.
TGGAAGAGGTGGTGGTTTCTCATCAACCTCACCAAACACTACTCGTTCCTGAATTCCTTGAACGTCGAATCTTTGGCGAACGCGTTCGGTGGTAACATTAGGTAGGCTTTTTCTCGACGGCAAAGTGGACTCCAAATGTCGCATGTTTCCATAGTGATGATCATTGGTTTCCACTTCGTATACTATCCAATGACTATGCTGGATGGCCAGCTTACTAGCCATATCTTCACTGACAGTCTTATGGATGGAGGTGCAAAGGTTGGAGTAACTCGGGTCACTCCTTGATGTCGCCGTTGGAGCAAGAACTTCAATACCGCTGTCAAGAGAGATCGTCATGACACATATTCCAGGTTTGGCATTACGTTCGAGAACCATCTTACAAGCGATTACGTCAGCATAGCTAATGACTTCGTGGAGCGTGACTTCCCCCTGTTTGCACAACGCCAAGCCGGGTTGACTACTTCTGCCGTCAACTCTTTTCATTTTTAACTTGTTGTCAATAAACTTCACAACTCTCGGCAGTTTACAATGTTGTATGGCGTCGTGTAGAAGGACATGCTCTTGTGTCAGATCTCCGAGGGTCTTAAAAAGTCCCTTGTAACCAAAAGGAATGTTGACTTCTTGATGAACCCTATCCACAACAGCACATTCAAGATACTTGCTTTGACGTGATGATATTTCTTGTTTGAGCTTCAAAACGTCTCCTTTTTGGATTCCAAGGGACTGATCGTCTTGCATCACGAGCACGTGCGCTGGGAAGTCTTCACAAAGTTCTTCCACGTGGTCGTAGAATGTCTTGTAGTTTTTCCAGATAACTTCGACATCTGCAGTTGTATCTTTGGGGAGGAAGAACTCATTCTTGATCGAATCGGTCGCGCGGATGATTTCGATTTCTCTGAAAGAGTGTAGAACCAATGTTTCATCGAAAGCAATCCTTCTTTTACCTCGGGATGACGACGAAGGCAAACCAGTCCTGACTTTGACAACTTGTGGGAGAGGGAACTTTTTAAGGAAGTCATCAAGCTTGTACCGCTCGCTACTCCACTCAATATCGTTGACAAACCTCAACATTCTTGGAAATAAATATCACAAAAATATACTGAATTTGCTCGTCAAACTCAAGTTGTTTTTAACAGAAATTTTCACTCCAGACACACTTTCAAGACTAGTAAGAAAACACGAAGAGCATAGACCATATAGTCGCAAATGTGCATGATATTACTGAGAGTACTTATCGATGATTGCGTCAAATACGGCTGATTAAGTTTCCTTTGTTTTTGTTAATAATTAATCACTGTTCAATATATCATCGTTTATTGAATCATGATGCACGTATTCGACATGTTTATGGCATTAATTAAATTGTCTTCCGCTTGAGAAAATATCCATCTTAGGTAATGGACGTCTTGTCATGTCAACACACGAAAGCCGCATGGAATTATTTTAGAAATTTTATTTCTTTATTGTCTGCAGCATAATACAATGGCTAGAAATCATGCAGGCAAATGATATATACACTCCATTGTTTGACTTTATTGACTTTACTACATTACAATTCAATATATGATTTCATCCTTTTCTTCAATTTCCTGTTTATACAAGCATCAAGAGTTCCAGACTTCCGTTACGCGCGCAATGCATTGTGAGATTGTGCAAAAACATAGCTTGGGCACCCTGTGTCTAGAATTGGTGCTTACATTTCCGTTTGTTTATTATAATTCACATTCAACTCTTGTGTGACACATACTTCTTAATTGTACATTTTTGGTACCGACTGTGAAAGTCTTGTTGAGCCAGTCGATTTGCTAACATTGCTGTGCAACTGTTCTTGGCAATGTCTACTGATTGTTCGTTCAATGTTGTCAGCTACGTGTTCGTATATCGTACTTTTTCATTTTTCTGCACTTTTCTTGGTCATTGTTTCGTCGTTCGGTGCAAAGATTTTCAGTTCGCTACTGCATTTCCTTGGCTTGCACTCTTGCAGGTTGTTCCTCCTCAAGATGGATGATAATCATTGGGAATCGCTGACCTCTCATGTTTATTACATTCTTCCTTAAACTTCATCAGTTTCATCACATGAGATTTATCAGTAATTTTCAGAACTTTCGTGAGAAAATTTTCATTCAAATTCAACAAAACTCTTCCATCGACCTGCTTTTTCTTGAAGATCTTTACGTACTGCTCCAAATTGATGACCTTGAGGAACTCTGCAACATCCTTCAAAGACCAGTCTCCCATATCTCTTGCCGAAAATTCCAACTTTGCAGGCGTTTTCCCCGCCTTTGTGATATTTTGCAGTCGATCTGCATTGACTTTCAGTGGGTGAACCAATTCATAACTTTTACCATGTTGATAGATTTTAGGTTCTGGTGAATCTGGTGTATCCTTTGCCACCTTGGTGGAGCCTGTGGAAGATGGAAGAGGATGCTTTGGCCTGTTTTTCAATTGTCCATATCCAGGTGCAGTTCCTGCAGCATACTCTTTAGTCATCTCTTTAGAAAAATGTGGAGCCATAGGTGAATAATTGCCGTATACAGTTGACTGGGGTGGGATATTGGTGTTGACGACCTTAGTTCTCATGAATTCCTCATAGACAAGCTGCTGTGTAAGGACATTGGGCTTCATCGTAACATACCCATCTTCACCGTCTAAGTTTTCAGAACCGTCAAATTTGCTCATGATGATGGACGTCACTTCATCGTGTTGCGGGTTCCGTCCTTGTGAGATTTCACGAAGAACAATACTGTCGTATAGTTTATGGCTGGTGTCGGAGTTAATCACCTGGGTTGGGTTCAAAGCCCGTGGAAAAGACTTTGAAGATTCTCTTGCTATCCCGGGATCATTTCCGATTGCTTCTGAAGAAGGTTGACTGAATGTTGCTTGGTTTAGTGAAGTGGATCCATCGTCTTCCTCATAAACTATCCAATGGTTATGTTGGATGCCAATTTTCCGTAGCACCTCTGGACTGGCTTCCTGGACAATCCTGGTACAAAACTGTGCATAACCGTGATCGCTCCTGGTTGCGGCAGTAGGAACATTAACTTGTACATCCTGACAATCCAAAGGGATTGAAATTCCACAAACACTTTTGTCCGCAAGCATAGGCATCGTACTCGCAATAATATCAGTGTAATTGATGACTTCGTGAAGCGTGACATTTTCAATATTATGTAGCGCCATGGGAAACCGAGAGGAACCGTCAGCTCTTTTCATTTTTAACTTGTTGTCAATAAACTTCACAACTCTCGGCAGTTTACAATGTTGTATGGCGTCGTGTAGAAGGACATGCTCTTGTGTCAGATCTCCGAGGGTCTTAAAAAGTCCCTTGTAACCAAAAGGAATGTTGACTTCTTGATGAACCCTATCCACAACAGCACATTCAAGATACTTGCTTTGACGTGATGATATTTCTTGTTTGAGCTTCAAAACGTCTCCTTTTTGGATTCCAAGGGACTGATCGTCTTGCATCACGAGCACGTGCGCTGGGAAGTCTTCACAAAGTTCTTCCACGTGGTCGTAGAATGTCTTGTAGTTTTTCCAAATCATTTCTACTTTGGCTGTTGAATCGAGAGGAACGAAGAACTCGTTCTTTAGCGAGTCAGTCGCGCGAACAATCTTGACGTTTCGCACGGAATGTAGAACTACAATTTCGTCAACTTTCATGATGTCTTCATTCTTTTCTGAGTTTGTCGACAGACTTTTTTGGACTTTGACGACCTGTGGCAGAGCGAATAGCTCCACGACTTTGTTCAACAAAAATGTCGCTACTCCACTGAATTTTTCTTACAAAGTCTGACATCTTTGTCGACAAAAGTACTTCAATATCACTTCTTTCTTAGACTTGTTGTTCAGTTATCTAGTAAGTATCTAGAAAGTTTCACATGTGGCCATGGATTGATGTGTGTCAGTTGTTCTGTAGAACGGTTACTGAGTCGCATTGTCATCGATAACATTACTACTAATGTACTTGCAGTCCCTCAGCCCTGTCAATGTACGTCAAACTATAATTTGCTGTCAGATTCACTCCAAAACCTTATGCAAATGATTGCTTATAGCATGAAAGGTGTAAGCGCATTCATAAGGCACACGTCATTGCCTACACATGACAATCATCGCGTAAGACAATAACAGGAAGTTTGCAAAACAACGAAGATACATTCGTTAAGGAACACAATTTAGCAATTCTTTTATCAATCTTGGAATAATATTTTATTGATCAACCACCAAGTTAATGAATATGTACAAGTATAGTAAACATAGGTTATGAGCCCGCATTGGAATCTCAGGCAAAACCTGAACTTAATTGTCAGTCACATGCTGATCACCTGAAGGTCTTATGATGCTCTTACATGCTGTTTCTGACCTTGGACGGCCTTGAACTTTGGATAATTTCCTGGTCCTGAACCAACACGTTACCTACGAAAGTTGAGCGACCTCCCAGTGTGATTAGGCTAAACGCGAACTTGTAATCTATGTCGTGATCCTTAATCTATGATAATACTTGACCTCTTCATAAGCAATAGTTTCCTTATGAATTGGACTTTAAGTAGCCATCGATTGATTTATGACTAGTAGTCCAGATAACCAAATATTGTGATTAAACCTTTTATTATTATTATTATTATTATTATTATTATTATTATTATTATTATTATTATTATTATTATTATTATTATTATTATTATTATTATTATTATTATTATTATTATTATTATTATTATTATTATTATTATTATTATTATTATTATTATTATTATTATTATTATTATTATTATTATTATTATTATTATTATTATTATTATTATTATTATTATTATTATTATTATTTATTATTATTATTATTGTTATTGTTATTATTATTATTATTATTATTATTATTATTATTATTATTATTATTATTATTATTATTATTATTATTATTATTATTATTATTATTATTATTATTATTTTAGTTTTATACCAGGGACAACGCCCCCAGAACCCTGTAGTTAACTTTACTGGTAATTGTCAATCTGTCACAATAGTTAACCAATAAGTTGATTGTTATAAATACTGATGTACTAGTAAAGCTCGCCAGAAATATAGGAGCAGAAGAGTGCACAAGTAACCAACCAAACAAGAGTTAAATAAAGATCGAGTACCAAGCAACTACTGAGAGTTTCCCCTTCATTACACATTTAACTTTTCTCTTGACTTTCATTCAATTCAAACTCCATCGTGTTTGATATTGGAATAGCATCAAGGCTGGAGGGGACCAAAGGCCCATAGTCATGCAGCATTACTACAGAGCATCATTTAGAGTACAGCTAGCCACAAGGCATGCCGGTATTGAATAAATTAGCTAGAGTGAGTGTGCACTCCAAGTCCAAATCCTGACCTGACAGTAACACAGTTTGTTGAATCATTTGCGCAATGAAAACTTGCTATCTTAGGTTTAATTTAAGACATGAGTTCAAAAACAAGACTTTGTGTTCTCTCTGCACGTCATACTTTATCGAAGATGCAACATTTTGCTGATCGTCAGGCAACAATATTCAAGTCGCACTTGATTAAGAAACTAGACGCTCTTGTAGCGTTAAGTCGGGCTTCTTAAAGCAAGCAGTGGTTGCTGCGATCGGTAATCTCGACTGAATCTGATTTGCTCTCGACCATATATCCATTGTCAATGAAATATTGTCAATGGCAATAAAGCTCGATCGAGCAAGAGCCCGCGCGCCGTAGACTAATGCATCAAACATGTAGGCAAGGTAGTGATGTAATGTGCTTATTGAGTGAAAACCGTGCAGAATACGTACACATGTAGATTGTACGTGTTGCAATGTTTCAGAGATAGATTATAAAGATGACAGTGATCTAATCTGTTTATTCAGCGAAAACCGTGCAGAATACGATTGTACGTGTTGCAATGTTTCAGAGATAGATTATAAAGATAAAACACTATGGTTTAGAATGATCATAAAGTATTGTATATGTACAATGAAACAGTTTTTGGTTGCTCGTTGTTGCGTGACTCGAGCTCGATAGAACATGCTTTCCTTGCAATTTCAGTACTGCGAACTTTACAGTATATTATACTTCACGCTACTAGAGCATCCTGTTTCAATCTAAATTTAGATTTAGACAAGAAAAGATTTATATTTTGGCCCCTTGACCTCCGGTGCTTTCCCTGATTGGTTTGTGCTTTCTAATCTTTCTTGGCCAATTCTTGGCCAGACTTCATGTCTCCTTCGGCTTTAGCTCGACGTTGACGCGTACGGAGAAAAATAATAAAAAACAAGACGACATACTAGCTATAGTAACCTTCCTCCAACTGACAAGGTTTGTGAAGAAACCATGTTGTTTACGGAGCCTTGGGTGATTATGCATGACTCGGTAGAACATATGCTTTCTTTGTAAAATCACAAACTCAGCGAATCATAGAAATGACAATAGTTTATTTGGTGCCATAAATATATCCATACCAAATACAAATATAAGCTTAAACAAGACGACATATTAACCTTCCTTCAACAAGGTTTCTGAAGAAAGACGTGCGATGTCTTGTCTTGATAAGCCATGTAGTTTGAGCCTTCGGTGATTATCTTAGCGGCTGACACAGGGCGCATGCGCTGTAGAGCCCAATATGCTTTCTGGGGTCGACGAAGAACGCTTCTCATTTCTAGAGTCGGGTCTTCCACAGGAAGCCCGACTAATAAGAAGCACAACAAAGTTCTCATTCATGGTTCTCCTCACTTCCACAAAAAAAATAAGAAATTCGTATGCTATATGCTATACGGGTATGTGCCGCGGGATAGGGTATGGTTTTTGAGCTCCTTAGGTCTGGGATAGGGTATACATTTTAAAGCTTTAGTCTGAGATAGGGTATACATTTTTAAGCCTTAGTCTGGGATAGGGTATACATTTTAAAGCTTTAGTCTGAGAAAGGGTATACATTTTTAAGCTTTAGTCTGGGATAGGGTATACATTTTTAAGCTTTAGTCTGGGATAGGGTATACATTTTTAAGCTTTAGTCTGGGATAGGGTATACATTTTTAAGCTTTAGCCTGGAATAGGGTATGGAAAATCAAAATTTTAGGTCTGGGATAGGGTCAGGGGTTTGAGGTGTCCGCGGCACACCCCTACCCAAAAAATACCCTTAGTGCCCCCCCCCCCCCCCCCCCCCCCCCGGGAGTTCGCACTGACTTGGAAAATATATTGTACAAACAGCACAGACTTTATGTGGTCATTGGTCTTGGAGAGTAGACCTGTGGTCGGTCCCTAGAGGGGAGGTGATGGTCATTGGTCTTGGAGAGTAGACCTGTGGTCGGTCCCTAGAGGGGAGGTGATGGTCATTGGTCTTGGAGAGTAGGCCTGTGGTCGGTCCCTAGAGGGGATGTGATGGTCTACGGAAGAAGACTCGGGCGAGAAGAGAGAATAAGAATACACCACCGTCAGAGTGACACTGCAAATTTAATATATATTGGCCTTCTATGGTATTGGCATCAACCCTCGAGGGTCTAATAACGCGTTTATAACGTAGCCATATCAAACTTATGCCCTGCATCATTGAACATTTGCTCCTGTTGGGATCCAGTATCACGCGGACAACGTTTTTGTTAATGCGCTTGTGCAAAATGATAGAATTACAAAGGTACTTTGTTTACTAAAGCACATTTGAGGCCCTATTAATCCAGCAATTTATTCTGTCGCCGCTAAACAAAGTCAGACTGGTTTATCATTTCTCAATTGATCTTTTTCCTTTGACAATGTGTAAATTAGGTAGCTAAAATATAAAAGAGGATGGTAAGCTGCATATGTTTCCTCAACAGGGTAAAAAACTATCACAAATTCGAACTTACATATTGATATCGTGTGTAAATATTGGAAATTGCCTTCAAAAAAACGTCCTTTCCGAGCCATAATTTATTTGCGAATCCCCCCCCCCCCCCCCCCCCCCCCCCCCCCCTATGTACGGCTGCTACATACATAGTACCAACTCAGAGCACCAATATGATGTTCACGATTACCAGACAAAGAGTTTTAAATTTCATTTTGCCGCAGCTTAATTTTAACCAATATACATGTATTTTATATCAAAACGCGCGTAACATTACAGAGCATTAGAATCTGGCGGTAGGTTTTTGATCGACACAATTCCCAAGGAATTCAGAGGGTTTTTGTGTGTGGCATAAGTCACGCTCTCCTATATCTCTTCAGAGATTTCAGTTCGATCGACTTTGAAGAAACGGAAAATGCCGCGGTCAAATATATTTATTTTTTGCTTGAATTGCTAGCTTATTCATTCCTTACATATTCGTCTTTTATATTTTGCTGGTAGGTTTTTGGTTTTTATTTTTTAAACAATGCAGTAAAAAGCAAAAATGTATCAAAATCATGCTGTTTTTCGCCGTAACAAGACTCGCCTCATCTGCATATGTGAAACAATGATCTTTTGTATAACATAAGTTTGATATGTCCATTGCTATGATAATACAATCCACTCGGAAAACATATAGTCCTACCGTATTATTTCTGGCTGGCTGGCTGCATTGTCTGTCTGTCTGTCTGTCTGTCTAACTGTCTGACTGACATGGTATGACTCTCGAGGGAGGGTTTTTGCGACGTACTGAATAACAAAGCATTCATTTTTACACGCGCGTCATCAGAAATTATATTTTCGGTTTGTGGGTGGAAAAGATGTCTATTGCACGCATTGTTCACGTGGTCGATCAGGTCACGAATCAGTGATGCAATCAACGGACAGACAGACGAATTCTTGAGACAAATCGTCACATGATAATAACAAACAACCTATGATGTAACTCGGCTAAAGATTTGTAAGAGAAGGATGTTTATTTGAATACTTCAATCATACTACATCCTAAAATATAAAAAAATCTACGGTGTTCACATTCACAGATATACTACAGAGTTGATGTAAATTCTCGTTCCCAGTCACTGCTCGTAAAATCCAGCAGGCTTGGTCACCAAGCACATGTCATTCATTTGATTTATAGCCCATATTGCGCGATGGTAAATGACGATGTTCGTAAAGTATTCACCGATTTAAATTTCTAGTGTTTTCTAAATTCGTTATGATTTCTTGAACTTTCTGAAACATTTTGAATTCATTCGAGTCTGAAACGTCGCTCGCTACCTTTTCTTCAATAAATAGACTCAAAAACAATGCAACCGGCTTCCTTCACTTCCTTCTTGATACATTACAAGACTTACAATATACTACAGCTTCAAGAAATAATACTTTATCATCCCAGTCAAGTTTGTGGCAGTATTACTCCTTCCTTGACGAGATTTAAAATCTTTTCACGGTCCTTCTCTTTTTCCACGTCAAGTTCTAGTAAAATGTCCTCGTCTAAATCCACAAACTGTTCTCCATCGATGCCCTCATTGTGGAAACGTATCGACACATGAATCCAAGCCAATGGCCTTCAAACATTTAGATATCTCATCAACAGAGAGGTTCCGGAGTTTGTGAGGAGATTTTAAGAAGTCATTTTCAACAGCGTCGTTTTCCATAGTTCGGTTTCGTTTCAAGGTACTCCGAGGACTTTTAGAAATCTGGATATTAAGAGATTCTTTCTCCGTGTCATCATATCCACTAAGAGACCAGTTGACGACTTCGCATTGTATCGGGCTGGTTCGGTCATGGCCGCCGTTTTCGATGTTCAGATGCTTCATTCTTCGCTCAAAAGATGATGTCTGTCTGGGCTGTAGGACTGTAAGTTCTGTTACCGTAGCCTGTGGCTCTTCTATGTTGTCGAGTGATTTGGAATCAATGTCGATAACTGCCTCCATCTTCACACGGTGTATAGACTAGACTATGCATGGATGGCTAGATAACTGACAATGATCAAGTGCACCTTTCACTGAATGTGTTGAACGCATGACTGAATGGTTGATGGCAAAGTATCGATCGATACAGTCAATATTTACGATAAATTAGAATGTATAGTAATTATTTATTTAGCATTAGAATTTTATATACATAGTTTTTATTTTTATTTCCATTGTTTTACACACGACCCCATAAGCTTTTCAGCTTTAATCCTAATCGTGTATAAATAAAGTTATTGTATTGTATTGTATTGTACGTTAGTAAAGCCGTCGCTAACGTGTAACAAAATAATAATAATAATAATAATAATAATAATAATAATAATAATAATAATAATAATAATAATAATAATAATAATAATAATAATAACAATAACATTCTAATAAAAAATAGACATAATTAACCCACAACAAATACAAACTAAAATTGGTCAATACCTTATTGTTTTGAAGCCGAAGTAGCCCTTAAGCTGTAGTCCACCGCAGTCTAATGCGCATCGCAGGATACAGGTGTAATATCATAGCCATTAGCACAATAAACAACTCAAAATAAAAACGATTACAGGAAAATTAAAAAGCATCAGGCTTAAAAAGAATCAAAATGAAATTAGGCTCTTTTTCAAAGTAGAGTTCCTATAAGGACTTTAAGTTGATTGATAGTCGATGAACGAGAAGCACCATAACTTTTGTCCAAAAAGTGATAGCGCTATCCACCGGATAAATCCTTATCAAGTGGATATACATTTATTGGATAACAGCATCAACTTGTCTTATCTATACTGGATAAGGATTTATATAACGGATAGCGCTATCCACTTTTTGAACCACTGGAGCCTGAACTCTAAGAGTCTACTGTACTTGAGTATAGAATGATCAAAATACAAATATGAAAAGTAGTGAAGCATGTGTAAATCCGGTCACTAATGATCACGAAAAGAGCAGAATAAAAGAACACATTTGGAATTATTAGGCTCCTGGAATTCTTTGATATGAGTAAGTCATATATAAAGTGTTTTTAGGCAACTCCAGCTATCTTCCCCTTGGGCTTTCTGTGGTAAACTGAAGGGGAGAAGGACTAGAGGCTAGAAAAAGTTTAATATGCGCCAATCCTCCTCCACTCTAAACACAGGAAGACCAAGAAGGAGTTTCCAGTGGTACACCAATGGCATGCAGGCTCACGTGTTTGGTAACCACCCATCAATGATTTTCAGAATTTTTATGATGTGAAGTTTCTTTGTAATGCCAATGGATGTCAGTGATTCTTCGTCCAAGGCAGCCAGCAAACAACCGTCGATCTTTTCTAATCGAAACTTCTCCACATAATCCTCTAGATGACAATACCTCAGACATTCCGACACTTCATCTATGGTCCAAGTCCTTAGCTCATCAGGATTCCTGATTTTACATTCAGATATTTTTTCTTTCTTTTTGATTGAAATATTCAAACGTGCGAGGAGGCCGTCATTACGTCGATCTGCGGCGATATTTGCGGGTAGAGGGTTCACTTCTCTGTATTCCTGATTTCGATTTGTCTCTGAAGAGTTAGAGGACGCGCGACTGCTGATTGCGTTACCTGAAACTGGCGTTACTTCATCATAGCTGCTGTCACGGTGTGGGAAATTAAATTTAGGTCTCACTGCATTTTTGAAAGCTATCAATTCATTTTTTGTCGCTTGCTTTATGTCCTTAAACACGTTTCTCACCGAGGAGAACCGAGGTTTTGTGCTTTCTTTTTTCTCGGCATAGCTGTGTGTGAAATTGTCTCCAAACACGTCCTCTAGATTAGCGTCATCATCATGATCCCTGGGCAGATTAACACCAGTAATACTTCGAGTTCTTTCTGTTCTTTCAATATTGTCATCTAAACTACCTGCTACACGTCGTGGTGGTTGGTCAGGCACACGATAGATGTCTTTCAAAGCGAACAGTGTGCCTCTCATTACTTCCGGGTTTCAAAAGACGAGATGGGACCTTTGGTCCTACATCGCTGTAGTCATGGTTTTTTTCGTCCAACGGGACTGCTTTTTCCTCCAATAAAACCTTAAATTCGCCATCTTTTATAAACTTTAGAACAAGTTTTTCGCTGTTGGTTTGGCTGTGAACAATCTTACACAACTTAGAGTAATTACGATCGTTTTGAATGGCTCCAAGGGCTGCAACCACTCGGATTTCCAAATCAACAGGAAGCGGAATGACGCTGTCCTTTCTATCGTCCTCCCACGGCGTTGTAAATATAACTTTATGTTCTGCTACAGAATGAAGCGTCAATGGTCCAATCGAATTCAATCCAAGAGGAAAGTTTGCGTTGTAGCCATCGTGTATAACCTTCAACTTATCATCGATGAATCGAACAACACAAGGAAACTTACAATACTTGACGATGTTCGCCATTGTTGGTCTAAGAACTGGACACTCTCCGAGTACTTTGAAACGAGCAGCGTAAACTAACGGAAATTCAACACTTCGATGCTTGGTAAGATTAAGGCAACGCAAGTGAATATTACGACATGATTTCACTTTATCCTTGATCTCAAGGATGTCATTCTCGTCGAGATCAAGCCAATGGTGACTTTCTTCCAACGAGACAAACTGTGGAAGATCACGAACAAGTTGTTCAACATTTTCATAGTGACTTGGCTCGCAGACGATCTCAACTTTAGCCGATGAAGTCGTAGGTAGTGAGATTGGAAGGTTGTTGCTGTCCGTTGCTCTAACTGTAGTGAAGTCCTCGATAGCATGCAGAGTCAGTAGTTGTGAGGAGCTTACGGTTCGTTCTTCATCGGCCGTCTCGTCGAGGTAGCCTTCCTCGACTTTCACGATTTGTGGAGGTGGGTAGATTTCCACGAAATCACTCAGCTTGAATTCTTGTCCACTCCATACAATATTGTTTTCTTTGACGCCAACACTAGTTGCCATGATCAACTCACATGTATAGCTACATCATGGTGGGCTAAGTAGAACGAGTTCCAGTTCCTCTGGCTGACACATCAGTGAATGAATGAAAACCTTTATTTAAGCTGACACATCAGTGAAATCATGTAGCTCCGTCAGTATACAGCTAATTACTCGGGCCCAGGCCGCAGGCCGCCCGAGTTAGAAAATGCGGATTTCGGTAGTAGTAGTAGTTTTGTTCGGCTCCAAAATGACGAGTATGCGACGTATTAATCGTATCCGGAGTTTCAAGATTACTCAGCAGATTTGAAAAGATAAACGAGAAACAGGACTCAAGTCGATTTTGAATCTTAGTTTTGAAAGCAGCTGTAGATCTTCAAGCTATTAAAAGGTCAGGATTCTAGTTCATCGTTCAATGACTAGAAGTGGTAAAAGGACTAGAAGCTCGCTTAAAATATATTTTTTTAAAAACAAACGCGAGGCCGTTATCGGAACCATCTGACCTATGCAACCTCAAGACGTATCATGTTCGTACTCACCGGACTAATAGTCTCCCTCGTCACTCAACTGTCACTGATTGTCATGACGTCAGAGAAATTATATTGTATTGAAGAAGATGTCCTTGTTTTATTCGACGTTCGAACCGTAACTCGAACCCGAACTCGATTCCAAACTCGACGTTTCGGGATCTGAAGCTAGAGAGGGGGCCTTTACACAAACTCATCAAAATCAAATCAATTGAACTCAAAGTCAAAAGGTAATCAAATGAACTCAAAGGCAAATCAAATGAACTCGACACATACATGTATATACAGTCTCCCTCGTCACGCAACTGTCAGTCATTGTCAGGTCTCTCCTCGCGCAGCTGACATTGTCCTTGTTCTTCAACCAACTGGCATTCATTTTCAAGTACTTCCTCGAACAACTGACATTTTCCTTTTCACAATGCCCGAGTGAACGCTCATTGAGCGTCTTGTTGCATAATCGTTGTCGGGTTGAAAATCATGAAAGCTATGACCAAAAGGAATTCTGGGAAATTAAAACTCTCAAATAACACTGTCAAATCATCGACCTTTTTATCCAGACTTGTAGGATCTTAGTTAAATAGCTCATATACCTTCAAAACTACGAGAACATTGAATATATCTGTATTTCGGAAAAGGTTGTCGGAGAGAAAGGTGATAATGGTAATCGCGGCTAAGACCAGATGGAACTATAGATGTGCGTATGTATATGCAAATAACCTGACAATTTAATTCATAAAGCTTTCGATCAATTGTAGTTACCAGAACGAAAATAATAGAGCGGAATAATCTAAACTGACCCACGTCAAGTTTGGTCTTAGAATGACCATTCTCCGATCTCCTTTCACCTTTCTAGATCAAAAATAGCATGAATACAACATATCCGCTCCATCTGACAACCTGTTATGCAATGGGGTGTATGAAAATCCACGTCGTTTGTCGTGCGCGTTGTGTCTAACTTGTTCATTTCCGCGTTTGATGGTTGTCACCCATGATGACCTTTGCATATTTGAAACATTGTTGTCTTTTTAAAAAATAAGCCATGACACGACACGCCGTGCAGGAAGGAAACCACCGTTCAATCTATTCCATGATATAGCTAATTGCATCATCGTTGTCGGGTTGAAAATCATAAATCATAGAAGCTGAGACCGCAAGGATGGATGGGAAATCAGTTCATGAGCTACATTACATAGGTGTATATTCCAGTCGTGCTTCTTTTGAGAAACTGTGGGCTCCTGCAGATAAAAGAATCTCTTTTGTCCCATAATGAACCCGTGCCGTTGTTCCAAACAGCGGCAACGAAGCAACATCGAACTGCGTTTCAGGAGAATTTACATTCTTTATACACCGATTCCAAACATGGCGACCAATTTGAATAACCATTGTTCTTTCGCTGACTAGCCTCGTGTTCATGTGGAAACACAAAAGCGTTCTCTCACCTGTATGAGAGGCTGGTCAGTCGGGAACAATGGTTATTCAAATTGGTCGCGCCATGTTCGGAATCGGTGTATTAAGGTGGCCGCACACTACGAGTCATGTAGCAGCGACAAAATCACACGTACGTGTACACACTCAGGACAATGTTGCATTTCCCTCCGTCTGAACTCAGTATTGTGTTGAAAGTCGTGAAGCACGAGTTTGGACACCGCGTCCCCGCAACATTTGCCTGCTACATGACCCTGGTACACTTCCCTGATACATATTCATGGGTGTGTGCTTGTTGTGATGTTGTCCCTGCTACACATGACCCTGGTACACTTCCCTGATACATTTTCATGGATGTGTGCTTGTTATGATGTTGTCCCTGCTGCATGTCCCTGCTACATGACCCTGGTACACGTCCCTGATACATTTTCATGGATGTGTGCTTGTTATGATGTTGTCCCTGCTGCATGTCCCTGCTACATGACCCTGGTACACGTCCCTGATACATTTTCATGGATGTGTGCTTGTTATGATGTTGTCCCTGCTGCATGTCCCTGCTACATGACCCTGGTACACGTCCCTGATACATTTTCATGGATGTGTGCTTGTTATGATGTTGTCCCTGCTGCATGTCCCTGCTACATGACCCTGGTACACGTCCCTGATACATTTTCATGGATGTGTGCTTGTTATGATGTTGTCCCTGCTACATGTCCCTGCTACATGACCCTGGTACACGTCCCTGATACATTTTCATGGATGTGTGCTTGTTGTGATGTTGTCCCAGGGGCGGATCCAGGGGGAGGGTTCTGGGGGTTGCAACCCCCCCTATGGATATTTTTTTAATCAGTACCGCTTGTATAGATATGTCTGTCCGTAGGTCTCTCTTGCACTTTCAGCTCTCTCCCTCGTAATATTTTATAAAAATTATATAGTTATAGTAGTTTGGGTTTTTATTGTATATTTATATTGGGTTGGTAGGGGTGGTGATTGAATTAATTATAGATTAGGAGTATATACTTTTTATAATATTATATTTTAGATTTTTTAGCACGTGCACGTTCTCACGAGTTTTATAATAAATAAATTATTATTATTATTTATTATTAAAGAATAATATAATTAATTCACACTGTTTACACGACCGTTCTACTTCGAGGCCGGTTTGACTGATAACAGCTGAAAGAACCTGCCGTTTTTAGCGTCAAAAACGTATGTGAAGCCTTCATACTTGTAAGCTCACCCAAGAAGACTCTTCCAAGCATCTTTGTTGGATGTCCAATAAACTCAAAATTTTACTGAAAATTGAGTTTTGTTGTGTTAATAAAACAACTCCAGATCTCTAAAAATTGCATTTTAGAGCTTGTAGATTTCAAAATTTTCTGGGGGGGCATACCCCCACACCCCCCTAGTAGTTCGCGGCTTTGCCGCTCACACAACACAACGGCCGCAACACAACCCCCTGTTTGACAAAAACTTGGATCCGCCCCTGTGTCCCTGCTACATGACCCTGGTACACGTCCCTGATACATATTCATGGGTGTGTGCTTGTCGTGATGTTGTCCCTGCTACATGACCCTGGTACACGTCCCTGATACATATTCATGGGTGTGTGTTTGTTGTGATGTTGTCCCTGCTACATGACCCTGGTACACTTCCCTGATACATATTCATGGGTGTGTACGTGTTGTAATTATGTTGCTGCGACATATCCCCGCTACATGTCCCCGCTACACATTCCCTCGTGTGTACAGAACGTGATTTTGTCGTTGCTGCATGTTTCTGGGACATGTCCCTGCTACATGACCCCTAGTGTGCGGCCACCTTTAATTGACTCACTCTCTGTATATCAAACTGGTATTTATTGTAGAGTGAAGATCGAAGTGCACTGAAATAAGTCATTCGCGACTTTATTCAGGTGATTGGCTATCTGATAGATTCCGATACTTTGTTTGAATCTTAGTCAACTATTGGGGTAGTTTCAACACGCTGCATGACTAATTAGCATTGATAATATTAACTTGTGGATATTAGACGCGTAGTTCATTAAAAGAATGTACGTTCGTGTTCAGTTAGCCGTAGTGAGGCCGATCATAGACAATACTACTAAGGAATAAAGACATCATTATTATTATTATTATTATTATTATTATTATTATTATTATATTATTATTATTATTATTATTATTATTATTATTATTATTATTATTATTATTATTATATTATTATTATTATTATTATTATTATTATATTATTATTATTATTATTATTATTATTATTATTATATTATTATTATTATTATTATTATTATTATTATTATTATTATTATTAAGCATTTTTTCTCCCGACAATCGTTTACTACTGTATGTTCCCCCTCCTCCCCTCTCCTCCCCTCTCCTCCTCTCTCCTCCCCTCTCCTCCCCCTCTCCTCCCCCTCTCCTCCTCCTCTCCTCCTCCTCTCCTCTCCCTCTCCTCCCCAATAGAGATCTATTGGTATAGAAATATGCATACGTCAAACGATCAATAGAGTGATAAAGATCATTAGAAAGTTGTACGCGTAATATTCCGAAGTAGGAGGGGCTAAGGAGCTAAAGGGACACGCCCATGGCAGGTGTACATGTGCACCCATTTCTATCTCTATGAGCTACGTACTATGAAGTGTTTTGTCAGGATATTAATTCAGATGATGACACAAAATGAAATGAGCTAGAGAAATAGGAAACTTACGGCGAAATCTAGCATGTTATCACAGCCAGAAACGATTTGGTTTGATATTGTAACGACCTTTCATCAGTTTTCTTTTACTTTAATTAATTTTGAAATCTAATTTTGAAACGTGAAAGCATGTATCGATACTACCGCTGCAAGAGGTTGATTCTATCTATTTATTGCTTTGGTAATTTCAGTTGCCAATACTAACAGCATGTAAAGATACGACGGTGTGATCAAAAAGGAAAACACGTTCCACCGCAATGAATATAATATATATGTATTTATACGAAACAAACTTTGCTATAATGAACAAACAAACGAACGAACGAATAAACCAAAAGCAACACACAAACAAACGAACGCATCGCAAATCGTAGCGTCTTCCTTCTGAATTTATCTGCTCAATCTAATGTCACTGAAAATACAGCTTTCGTCCCTTCATTTTAAACTGACGAGCCGTGTATCTTAATCCATAAAAACTCCACATTAGCTACAAAACTAGTGTAGTCTTTAAAATAAAGTAATTACTTGCTGATCTGAGTGGTTTACCATCATGAACGGACTTTCGAAACTATTTTGGTTCTTCAATAGAGCAAACGAAATAAAATCGTATAAGTTTTGTATAAGTCAGATCCATAACATCATAACTGACCAGATCGATCTTCCATTCGGTTAACGACATTGAGAATTTGAACTCAGAATTTATTTTCAAAACGGATAATAATTGTTAAAGTGCAGGAGGACAAACGGCAAATGAAGGTCAGTAACAGTTTCTTCAGTTCGTGTCATGCAGGAAACAATGCCAAGGCTTCAGTAAGCACAGGAAATTTGGATAACAAAGCTTTTTTATCTCTATAAGCGATAGAAAGTATACGTGTATCGAAATCACAATCGAAAGGTTTCCTGTATTCAAACCTAAAACAACAAGTCGTGCAATTTGAACAAACACGTTGATGCTGTTGTATACCTAAAATATCAGATTTGCTTTAGTTGCCCAGTTGCTTTAGAAAATTACTCCTTTGATTTCTGAATCCCAAATAAATGTTACCATTTTTTTTCATGACTTTATGGCCGTAAATGCATTCAACAAAGACAGTTTATTAGTTTTGGCGCGCTTTGCGCTCGCGTGCCAGATTTTGTTCGGAAAGCATGCAGTTTCACATCAAAAATCAGTTTCTCGCTCTGTCGTTTTTGCGTCTGTAGAAGCTCCTTTATATACACCATGAATCTTCATTTTCATAACATTGGTATTTTATTGCAGATTCAAGAATGCTTGAAGACAATAAAGGTTATCATCCACAATGGAGTACAGAAGTTTATTATAAACTGAGCGAGTTTTTGGATCAGTTTTCACTGCCACAAATTGTCAAAGTCGTGGAAGGAATATTCAACGAAGATAACGACGAAGAAACCTTCTGCACAGATGATATTCTTGTACTTCATAACCTTGAAAAAATATTAAATGTGTCTGCAACAAACGCCACGGGAGAAGTAGAGTCGTTGCCTATTTCGTGCGAAGCGAAGGTCCACCGAGTACAGGCCGAGTTTGCGCAGTACCGTCTAAGCGTTAGGGAAATTCTAAAGCATCTTTCGAAAGTTAAATTTCTAAGAGTTGTTGACGATGATACGCGACTTGGATTAACAAGAAACGAGAAACTTAAAATTAATCTTAAGTCAGTTCAAAACCACGGAGAATCGTTTTCCTTTATCACAGAATCTCTTACGCATCCTGGAAGAACGTTCAAGGTGACTCAAGACTGCAAGGCACAATTTCAACCTGTGCTCGACCCAAAAGTATATCTCATTTCTGAAGTTGTGAGAAAATTCTGGCTTCCACAGCACGTCCTGTTTATCGACAACCCACAACCAGGGTCAAAGTCCACGATTACATTTGTAGAAGAAAACGATAAAGTTCTCAAGTTGGAAAGCACATTTACCGAAAGTTTTGTCGTCGCTAGCAACGCGTCCGATCCCAACACAGTTTTCCGTCTTCCTAAGGATTTTGAGCTCTCAGTTTGTACAACATTAGAAGCTGAAAATATAGTCAAAAGTGATAACAAATGCGGACATATGAACGCAAAGTCTAAACCTGCAAATGGAGTTTCAAGAGGGAACGACGGTGACTGTGACATCTATGAAACTATGACAAACGCAATGAAGACACCATTGAGAAACCAAGTCGCTACAGGAACAAGACATAGCGGACAAAGCGAGAGCTGTCGCGGTGTGGTCACTAACGCCTATACCCCTACGCCCACTGCCTTAGCAATGACAACCTTTCTTGGAGAGTTAAACACACAATCACATCACCCAAAGAAGAGTGTTTATGAGATCCCAAAGACAATGCTAAAGCAACAACTCCAAGAAAGTCTAATCAAGCCACCTGAAAATTGGTATGATTTTCCAAGAGCAAACAGAACTCGCTGTTGTGGAGTGTCAGCCAATCAGGAACGTCCTGGCGAGCATGCACAATCAGCAAAGTGCATGAGTCGTAACTTAGATTTAAATCAGCCTCGTCATGAGGTAGCCGAAGCCGACAATGACCACATCTACCAAGAAATTGACTTTCGAGAGTTGCGTGAAAAATTGACGGTGAAATATGATGAGACATTGTCGCTAAAGTGTAACGAAAGCCACTGCACGAGCGAGAAAAAGAGTGCTTTACCAAGCCAAGACACGGCGCCTCGTGCCACTCACCGCAAAAGTAGTGGTTTCAATATAACAAGGAAGTGGAGTGTGAGAAAACAAGACGGTAAAACCACAGTAGAAAGTCATGATGATCAGCAATCACAACCGGAAGATCTTTCTGAAATAACAAACAAATCAACGACTAAAGATTCATTACGGAAGCGATCAGACTATCCAAGAAAACAAGATTCCACAGCAGGACATTCAAGTACAAATTATTCGGCTTTGGCAGATTACCAGCGCGCTCTCTCTGGTTGCTTTGCTGTTGACAACGTCTCTCCAATGGATTCCCATCATCAGAGCCGCACCTCACAGTCACAGCGCAGCCATTCAGTTGGATGCTTAGAAGGAAGTTCGCTTGGAAATGCTATCAGCGATGCTTTAACTAAGAACAAAATTTTTGCTGCAAAATCTGCCAAGTTAGAAAACGACAGACCTCCAGTTCCACCCCCTAGGACGAGCAGCAGAAAACCTGACATACCAATGACCTCAGAGAGTGCGCAACGGCAACAACCTGCTGTTCGTAAAACACACTCTATGAACGAACCAGTTTCAAAGCCGGTAGTAAACAATGCTGGAAACCGCAAAGAAAAACCTTGTCCAACGTCAAGAACACGATCAGTATTCGTAATAGAGACCCTTGACAAAAGCTCCACCGAGGATAATCAGAACAATGATTCCCAATGGACTGAAAAGAATGTGTTTGGTAACAGACCACCGCTGCAAGCAAGGACAAAATGCGAGCACAAAAAGCCAACGCCAGTAAATCAGGGTTGTTTCCTTTCGAGGTCAAAGACTCAGATAGAATTTGGTTCCAAAGACAAAACCTCAAAAGCGACTGATGTTTCAGTGCTGAAATCCAACCCTGATAAACCAAACTTACCACCGCAACAAACGTGTCCCTCTACTCTGAGAAAAAAGTGCGGCTTTGGAAAGCAGCAAGAAGCCAGCTACCGAACACAGTGGACCTCCTCAGCCAACGTTTTCCACTCCACCAAGAAGGACATCCTTGGTACCGCATATTGTAGAAAAGAAGAGGTTTGTTATCCCTGATGATCTGAAAGTTCTTAGCGTGTCAGGGGTGGGTGAATGCTTGAAACAAATAAGTTTGGAAAACCTGATGGAGTTCTTTGAGGAGAACCTTATCGATGGGGAAATGTTGCTGGCTCTGGACCAAGAAATGATGGTGGAAATGGGGATTGAGAAGTTTCACAGGTTCAAATTGTTAAAGTTTATTGGAGGATGGAGACCCAATTTATAGTTATGACAACTTGTACCGGTATATACAAAGCCTGACACCTTTGTCCGCGGGCCCCAGATGCACTGTTGTACTATAAATTAACTCTCTCTAAATCAGACACCTCTCCAAGCCGCAATCAGCAATCTGTTGTACTATAAATTCACTCTCTCTCTAGCTCAGACAGACACCTCCCTAAGACGGACACCTCGTTATAAGCGGGACACCTTTGTCTGGTCCCTGCTGCACCATTGTACTGTAAATTCACTCTCTATGACGGACACCTCGCGGCTAAGCCGACCATCAACAGTTGGTCACGCAGTTGTCCGGCTTAGAGAGAGTTACTTAAACACCGTTATAATAAATGTATATACTATTGCAGCCAATAACTAATTAATCATATATATAATATATACTGTACAGTTTTAATCAATATATAGATAATATACTGTACAGTTTTAATCAATATATATATATATATATACTGTACAGTTTTAATCAAAACATCCGCAGCAGAAGGTACTTTTTAGACTGAGAGGAACTTGATTAGGTATGGTTTTGATTTTCAATATATACGAGCTGAATAAAATGTTGGAATGTTTGGTGAAAGAATGAAGAAAGTATGCGACGTATTTGATCGTATCGAGTTTCAAGATTATAATCTTGCATGTTAAGGCCTGGGTCTCCAGAGGGAATCGACCCCCCGCGTAGATTTAATATCTTTCGCTTAAAAAAGCAGGTTTGTGTTTAAATCTGCATGATTTTCATGTCGTATACCATGGGAATTGCTTAAGGTAAAGGATCTGGACATGTTTTGGTATAGTAGTGTTATCGGTTGGTTGTCACGTGACCATAAACCCGCCAAAAATAACGTAAAAATACGGGCCGACTTTATCACGTTTATTACCAAACGTTTTTGGTGTTAAATCATTAAGCCCGTTGAAACAAACAATAATCCGTGTGGAATGGATGTCTACAGATTTGTGGTACTGAGAAAAATAAAACACAAAATTGAAAAACATGGTCACGTGACCTGTTTTGTCGATTATCTCCCAAAAAAGCAACGAGGGACAACCATTCCAGGCAGAATTGAAAAGATCTCTACAAATGTCATTCATTAATGCGTTATTTATCATTCCTAGAAAAGTTTCTGTACGGCCCATTTTCAACTGAATTTCTTAAAACTTCAAGACCACGTGGTCGATCACGTGACACACCTTATACCATCATGACCACTAAATTTTAAAGACTTCAAGGGACTAAAGCATTTGACCGAGTTTTATTCTCAAAGCCTTACTATTCGTTCTGTAGTAAATAAAATCGTGATTTTATACTAATTAGGCACAAGACCCAGGCCTTAACATGCTTGAGTATACTCGGCAGATAAGGGAAAACAAACGACACACAGGACTCAAGTAGATTTGAATCTTAGTTTTGAAAGAAGCTGTAGATCTTCAAGCTATTAAAAGGTCAGGATTCTAGTTCATCGTTCAATGACTAGAAGTGGTAGAAGGACTAGAAGCTCGCTTATAATATATTTAACAAAAACAAACGCGAGGGCGTTATCAGAACCATCTGACCTATGCAACCTCAAGACGTCAAGACGTATCATGTACGTACTCACCCGACATATAGTCTCCCTCGTCACTCAACTGTCACTGATTGTCATGACGTCAGAGAAATGATATTGTATTGAAGAAGCATGATTGACTGAAGCCTTGCAAACAGTCGAGCCAGTCGAGTTATTTTCAATAACTCATGATGGATGTTTATTTTATTCCACGTTTGAAAAATTCAGAAGGAAAAGGAATCGTAAAAATCGTACTTCAAAACTACATCAAAGCAAAGGCGAGCAAGGTCAATGTTCGAAAATCCGTGTTCTTTTCAGTACGATGACAGTTGTATGATCCTTGTGTGAGTCATACATCTATTACGCGACCTAATTTTAGAACTGCCGCGTAGCGCTATTTAAAACAGAATTTCCACGCTCAAAACAGGTCAGTGAACGGCAAAAAATATAATCGAAATCAAAACGTCCTTAGATTTTAGGGATCTATTACAGAAGAAGAAGCTGAATGGATGTTTAAAAGATACGAAGTTCGACTTTCGTTCCAATTTCCAGTTCAAATCCCACTGTGGGAGGATAGGGTGAGGTTACACTTTACGGTGGAAAGATGGGTTCTGATATAGAGTAAGATGGCTTTGTATTTTTGCGACTCAAATGTGGAGTGCAGGGGAGTCGAGTGAATTTCCCATCTCAAATCCAACGATCCAGTTTACATTCCACTATGGGTAGCCTGCGCGTAGCGGCGCTCTGGAGAGGATCGGAAGGGGAAAGGGGGAAAAAAAGGAGGGGGACTGAGGAGAGGAAGAGGAGGGAGAGGGTTGTCCTCCTCCTTTTTTCCCCTTTCCTCCTCCCCCCAGAGCGCCGCTACGCAGGCTAACTATGGGAGGATAGGGTCAGGTTCTTGATGTGACACTTAGCGTGACTAGACACGTCTGTCCTTCATACCAGCAACGCAGGTAGCATGACAACCATTAATTGTATCATTCACCGTATAATTAATTCTCAAGGTTGTATATATATTTGATATTCATAAGATCCAAATCATTGAACATTGAATAATGAATCACGCGCGATAAACGCTTCCTCGTTATTGTCATATTCTAATGACCGAATTCCATCTTAAGTAAACATCATTTAGAAAGCGAAAGGAAAACGGAAGGAAAACGCGGCTTTCCGTTTCACAAAATGGTTTGGTTGGAGTCGAGTTTGATTGTTTGTTTATTATTTCTTCTTCTCTTGCCAAAATCGAATTCTGCTCGCTCGTATGTTGTTTCCGTATATAGCGCCGCCTCTGTTTCTATTAAGACTTGGCAGAAAAGGGTCACTGGGTCACCTTGAACTGGACGAGACACACGAACTGAATAGGTTTGGGTACCAGTATGCTTAACCGTGAAGGCAACGGTTACCAATTGTCATCGAATTGTTGTCACAGGATTCAATGAAGATGTTGCCGAAATCGTTGAGCGTATTTCAGGCACATGCATCTGTAGGTTGACCGTTTATTGATCGAGTCAACTGCGGTGAAACCGTTTAGATCGACACAAGATGATTTGTCCAAGTGCTTACAGGTTGGATGGTGGCTTGATGAGCTCCATCGAATGGTCAAACACGAGCTGTAGTTTGAGCATGTTCTTGGACCAACACGGTACTTCATTACCTCATGTTGTCAAGGTACTCGAAGGTTTCTGTGGCGATGCTTCTTCATGCACGATCGACTCTGGACAGATTTTGATCTTACATGCTCTTCACAAAGAAACC
Source organism: Actinostola sp. cb2023 (assembly GCA_033675265.1). Classification (NCBI taxonomy): domain Eukaryota; kingdom Metazoa; phylum Cnidaria; class Anthozoa; order Actiniaria; family Actinostolidae; genus Actinostola; species Actinostola sp. cb2023. Next base: position 734,326 of record JAUJYZ010000439.1, on the reverse strand, counting down.
AAAATTCTTGCCAAAGACACTCAAGATTACGACCTTTTTATACCCAGAAACTTTCAAGTTAAGGTTGAAGTGATTCCCAAAAACGCTGCCGAGGAGTATTCCACCGTCCGAGATCTACTACGAACGTTTCCTAATTACTTTCGTGTGCTCGAAGACATTCCATCACACAACGTCATGACAGACAGTATCTTCAAAATAGTACGTCAAACTGAGAGAGCTACAATTACTTAGAATGTCTGCATGTTAACAAGAACGAGGAAGAAAGCAAAGTAAAGCTTCCTCTTTCTCTTCAAGGACGCTTTCAGCCTCTGCAGGACAGTAGACAATTCTTTCTGGATGAAGTTTATGCCGAAGAGCACGATACCGGTGAGCACGATAATCTACCCATGACAGTTCGCTTCGTGGAATCGTCGAGTATCTGCATGCAGGGCACAAACATGGTTTCTTTGAACGAATTAGGAAACGTACGTATAATTGGAGAATGCGAGACCGAGTCAGTGTTTGCAAGCGTGATTAATTGTAATGGAAAATCACTGGCTGTATTTCCAAAAAACTTGTACCTTACAGTGGAATCCGCAAGAAATAGCGAAAACTACAAGATGCTGCGAGAGAGCATCACTGAGACTCATGACAAGACACTCAAACGACTCCACAGACTCAACAAACTGGGTTTATATCAAGCAAGAAATCCTGTAAGACAGTTTCCTCAAGTTGAAATCTTGCCTCCTCTTTTACCAAAGTCAAGGTCGCAGTCTGTGATGGATAACAATGCAGGAATTACATCTGCACTGCTGAAACCGGTAATGAGAAATTAATGATCTAAGAAGTTGTTATTATAAGCCGTGTTCATCCAATCATGAATTAACTGAATATATTATATGGATGTTTTCATAGTCAAACGTAATCATACCCGACTTCATACCCCTCTTTTGAACTTTAGTTTCTATAGTATAGAAACTAATTCTATAGTATAGAAACTAATTCAACAGGAAAAAGTTAAGGTTTCCTTTTGTCGTTTTGGGATCAAGAGCACGTTTGCGGTTTGTAGTAAGAGAGAAGTTCAAAACAAACATTGTGTGAATTTAATAGAGTACAGACACTTAAATCGTGCAACATAAATAGTACTATTTAGTACAACGAAATAGTGATATTTCTATATTGTTTTCTGTTGTTTAATTATTTTATTTTCATATTTTTTATTTATAAGCTTTGCCCCAGGGTAGGTTTCGCATAGCTAATGCTCCATCACGAAGCTCACCAAATATACAGAAAAGACATAATGAATAAATAATATAAATATAAAACATATGTAAGCAAAAACAAAAGAAGCTAATAACAAGTGAAATATCTAGATACGTGATACCTAGTAACAGTTGACATTTAGTCTATTTAAAGGCTTCTCTGACGACATTTGATACATACACTTTTATGTTGAATGACTGCGGAACTGTTGGATCATAATTAGTGCTACTATTTTAGTGGAAAAGGTTTATTGTACTCTATCCATCTTACTAAGGATAATTACAGTTATTACTCGACGTCATCAACAAATATGACATATAATTGACGCTGCATCCTTGGGGGAATATCAAATATCAGGCAATGTCATTTCCTTCTTCTTGGGTGTTTTTTTAATTATGAAAGAGGAGAAAGAAATAGGAAACAAAAGAAGCGGTGAAAATACTAAGATGAAAGAAGGCTGTGGCAAGTTATCAATTCAATTCAATGGGAGGATCGGAAATGCTTTTTAATGACGTCCTTTTTGAGTCTCAGCTCAATTTATGTCAATGTAAACATCACAACGATCATCGCGCTTTGTCCGTCTAAACTCTAGACCTCTCAGCAGGTATGGTTCAAATCCATGTTAAAATACGATCAAGTTAATTATGTAATCCTGCTGCTTTCCACAGCGAAGCAACTCAACTCCACCGCTTCCCCCAAAGCTACAATCAAGAAACCGCGAGACGATGAAACACCAAGAGCCTAAGAGTCAATTGACTGCGACGACTCCTGCACCACTTCCTCAGTCTCCAAGGAAGGACAAGGTACAGGTAATACTTATTATACAACAGTAAACTAAGGAGCTGCAGCAGTACAAACAACTAAAACAACACTGAAGAATCGTCCATCCACTGATCTATCCAAATCGTTGTCGGGTTGAAAATCATAAATCATAGAAGCTGAGACCACAAGGATGGATGGGAAATCAGTTCATGAGCCACATTACATGCAGATATATTCAATATTCTCGTAGTTTTGAAGGTATATGAGCTATTTAACTAAGATCCTACAAGTTTGCATAAAAAGGTCGATGATTTGACAGTGTTATTTGAGAGTTTTAATTTCCCAGAATTCCTTTTGGTGATAGCTTTCATGATTTTCAACCCGACAACGATTATGCAACTAGTCGCTCTACTAGCGTGAACTTGGGCTTCTTAATAAAGCTGTTTTGATAGATTTTAAATGTGAAACCTAATAGCTTGTATCATCATACAGAAGTAGTTTTAGCCTACATGTATTACTTGCAGAATTTAAGTCACTCGTTGCGTAACTCAGTACAACATACGTAATTAGCTTCAACACTCACACTCCTAAAGCTGCATGGCGAAGCACATTTCGATTACCTTGCAAGAAACGATTTCACAAACTCAATAAAATTACGATCGAGTTAAGCACAGTCTGTTAGAAATACACTTTCAGACAGAATTGCAAGGCCAAAAAGTATTCTCTAGGATATTTGATATTTACTAAGCAGTATTAATGAACGATTTGGCTCGAGAATTCCTTTTGGTCATAGCTTTCATGATTTTCAACCCGACAACGATTATGCAATTAGCTATGTTTAGCTTTTGTCACATGGCAGGGTCACCGCAACAGCGTTAGCCAATTACTGCGTGGTTAAATAAACTACCTGCTTAAAACTACCTACTGCGGTCACGTAGGACAGACCACACACACTGGGAACTTCGTGTCCTATACGTACTCTTTTTTCTTTTTCTTTTCTTTTTTTAATAATCTGAATATTTATTACAAATATGCTACTCAATTACAAATATGCTACTCAATTATATACGTACTCTTAGTCGAACAGTGGTGTGGGTTCTTTTATGTCCCTCTGCGGTTCAATGTAATCGTGAGTGTGGAGAGACGTGACTGCCATTTTACGTGATCATCCGAGCCACGCGAAGGTCTAACCATTTGTAGATGTAATATCAAAGACAGCACTTTCTCCTCAATTATTTTAAGACCCTGAGTAATGGTCCGGCCAGGTACTGAACCCACCACCTCCCGCACAATAGACCGGTACTCAACCAACTGAGTCAACCAGACGTACCTAATGGGAGAGACCTTGAGCATAACTTGGGAGGGGCCAATAACAAGTTTCAGTTTTTGAGATCTTTGAAGAGTTTGATAATGACTTCCGTAGGCCTGGGGGATATTTTTGTTCTACCCTACATCCGGACTATGGCAAATGTTGTTAGATTGGGTTCGAGTGTTTTGATTGGTTGATTCAGTTACAAGTTTTCAAAGTCAGTGTTTGCCCTCGATGAAAGACTAGTGGAAATATCACTTGAATGGATTCAACATTCTTTCTCCTGCACATTGGATAAGCTATATAACCTCGTAACCCAGTCTTCCAATGTATTTTCCACAGACCGGTACATGCAGAGCTAGGGATGTCATCATTTGTGTGTTTTTTTTTAACATTTATTTTCGAAAAAGGATTCGTGATTTTATGAACCTCCGCAAACAAAGGATCCATGGGTGAAACAGGAAAACACAATAAGATACCAAACACGCAACACGTGCATAGAATTTCATTTTCTGAAATACATTGGTATAATAGACAAAGCATTCTTAACTTTCATCAGAAGAAAACGGAAGCAGTCTAGGAATTTTGTCACCAACTCTTCTCTTGTGGCAAAGGAGTAACAAAACGATCCTTGGGAAGAAACCCTTTTGAATTATGACATTAACTCTATTATTGTCCAATGGAATATGTGACAAGTTCTAGCCTTTCTGAAAACCTTACATTTTCTGGAAACAATGGTGATATGCAAATGAGACACAGTTTTGTAAACGAACCTTGACAATTTCTTAATATTTCAATTACATTCCACGTTTCTACCTTTCTTAGGTTGCTTATTACTTTCTTTCTGATTTCTAGAAGCATCCAGAGTATAGACCACCGCTTGTTCCTCCATTTCCCACCAAAAAGGCTCTACTTCCACCAAAAGAAAAAGCCAAACTCAATGAACCTGCCAAGAAAAGTCAAGAAACAGCTCCGACGAATTGTTGTCAGGTTCTACTTCCACAAAAAGAAAAAGCCAAACTCAATGAACCTGCCAAGAAAAGTGAAGAAACAGCTACGACGAATTGTTGTCAGGCTCTACTTCCACCAAAAGAAAAAGCCAAACTCAATGAACCTGCCAAGAAAAGTGAAGAAACAGCTCCGACGAATTGTTGTCAGGCAAGTTCATGGTCACACGATGAGCTAGATGGACTTCAAACAAACAAACCACTACCGATACCTCCACCAAGAAAACGACGCGGAAAATCAACAACAAATTCAACGCATGCGCAGGAAGCAACTAATGGCGCCGCCACAGAAGAAGACACATTTGGCTATGTGCGAATGGATCATTCTGCGGAACTCGAAAGTGTTCAATATGAATACATGGAAGCAACTTGGAATGGAGAGAAGTTGACAACAGCGAGTAACGATGATGATTCCAACAAGACGTTGGATGAACTATTTGGTTGTGCTTCGTCGGAGATTATTTCAGCAGAGAACCGAACTGATTCTGAAGCACTAACTAAAACGTTGAGAGGAAATGGAATGGATACATCTGAACAAGGTCACTGCGGTATTATTGATCACGATTACGACATCGACAATCCATCTGGAGATGAGAGTATCTTTCATGATTACGAGAATACGAAGGGTTTAAACCTAATTCCTTCCGAACATGTCAAAGATGGGACGGATAAGATGGATGATCATGATTACGAGAATACTAAAGGATTGGATCTCAGTTTTGTATCTGAGAAATCCCCATTTGAAACAGATAACATTAGTAAAGCATCAAGACAGGAAACAATTCATGACGACGACTATGAAACGTTTGAAACGGAGCAGAAAGAACTACCTTCTGCGCATGTGGAGAGCAAAGAAATCCGAAGACAGAGCAGCCGTGCTCATAGCTACGAGAACACAAAGGAATTGAACCTAGAACTACCTTGTGAAACAGACACTACAGCAACTGCTCCAAGTAAAGATGAAGCTTTGAAAAACAAGAAAGAGTTCCAGAAAAAGGATAGTCGTAGCCATAGCTACGAGAACACCAATGATATGAACCTGGAGCTAACTTGTGAAAAAGAAGATACAACTATTGACGAGCGTAGTAAAAGACTTCGTAGTCATAGCTACGAGAACACTGAACACATTACTTTCAAACCAGAAACAGAGATTAAAGCAACCTCACTAAATGAGGATGAACGCTTAAGAAGGACCGGTGGTGGTGTTCGTTATGAAAACACCACACTTGTATCGAGCCAAGAAACTTCATCTACACAAAATAGCAATGTAGTTTGTGACATTAACACTGCTCAGTTGCAACACGGCATTGCAACTAGTCCTCTCGAGAAGAAACGTCATACTTTGACAAAGACTGAACAACTCGTGCAAGGGATGTGCCATGGACGATTGAGTCCAATCGGCATGGAAGAAGAACACTTACATCAGGAAGAACCATACTACACCTGCATGGACGAAAACAATGACATTTATTGTACAGCTGATGATTTAGACAAAACTTTCAAGGATAAAAACGATGCAGTCTCTTATATGGCAATGGACGAATCAATCTTTGAATCATCATTATACGAAAATGACAGTTCAGATGGCGCTGAGACGGAACATCTCGTAAACGAAAGGAGGGACTCGTGTTATGAGGAAATAGACATGCCACCACCAAACAGCAAAATGAACCCAACAACTTGCGATCGGAGAGGAAAAGGAGATGGTTCTTCCAAAGACGTGGATTCTGATCTGCACTACCAGGAAGTCGACCTTTCATCAGTTATTTGTGGTCAAAGAGGAAGAATTCCAAGTGACAATGCCTACGAAGATGTGGACATTCCATATCGTGACAGTCCTGAAATGCAACCCAGAGAACTTGCAACCCGACCAACTCCACCACAGCGTCGTCCACGGCAGAGAAAGGATAATGGCGGTGAAGGAGAAACTTCCGGCTTTGATATCAACCAGAATATTTCTACTCCAAGCAGCTTGGACGAAATCGACGTGACCCTTATGAAGGGAGGAGAACCCATGCTATCTAAATCTCCAGATTTCGAGGACATCGATGCGCTTCGTCTTCATATGGCCATGAAAGACAGTATTGGCCAAGCGTTATTTAAGAAGGCTGTAAGGCACATAGAAAATCAACTGAAAACGAATCAAGATGAAAAAGAAACTCTTGAAGAAGAACCCAGCAAAGTGGCCGCGAAAAAGAACGCAAATATAAAAAACCGACCTCCCGCTCCACCACCTAAAAAGCTGAACTACGTTAAAGTTCAAACAGGGCCAGGGAATACATGTAAACCGGCATTGAAGAAAAAACCTTCAACGAAGTACAGTGAAGTGCTTTCTTCCGCGAAAAAGCAAACACACCACAGCAAAGGTGATCCGCTCATGGAATACATAGATGACCTCGAGTTGCATCTCTTCGAAATAGAAAATAAGAAAACGGAAAAAATAAGAAAAGAGAAAATAGAGGAAAGGAAGAAATGTCTCCAGAAAGATCTTCCCAGCAAATCCTCGAAAACTACCGGCGTTGGTAAGCAAACTAAATATGGAAGTCAAAACTCACGTGACTCAGATGAACCAACAGAAAAACAAGAATCACGTGCTTCAAATAAACCAATAGCGTATCAAGGTTCTTTCAGCGAACCAATAACAGAAAGGGAAGATAGCTCGAACGGGCCAATCACTACGCTACAAAATGTGCAGTCTACTTCTGATTCACCACCAAAGGTGTTTAGAAATACCAAGAAACATTCTATGATCACCCCACCTCCCAAACCCAAACGATCCTTCCTAACTAAGACCGATGAACAGGTCATAGGAAGTCAATCCGATATTACACAAACAATAACAACGGGCGATGACACAGATGCTCAAAGGTCTCAACAAGACCATAGTGCTTCAGCTAAACAAAAGAGAGGGACACAAAGCAAGAAGCCGCCATGTCCTCTCCCTCGCAAGAAACCGCCGTCCATCAGACAGACTTAGAACATCCTATATTTTTGTGAACTTTTTTGACTCAAGCTAATGCAGACATGCATTGAGTCAGGGTATAGCAAAGGGGGGGTTGTGATCACGCTTCACGTGCCATTTTTTCGTAAATTCACGACTCAATTGCCCTATACCATTATGACGTAACGGCTTATTTATGAGGGGGACAGAATCGTGAAGAACAATAGAAATTTGAACTAAATCTGCTCTGCTGAGGTTCGCTAGATTTCAAATTGGCTAGTTTCCAGATATTATGTTCATCGATGCTTTTCCCACAATATTTACTGTGTTTGGTGACTTTTATCGCTTTCAGACCGTCTGTAAAATACATTTATTTGGGTAATCCTTTGTGTTGTTGCTGTTTTGTCCCCCTCTAGCGACCATGATCCTTAGCGTTTAAACAATAGATTGTTTTGATGTGACGTCATAGTGGTATAGGGCAATTTCACGCACGTCTTTCTTGCAAATTCACGGATCACGGTTTTATCTAAGTATCTTTTGTTTATGAAGTGTTTTTCACGATCACGCGCCATTTTTGGGCCAAATCACGCGTCACGTGTAACCCCTTTGCTACCCTGTTGAGTCTTTGCAATAGTCGTATACTTTCTCAACTATTTTCAGTTTAGTTAGCATAGTTTTTCCTTAGAATAGCAAATATCATAGTTAATAGAAAAGAACATTCCAGTAATTACGCTCTTCGTGGTTTTGAATTAGAGCGAGTCGGATCAATTTTGTGAATACAAATATCAGTACAATTGAATATAATTTAATACGGCACGACAAGTTGTCTCGAGTATCACCCAGTCACAGAGAAATAAAGATTGAATTAACTTGCAGTCCGAGTATAAAAATATTGTTCCTTTCGTAATCGTTACATTGAATTTTGTGAGAAAAGATCGATGTTGGTAATAGCATATCAGATAATTCATAGACGCATGATAATGTTAAAATTATAGTGGGCTCCACTTTATCCACATGCATACAGTTCCAGTTAACAATGACCCATAAATCAATTACTATTATAGTCCAAGGCATATACAGTCATTCTCAATAAGGTTGTCCAGATGAAAAGACTACAATAAAGTCACGTGATTCATTATGTTTTCAATTTCCTCTCGTGGAATTTCAATTTGAGATGCAAAAGTACACGGCATTGTGAGAACTGAATGTAATGGCGCTGGTATCAACTCGCAGTTCCGCGCGCAGGAATTGAATACATAATGCATCACGTGGCTTTATTGTAGTATTGTAGTCTTTTCATCTGGACAACCTTTTTGAGAATGACTGTATATCAATCTTTGTACAGTAAAATAACTATTGCATAACGCGCATTAAAGCCGGATACGAAACGTGAATTATAGGTTCGCTAGGAAAGTAGTAAATCAGAATCTGCAGTGTCGCCCTAGCTGGCGCAAAATATCGCTACATATTCCGCAGTACATAGTCCCTTGGAAGACAAAGTATTTTTGCATATTATGTCAAAACCTTCAAACCTCGGTTGCATCATAACTATAGTCCATTAGAAGACATAAAGTCTATATGTAATATGTTATAAAGGAACGAAACACACTATACATTCTGGAACCTGAAATATATAGTCCCTTCAAAATATAGCTGGTATAAGACATTTTGCGCATTGACGGAGACGTTTACATGAATTCATGTAATCGTATTATCTTATAAAGGAACGAATTAATCATGTTCATTGCCAAGGACAGGGACAAGAGTACACATTCATTGATTCGTCTACCATGTGGTCAGCAGTCGTTACATACTGCGCGCAATGGAGTCTGGGAAATGTCTGTTCGCGAAGGAGTCTGGGAAGGCGAGGACAAACTGGGACCGAATCTGAGAACATCCCATTATTTCATCAGCATTCCCTTCCCTTCCCCCCATGGGATGCAACATGTCAATGACTTCTGCGTGGGTCTGACAAAGATAGGGATTCAAGGTATTTAATATTTTACAAGTATCAGCGAGTGGTTCAGCAGTGTTTGATGGTATGGAATTAGGTGATGCACCGTGTGGTATGGAGTTATAAAAAGAGATGCATAATTTAGTTCATGAGTACTTCCATCTGGACTAGTCGTGCGTTGGTGTCCCCTGGCATGCGATATGGAATGAGACCAGCAAACGTAATCAGAGCTCGTGCCTGACGACGTAGAATCTCACGGAACTGAAAGAAAAGGGATAACAATGGAAATAAGTAAACGAGCAAGTAAACGAACCAGCGAGCCAGTCAGCGAGCCAGCCAGCGAGCCAGCCAGCGAGCCAGCCAGCGAGCCAGCCAGTCAGCCCAGACAGCGAGCAGCCAGCAATCAGCCAGACAGCGAGCCAGCCAGCCAGCGAGCCACACAGCAAGCTAGACAGCCAGCCAGCCAGCCAATCAGCCAGCCAGCGAGCGAGCCAGCCAGCAAGCTAGACAGCCAGCTAGCCAGTCAGGAAGTTAGAAATAAGAGAAGAAGGATTAGGAGGATGGTTTGACGAGTCTTACCCTTTCTTGGCCTCCATCATCACGTCTTCTGTCGATTAATGGACTTTGACCACTTGACCTGTGAGATAAACCAGAACAAGTGAAACACAAGTAAACTAAATGGATGGAAGATGGACTGACTTCTCTGCACTAACAAAGTGCACTCAGAGTGGCGTTGAAAGATCAAGTAGTGACATTCATACCTCGTCGTTTTGTACTTTGCAAAAAGTATGTTCATCGACGCTAGCAACACATCAGGAAGACATCTTCGTATCTGCAGAAAATGACCTCTCTCTCAAAAATGTGCAACCATAGTACCTCCCTGCTAGTACCTGTACTACCTAGCAACTGTGCTACCTAGCAACTGTGCTACCTAGTACTGTACTACCTAGGAATTGTGTTACCTAGCAACTGTGCTACCTAGCAACTGTTACCTTAATACCTCCCTGCTAGTACCTGTGCTACCTAGCAACTGTGCTACCTTAATACCTCCCTGCTAGTACCTGTGCTACCTAGCAACTGTGCTACCTAGCAACTGTGCTACCTTAATACCTCCCTGCTAATACCTGTGCTACCTAGGAACTGTGCTACCTAGCAACTGTGCTACCTTAATACCTCCCTGCTAGTACCTGTGCTACCTAGCAACTGTGCTACCTAGCAACTGTGCTACCTTAATACCTCCCTGCTAGTACCTGTGCTAGTACCTGTGCTACCTAGCAACTGTGCTACCTAGCAACTGTGCTACCTTAATACCTCCCTGCTAGTACCTGTGCTACCTAGCAACTGTGCTACCTTAATACCTCCCTGCTAGTACCTGTGCTACCTAGCAACTGTGCTACCTTAATACCTCCCTGCTAGTACCTGTGCTATCTAGTAGTACTTGTGTTACCTCTGCTACCTTAATACCTCCCTGCTAGTACCTGTGCTATCTAGTAGTACTTGTGTTACCTCTGCTACCTTAATACCTCCCTGCTAGTACCTGTGCTATCTAGTAGTACTTGTGTTACCTCTGCTACCTTAATACCTCCCTGCTAGTACCTGTGCTATCTAGTAGTACTTGTGTTACCTCTGCTACCTAGTAGTAACTCTGCTACCTATTGGTACCTGTGCTACCTACATTTGTAGTACCTTTTTCTTGTGGCTTCTAGAATTCTTATATTAGAAGAATGAATGGGCAATGCATGTAGTGTGTTACCTCATCGTTGTATTGTCTAAAAGCTGCTACTCTCTCTTCAACCGTCTCACTACTAAAGGGAACAAGCTTCAACTTTTGCATCATCTGGCGAGAGAGAAAATGATGATATAAAGATAAAACAATCAAATGTGTACATATAAATAAAGGGCTCTGTTTTTTTCTGTTGAGTCCTTCTGTCATTCTATACATGTACTTACGTCAAGTGCAGTGTCTAACTGGTTGGCATGGTACAAGTCAAAGAACTGCATTAAGTCAAGTAGCAAGTAGAAGGTGCTGATACGACTCTGGCTGGCATTATGGCCCAGTTGACGGTACCTACAAAACATGCAATCACATTCATGTAAGGAATCGAAGTAGTGTTTGTACAATTTTTTGCAAATTTTGTAAGTTTTTTAAATAAACCATTATTATTATTAGGCGCTAAGGTGTTGTATTCATTGAAGTAGAAGTTGCAAAGATCGGCTACTATTGTGATTGTGATTAATGTTTGCCATCACCCATTGCAAGATGCAATAGCTGAAGGCTTTTGAAATAGATGCCACTGTACCAACCTGTCTGCAATGGTTACGGCAAGATTCTGAAACCTATCACGGGGAGACTGGGCACCACCAGGTGTCGACACGACCTATAGGAGTTTGAACATATTAATGACTGATCAATTCATTGAACATATGAAATCATCCTCTTGACCTGCAGTCATTTTGCCACTGTTCACATTACTATGTGACCACTTGAGACAAAAGTTGCAACTGCAATAGACTTCTGTCAATCATAAACATCAAATATGCTGAATGCTGCTTCTTTGATGTCTAGTGTCTTGATGAAAGTTGTGACTGGTAAGTTTGCAATAGACTTCCGTCAATCATAAACAACAAATATGCTGAATACTGCTTCTTTTATATCCTCTTTTATAAACTACAAGTCATGGTGTTTGTCTTGGGTATGGTCACGGCACGAACCATACCATAACTAAGTACTTCCCACTTGTACGAAAACAACTCTAATGGCAACAGGAAACAAACTTTACCTGACTCAGTAGCTTATTCAGAATTTCAATGGCTTTTTCATTATTCTGAAAGAATTAGAAAGGTCATTAAGTACATATTATTATTAAGCAGATAGATTTTATCGTTCATACCAACCTTAGCTAAGTCATACAGTTTGATTGCTTCTTCAAACAGACCTTTCTCGTCACTATCCTTAGCTACAAGCTCAATGATGCGCTGTGTGTCGTTTTTGTTCTTTTGGAACTTGTCGATGCAACCAGGCTGTTAAGTAAACAAACAATTTATTGCAATACTGATGAACGACAAAAATCAGTGATAAAAGTGACGTTTCGACATCACAATACCTTGCGAGTTCCATCAGGCTCTAGACGTCCCAGTAGCATTTCAAACTGGATGGAAGGAGAAATAAAAATGGAGCAGTTTTATGAACAGTTTCACTTGGTTTGAAGTTTACAATAAACATCAGAGTATTTAACTAAAACATGTACCATGTTTTTTAACATGAAATACATTATGTAAAATGGTTAAAATAATAAATAACATTTGAATTTATAAAACGCACAAAATTGCAACAACAAACACCAGCTTACTATTTATTGATATAAAAAATGTCAGAACTAGAGGTTCCTGGAGATGCGCGACACTGTACTTTTTAGATAAAACAATGGTAACAAATTTCTTTAAAGTGTCAAATGTATTTTTAACAGACGTTTCGGGCATACATTTGACACTTTGAAGAAATGTGTTACCATTGTTTTACAATTGATTGATTTCCAGTTGAAGAGCTGTTCGCACATCTGTCACTCCTGTACCAACCTACTTAGCACACAATTAAACTATATCCCTAACACATGTATTAACTATCCCCTAACACATACATGTACAGTACACACATGTACTAAAGACAACTTCCATTGTACATAGATGGACAAGACTTTCTCTTGTCACTGTGCTTCAGACAACTAAACTACATTTTGTACATAGAAGTGTAATGCTAGTGTACTATTCTCACCTCTCTTGTTTCCAGGACCAATTCACTAACACAAGACATAAAGAGATCTTCTCCATGGGGTCGTTTGATGCCCCTATTATTACATAACAGATGCTATGAACAATTTCTTCAAGGAATAATAATCAATTTATGAACCAGTAAATGTAACTGATGTATTCAACCAGCTACTGGGAAGAATGAGCCTAAATTCTGAATGTAAAAGTACACATCTACATGTAACTTGAATTGCTACTCAAAAACATGATTAGTGTACATTAATGAAGTGCCGTATTGTGACTGATTAACTGATTGTTTGATTAACTGACTGATTAACTGATTGATTGATTGATTGACTGACTGATATATTTATTGATTGATTGTCAGATTGGAAATAAAAAAAACATATATTTACCTCAGAAGGTAAAAGTACTGCAAAGCTTCTCTAGGATCTGTCATCTCAAACTTGCGTGTGTAAGTCATGATAAGATGAGCAAAGTTTAATCTTCTTCCTGGTGGTGGATCGCTGGCTTCTACGGTCACTAAATGAGTGGTATATCATACATGGTCACATGATACAGATAATCAAGAGTCTAAGAATCTGGTACAATGTACTACTACTACTACTACTACTACTACTACTACTACTACTACTACTACTACTACTACTACTACTACTACTACTACTACTACTACTACTACTGCTACTGCTACTGCTACTGCTGCTGCTGCTGCTGCTGCTACTGCTGCTGCTGCTACTACTAATACTTACAGAGCTGTGCTTGTATAGATTCTGAGGTTGCTAGAAGACCCATTTCATATAGAGATATAGCAAAATGGACAGCATGGCTTCTGAAAAATTCTACTCTTGATAAGAACTCAATGGCCTAACAATAAACAATCAGAGAATCATCAAACTAAGAAAAAAGGCACATTGAATAAATTCAAGAACAGCTGAAATGTTATCAGTAATATGTTGTATACATGTACATGTAGTTAAAGAGGCAGAGCTTAGAGTACTTTTGCTCCACACTTACAGCTTCAAATTGTCCAGTAAGAAAGAGAACTTGGAAGTACAAGAAAGGCTGCTGATAGGCACCAAAATGTGCTTCACCTACAAGATGGAAAACCTCTCAGTTTGTTCATAATATCAGTGCGTGCATGCAATGATGAGGAGGAATAGGTTTTATGAATGGGGAAATTGGGAAATGGTAAGGATGGAATGAAGGAAGGGAAAGAGAAGAGCAGGGGAGATGTAAGCGTGATCTTACCAAACTGTTCAAGCAACAGAGTTTGTAACTGAAATAGTGTCATTTCATCTTGTGAGCCACCATCTTGATCTATACTTGCAAGACTCAACTGTTATGACAAAACATGAGTTACATGTACATGTATGTAGAGCTTTGTCCAGATATAAAGCAGTATATGAACATGAATGCCTTTAGGGCAATGTATGTACATTGTATACCAAATGGTTGAGCACACAATAATAGGTACCAGTAACCATACCTTTAGCCACAAGTAATCATCTGTTTTAGTGGCAATTTCCTGGTGATTGTCGGCCAAGTCACAATGACCAATCAAACAATACACAGCCCTAAACAAACAACAAGCAACACCTGTTTTAGTGAATATAACTGATAAATAAATGCACCTATCGATGTAATGAACTTGTACTTGTAGACACCACTACAACATGTAGCTTAAACACAACCAGTGGAATAAACACATGTTTGCTTCACTGGACCAAACCAGAGTTTTCCTTGGAACACAGGCTACAGTTGTATGCAAACAACAGCAGACAATTTGTACAACACTCCAGCATTTACCTTTTGAAAGGATCATGACTTGTGCGAATAGATCGTTTGTATTGTAAGCGAACTTTACTTTCAGTACTGGGACTCAATCTTTTAAAAGACATGAATAGTAATGATCTTACATTTGCCACCTTTTATTATTATTATTATTATTATTAATTAGGATCATGACTTTATGCGATTATTATAGATCGTTTTATATTATTATAAGCGAACTTTACTTTATTATAGTAATGGAGGAATAATATTATTATTATTATTATTATTAAATTATTATTATTATTATTGATTATTATTATTATCATTACTATTATTATTGTTATTGTTATTATTATATTATTATTATTATTATTTATTATTATTATTATTAAGGTGCTTCAAAACAAATTACAAATGACATTTGTATTATTATTATTGTACTTTGTTATTATATTATTATTGTTATTATTATTATTATTATTATTATTATTATTATTACTATTATTACTATAAATAAATCTCACATTTTTCTATCTCTTATGTAATTTGTTTTGAGGAATAAAGTCAATTATTATTATTGTTTCATTATTATTGGTTTATTATTTTTTATTATTATTAGGGCATATTTGTTTTCCTTGCATAATCTACTTCCTATTTATTAACTTTGTCAGTGCTATTCATCAATCTACAATGTAGATAGCCAAAATGCGAATTTTTTAGGGCATATTTGTTTTCCATAACCTACAAACGTTTTGAATTAAACGAGTGGAGAAAATTCAACCACGACATAGTGATAGATACATGTACATGGACATTGAGCAAATTGAATGACAATGAACATTGCATTGAACATGCAACATAAACTGTTATCAACTATGATTATTGATTGAGTGGGAAACCTGGAATCGAAGACATCTATTCAACCAATCACGGCGCGTAACCAATCAGAATGACACGGCACCGTGCGACACGGACTGCAACTTCATTGTACTTCCCACTAATATAAAAAGTTGACTCTATTCAACTCACCGTCTTTCTTTACTGTGGATGTACTCTTTGAAAAACTCTCTAAACTCACTAAGGTACTGCCTGCAGGTTAAAGAAGTAAAAATTTCCAATATAAAATTCAAGGCTGTCAAAATCAGCCAGCAACCAGAGCATTTGCCTGGCTATTCTGAACACTGTGTGTGCTATTACAATGCTAAAGTACATTATGCCTCTTGCTGCTTTGATGCTAGTTGAGCCACCTACATGTACATGTACTTTTTAGCTAGTACCTGCTACTCACAAATACATATAGTGGCAACCCTGAGAAATGTTTGATAGACTTACGGCACATAATCTAAGGCTTGCATGGCTGCTTCAGGGTCACCACATCTCATACAGTAGTAAATCAATGGCCACACTGGAGTCCCATCGATATCTCCATCCTGGGTAAAGAATAAGCAACTCATTAACATTATTTAGTCTTTCACTTCAAGTCATCAGAGGTAGACAGATTTTGTACAACTGTGAAAAACTTATGGCACAACACACTGTGACGTTATAGGGTTTTGAACAAATCCCTGCCAAAAACTGTCTCAGAGTCTCGAATTTTGAAAACAAAGGAAATCTGTGAAAAAGCGTCTCGGGCTCGCAAAAATATGCCTTGTCTTGGAGTCTCGTAAAGTCTCGTATTGACCATTCGACACCCCTCGTTATACATGTATGTGTAAGCAGAAGGACAACAATGTTGAGGATGACAAAGATCAAGCATAGAGGTTTAATTGTTTATTGTTTGAATTGTTTCTCTTGTCGTATTTCACTACATTTGGATGTCTCATTTTCAACTAACCTCTAGTCCTTGAAAAGCATGAGAAAGTTTGACTTTCAAAAAGCTTTTGATGAGGTTTAATGTCCCAGGTATTCCACCCAGACGTGACTGATGTAGATTATCGTAAACCGTCTCTTGAACAAAGTTCTTATATCTGAAACAAAAATGTTTGAATGAAACTGGGATATAAAATCTTTGGTAATATTATTGTTAAATAATGTTTTCTGTTCTCTTCTGTGACAAAAAATCAACTGAAGTTGTATTTTACCTTCCCTCAAAGAAATGTCTTGCCTTTGCCAAAAACTTAACTTGAAAATCAGGTGAGCACCTACAAAGTTGTAAAATAAGAGGATTGAAAATGTGCACATTAAAAAAAAACTTGTGTTCAAAATAGTTGTCATTTTACCTCATCTTTTGTGGCTTCCCTGAAGCAATTTCTAAATCTTTTAAATCCTCAATGAATTCCCATATATCAATAATGTTCTGGAAAAGGAAACTATACTTCATTAAGCACTTCTAACACACTAATAACAGCAACACAACAATAGCTATTCTTATTGACATGATATTAAATCATAGTATGATTTATCATCAATAATAATAATATTTTATTACTTATAGAGCCCTATTTACAATATCATCACCATCAACACTGACTGTTAAGAAAAATACACCCCAAGAATCACTTCAACAACAACAGCAATATCATCACTATCATCATCATCAGTCACAATCATTGCCATCAATAGTCATCACCATCACCAATCAGTCACATCATCATCATCATAATCGCCATCATAACAGTCATCATCATAATCACTGACATCAATATAATAGTCAATGATAGTCAATCTCATCATCATATCAATATTAATCATAGTCATCATCATCATCATCAACTCTCAATCATTGCCATCAATTGTCATCACTATTACCAATCATCATCATCATGTTCTCCTCAATGGTAACTCCCATCATCATATCAAAGACATCATCATCATGATCACCAATGACCATCATAACAATGACCATCATAACAATCATCATCATAATCACTCACATCAATAGTTACTCCCATCATCACATCATATCAAAGACATCATCATCATGATCACCAATGACCATCATAACAATCATCATCATAATCACTCACATCAATAGTTACTCCCATCATCACATCATATCATAGTCATCATCATCATGATCTACATTTGTCATAAAATATCTGCATTCTTGGTACACACCTTGTTGTCAATCTTGTCTGCAATCTCAAGAAACCCTCTTATAATATCATGCTGGTTACCCTGAAGTGTGACTTCATTGTGAATATAAACCTGCAAACATATTTAACAATTATGAATACAAAGCATCTAATGACAACAATATCATTATTCTTACTTGTTTTGCATATGCGAGTTCCATGGCGTCCAGAGCACTACGACCCTGGATGTTGAGAGAACTAGTGGAAAACACCTACAATACAGGCAGAGAAAATCAATATTTTTTAAAATTTTAAATTCAGATCATTTTGGTGAGACTGTTCATATTTCTTTCTTGCTACCCCTTCTAGCTAAATTACGGAGTTATACATGCTAAATAACATCATTTACCTCTGGTTCTGAGGGGAAGTCCAGTGTTTCCTGACCAGCTCCAAGAAGAGAATTCAGAATTTTTTCCTTTTCTTTTTCCCATTCGTTTTCCATGCAACTCCATTGATGTTGCTCTGATCGACTGAAAGTCTATACAGCAGAATCAAACAATCTTGCATTTAGAGAAGGTGTATTGATGAACAAGCTCTTAGTAATGTCAGCCATGCCAGGTGTCTGGTGTAATGGGGACAGGAACATGGGCTCAAAAATGTAGAGCTGGTAATCATGCCTAATTATTGAAGGGCTCCTCACAAGAACGGATAAGTGACTTGAGATCAAAATCTAAATTCTCCTCGAGATTCTTTGAATTTCAAAGGAGAATTTGGGTTTTGATCACGAGTCACTTACTCTGTTCTTGCAGGGACCCCTTCAAGTATTTATGAACTGAATTCTTGGATTTTATAGTTGACTTACATTATTTTTGGCTTCTTCAATGGCTGCTAGTATTGAATTTTCTCTTTCATTTCGTAAGAAGCCCTATCAAAAGGATGCACAATTTACAGAAAAGTCCTTTTTGGTTAAGGCCCATTTTCATCTGAGATATACTGCGGCTACATTTGTTTTGAAAAGCAATCATAATATGGACCTGTCCATCTTCACTGGGCATTATTCTTAGCATGCCATTCGCCGTGTCATACACTGTATACACAACTGTATGTGTTTGCATGTGAAGTTTTAGTAGCTTGCATTTATTTTAAGTCTTCACCAAGAAAGGAATGTATGCGAAGCGCATCTCAGAAAAATGGACCTTTAATTTTGTTAGCACAAACATGTACAATGAACTCCATATCTGTCACTTTCTTGTACAAGTTATTGATTTACCTGTATATCTGTCTCTCGAACAGGTTCCAGGGGTTCAAAAGTCTTAGTTGTGTCTAGTTGGTCTAGTTTTTCTGATAGCTTGGGAACATCAAAGCCTTTAGATCCTAGTAGTATTGACCTAGATGACAGAATATTAAAAGTCAACATACAACCTACTAAACTCATAAACCACAGGAAGACCAAAGTAGCAATCAGATGTTGCCTGAGCAGAGAGGAACAGGCATTTAAATATCCACCCTCCCTAATTTTGAGGGCATTTTTCTCCCTCCTCCCTTTTTTTTCAGTCGTTTCTCCCACCTTCCTCTATATTATTAGCCATTTCTCCCTCCTTCCTCTATATTATTAGCCATTTCTCCCTCCTTCCTCTATATTATTAGCCATTTCTCCCTCCTTCCTCTATATTATTAGCCATTTCTCCCTCCTCCTTCCTCTATATTATTAGCCATTTCTCCCTCCTTCCTCTATATTATTAGCCATTTCTCCCTCCTTCCTCTATATTATTAGCCATTTCTCCCTCCTTCCTCTATATTATTAGCCATTTCTCCCTCCTTCCTCTATATTATTAGCCATTTCTCCCTCCTTCCTCTATATTATTAGCCATTTCTCCCTCCTTCCTCTATATTATTAGCCATTTCTCCCTCCTTCCTCTATATTATTAGCCATTTCTCCCTCCTTCCTCTATATTATTAGCCATTTCTCCCTCCTTCCTCTATATTATTAGCCATTTCTCCCTCCTTCCTCTATATTATTAGCCATTTCTCCCTCCTCCCTGATCCATTCCTCTCCACTCTTGCCTGTCTGAGTAGGCTGGATGGTAAAACGGTGTTGTACGTGGGTGGTAGCATGGATCAAAAGAATTGGTTTTCATCCATTTTAGGAAGGTGGGAGGATGGCTGATAGACGTTGGTCACGTGATTTGTCAATTGTCAGAATTGAGGACTTCTGACTGCTGACAAAAACATATGACAGGTAGCTTAAATAAACTATTTTGCTCTAGAGTTTTGAAAGACCAGTTTTATTAACAAACCAAGAGAGGTCAGCTTGAGCAAGATTTCAACTGTCACAACTAGACTGTAGACACAAGTCGCCAAGTACAGTCTGTTTACAGTTTAATTTTGTACTTACGCTTTAACATCAGCACTATCGCCCACTGTACCAGTGGTTCTCGACCACAGCCTTGTTCCCGCTTCAGCCAACTGATGAAGATTAAGGTCTATTCGCGGTAAATCTCCACCAGTGTCCATGTCAGCCGTCAGTTGTTCGGCTTGTTGCAACAAGTCACCAAACGTCGAAGACATTTTGACGGTTTCTTCTCTCAAAACGACGATAAATATCAACGAAAATACAACACAAAGCTACCAAGGCTTGGCAGCGTCTTCTCCCTGTTGAGTTTTTTGTCAGATTTCTTTACGTTTCAGTGTTTTTAATTATCGCAAAGAGTTCATTTTGTTCATAAAACCCGCCATCTTGTGCCATGTGAATCGAAGCCCTTATGAGCATGCGCAGTTCCAGGTATGCAGACAAGACATTCTCGTACCCAGAGCACCTCGGTCGGTCGTTCCTTCTCCCGTCAGGTGCTCTGGGTACGAGAATGGCAGACAAGACTGACCACAGGTAACCCATAAAACTTTAGCATCCGGCAAAATAAAGACCATTTTAATAAATCCCACAATGCATGATTTTCCGCGCTTGACGTCAAATTAATTCTTTTGAATTCCATTCATTTTCCTTCATTGTTTTCAGTCTTTGTATATTTTGAATGGAATTCAAAAGAATAAGTTTGACGTCAAGCGCGGAAAATCATGCATTGTGACAGGAGATTGTGGTTATTAAAAGGGTCTATACATTGGAGTAATTTGGAGAAGGGAGTAAAGAAATGGAATGAATGGGAAATCTAGGGCTCTGTTTTTCTTTCTCTCCCTTTCTGTGGAAGGCCCGACTCTAAAAATGTCGCCGTCGTCTCCCGATTTTGCAACCTCGTCCCCAGGGCCATCCGCGTGTTAGCCCTGGGGACTTGGTTGCCGATTTCATAGTTTCCCAGAATTCTTCAGGATTCTGCGCGCGGAAACGAGATCAGGGTACAAAATAGATCGAAAATATTAAGAGAGAATGAAGAAATTCAGTAGAAAACTTAGACTTTTAAAAGTTAAAAGTGCGTAAGAAGAATTACAAAGATAGATGCTAATTCTCAAGCAAAGAAAGTAGTTTTTTTCTGTTCTTGATTAGCTACAGTAGTCACATTATTCTCAATACACGATCAATTCTCTGATCAATTCCTAAATATCAGTTCCCCCTGACCTCGCTTGCGCGCGCAGAATCATGAAGCATTCTGGGAAATTACGAAAAGGTCCTATTATTATTGGACAAGGTTGAGCAAAATATCGTGATTTGTCGACAGTGGCGAGCAGAATAATTATTTGCCGATGCCGAAGGCAGAGGCAAATAATTATCTGCGAGCGATTGACAAAATCACGATATTTTGCAAAGACCGAGTTCAATAATTGTTTTATCATTCACGTTATTTTCTCTCACCTAAAGCAACAGCTCTGGAAAAAATCGAGCTGCCATTGTCGAGGAGAACGCAAACACTTATTCGTAGGAAGTTATCTGCAGTGACGTAGTCGTCTCTCGACCAATGAAAATCCCGGAGAAAATAATGTGAATGATAAACTTTATTATCTATACGACGCGATACGACGCGATACGACGCACGGTTTTCGAGTGCAAATACAAGCAAAATATCGTGATTTGTTAGTGGCGAGGTGGCGAGCTATCAGTTATTTGCCGATGCCGTCCGTTTATCATTCGACTTATTTCTATCCGCAGTTTTGATTGGCTGAAAGACCTGCAAATAACTGCGTACAAATAACAGTCTGAGCATGCGCAGTGAAGATTAAGCAATGTTCGCTGCAAATAACGGTCTGAGCATGCGCACTATTGATCATTCAGTGTAAACGTAGCAGCTCGTTTTCTCGAGCTGTCCACGGTGGGCATAAATGACCCTAAAATCGCTCACTCAAAACGTCCTCTTTTTCCAAAATCATTAATATTTTCAAAAGTCTTCCATGAAATGAAATAAAAATTTCAGAGTTTCTTTATTAAAGGTAGTGTGGCATTTCAAACTATTCGTTGGTAAAATCTGACGCAATGATGACGTCATAATAAAAAGTTACAATTGCTGTGAAAATTTAGTTTAAACACAATGATAAAATAAAGTGCATATTTTGAAAGAGAATAACATCTTGTGCACTTCGGTGAACTTTTCATAATGTTCTGATTATTAGAACCTGAGTTATAAGGGATTTAGTGTTTCGGTAAAATAAAAAAACAGTTTGAAGGGAGAGAAATCCGTAAAATGACTTTATTTACATTTATTATTGTTATAGAAGTATTTTAATTCTACACAGTGGCGGATTTTTATGTTCATTAACTCTCTTAGAGATATTTTAAAATATATGTGACGTCATAATGACGTGTTAACTTTTTAAATTGTTTTTAAAATATTATTTGAACTACTTACGCTCAAAAAAATCAAAATTCTAAAACCAACAAAATGTCCGCATGTCATAGTTCTTCCAATACGCTAAGTATGGGGCTAAAATGTTGTCAAGCAAAAAAGTTTTGCCAAGCGATGTATTTTACCGATGGTTTTGTATGAATTATTTCCCGCCAAATTTTCCCGGGAAAAAAATATCATGTTAAAAATATTCATAACTCTGGTTGCCTTCGTCCAATTTCTAAACGGTTTTCGATTTTAGGCTAGTTATCACGAGAACAACGAAGTAACATCAATTTTGCGATTTTCCAAAAAATTCATATGAGCGATTTTCGAGCCATTTATGCCCACCGTGGTCAGAAGAAGAGCTCGAGATTGACAATGTTTTAGTTATAAAAACAAGCATAAAAATAAAAAAGCGACTAATGAGTCGAATGATAAAACAATTATTGAACTCGGTTATCGCAAAATATCGTGATTTGTCAGTGTCTCGCTATCAGTTATTTACGGACGGCATCGGCAAATAACTGATAGCTCGCCACTCAGTCTGGGAGCCGAAATGTCACTAAGGTTCCGCGAGACTTTCGAATTCGTGCTGAAAGCAAGCCACCGGTCTAGAAGTGTTCATTGGAGCCTAATAAACATGAAAAGCTGTGATGGCAACTTTGTAACTTGCTAAGAGGGGATTTATAGCGGTTCGAAATTATGACGTATATAGACCAGCATGGAAACGAGGCTGGTGAATGAAAATCCTTATAGCTTACATAAACTCCTCTCGTTCTTGTGCAAAGGAAAAATCGACTTGGACTTCCATGGATTAAGACTGATATCAATATCAAGTCCTCGCGTCTTCCATTAATTTGGCCGCCATTTTATTTTTCAATTTGAAAATTCAGTCGGAAATTTGCCGGCATATCTAAAAACAGCACAATTTAATTGTGCAAATGATGTCGTACGAACCTATTACTAGAGGAAGGCTCCTAGTAATGGGCTCCTGGTAAAGTGAAGTGAGATGGAAGGAATATTTGCGTTATTGGGGGTTGATGACTAGAAAATTATTCAAAAACTTGTTATTATTAAAATGGTATAGTTTACAAGATCAGTAATTTGTGAATCATCAATTTTTTCCCGTTTCACTTATTTATTTAGTTTTTCCATTGTTACCTAAAAAAGATGGTAGAATGTAGCCTTTCATTTCTCAGATGAGTTACTTCCAGTATAAATAACATATAGCAGTTTTACAAATTAACAAGCAGTATTCAGTAAAAAAGGTTCATGCATGCCAACATAAATTGCAATTCTCTCATCCACTTCCTTGGGATTCCATGTCAGTCTTAAGTGCTTCCTGCCACTGTAGCCAACCACCAGTAAAGTTGTGTGTCCTGTTAAATATTTTTCCAAAAATATTCAAAATCACCAATGGTTTCAAAGCAGTTTATGGCATTGTGGGGTGATTGGGAATTAATATCACAAGCTTGGATAAATTTGTTTTTATAAGTGCAAAAAGATCGCAGGCTCAGAATCGAGCAATACCGGTTTGACTGGTACCACTGGTACGTACCTTTCATAACCAAGTTCCTGTATCATTTCGATGGCTTTTTGCGCTCTCCTGCCAGATTTACAGTGAAACGTGATGTTTTCTTCATCTATTCCTGGCTTGGGTACTTTGAATGTTTTTTCAAATTCATCAGGTGTCAAACTGAATGCATCTCTGACTTCATCAACTGAAAAGTGACCGTAAAATTACTGAGAACGTGCTGATTGGTAACGTTGGCAACTTGCGTCACGCAACGGCTGAAGCGTGATCGACGTTGATACGTACGGAAGCCCAGGAGGGCTACTGGTGGTCTTCGTTTCCGGTTTTGGTGTTTGGTTTTCGGTTTTTGTTTTTTCGAGTTTGTTTTTCGTTTTTTGCTTTTTGTTTTTGCTTTTTTGCTTTTTGCTTTTCGTTTTGCTTTTCGTTTTCCAAAAGTAAAAACAAAAACCGAAAACCAAACACCTAAGCCAAAAACGAACTGACCACCAGTGGCCCTCCCGGGCTTCCGTACTGAGATACATTGTACGTGATATGACCTATTCCAATAAACGTCAGTCATGATCTGAAATGGTTAATCTGGGACCGTGAGGAATTGTGGGAAAAGAGCGGAAAACAACGACTTATGGAACCAGTCTAAAATCGGATCCATAATTTAGCTCAAAATCATATTTGGTTTCCATTTGTTGGGTCTTCTGACTTTTATTTTTAAGTTTTCTGATTTTTTATGTTGATTGACAGAAGTGAAAAACCAAATTACAAGCCACTGCTTAAATGTCAGTGAGTTCGCATAATATTGAGAATCGCAGTAAGCAGTTTGGCGCTGGAAAACAAAAAACAATTCACTGCCTTTCCAATTTGGGATTTCCCGATATTGTATGAAGTGTCAGATTTAAAAGATTATTTCTTGGATAATTAAGCATGGCGACGAAATAAAGCCAACGAACAATCGTTCCTTTACAATGGGCTACTATCGGGGCTACTATGGTCCTATGGTGCGCGTGGTGTTAAATACACCATTCGGTCCAGTGAGCAATTGAAGGCTAGCTGCACAGAACGCAAAGGGTGGTTAACCATTTGGGTTGACCCTCATTCAGCTTTTTGCCAGGGCAGACAGGAAGCGAAGTGCTACGTCTGTCCGCGGTCCATCTTCGAAGAAAGCACATGTTGCGGATTCTGTAGCCGGGGAAGCGTGGTGCATGTTTTTGTAGCAACCACAATAGTGAAGAGGAAGCCTCCACAAGCTCCATTCTTACGGGGGAGGACAAGGACAGCCGCTTCAACTGCTACATCAGTAACAGCTTCAAGCAGTTCGAAGACGCCGGCCAGCAGCAGGAATGCCAACAGATGCTGAAAAGACGGTATGCTTATCTTCTATTTATTTTCAGCCTTGTTGGACATCATGGCCAATTTTGCGGGTTTAATACCTCAAGCGGGTTGTAAGAAAGCGACCCACCGAGTCATGAATCAGCTGCAAATCTAACAGGTCATGCCGTTAAAAATGTATGTCTTATTATTATTACGGAGCTTAAGCACCAGGACGACCACTTGAGGACGACGAAGTTGAAATAAAGTGCTTTTTGTCTATTGTTTTCATGTGTGTTTTTCACTAACTTTGCGCGCCGGACCGTTTGGCGAACGACATCATGCTTTTTGTGTCTCTTGATCGAAAACAAATATCTACACAAACAGCCAAGTGACGTCCTCGTTCTCTCTGCATCAAACGGGCTCTGGCATTATTCTGCACGCTAATGTTCGTGACCGGCAAGCGAAGTTTATACCCATAATTCCTCACGGTACCAGATATCAGATCATCCGTGATGAACGTTTACTGGACCCAATGTATAAAGTGAATCTAGTCAGTGTCATTACTGTATACTTTATAATCGGTACGTACGTGGGATATTTGTAGCTCCGGGTATTTTCCCAGTTTCTTCTATTTCTTTTCGAGTGCGGACATCAAATAGTTGAATATTACTCTTTGCAATAAGCTTTTTCAGGCATGGAAGCGAAACAACGCTATCATCATAACATGGCTCATATGCAGTCGAATAGGTCCTCGTTGATGCTGACACTCTAATTCTAGATATTGTAGAACGATGGCTTGACCTGAGAAGAAAGGCTAATGCATTACTTACTCGCCGCGATGCCATTTTGCGATACATGTCAGTCCTTTCAGTGGCACTGACCGTATTTAAGTAGGGCGGTGAATAGCACACGTCATGATGGCGTCATGATGACTTGGCAGTTTTCGAATCTGTAATATACATGAAAACGTGCGCGAATAGACGTACGGAGTGAAAACGCTGGCCCGATTCAAACGTCGATCTTTAGATTTATCAAATGTATTAGAGACAATAATAAATTAATGTTTTATACTACGTTTATCAATTGAGTGAGAAACGATGTACTTTTTGGACCTATGTTTTACCGTTACAACTACAATGTTGTTAGGGGCAACAAAGTATGCTTGTTACGTCACCAATGTTTAGGGCAGAAGGTCGCAGAAACTACACGTACGGCAACAATAACATGCTCGAGGATCCAGCGGTTTTTGACCGCGCTCCGAAGTCACCGGCCGAAACAACCCGCTGGATAAATTACCTGCTATTACGAGTTCTGTGGCGTGATACGAATCTTGATTTTGATTGGCCCTCTTTTTGAGGGTAAAAAAGAGGGCCAATCAAAACTCGACCATAATTTTCAAAGATAGCGTCCATGTTGACGGATGTTTTAAAGAAATGCATAAATTTGCGTGATGCGATCGATCACGTACTCTAGTTTTTCCCCGGGATCGATTTCCTAAAGCCAGAACAGTTCATGGACCTTCATGGTTCTCGAAGCGTTTAATGATCGTTAAAAAAAAAAGGATGATATGTATTTGCACAGCTACCGACAGGATATGGCAAAAGCTTGATATTTTTGCTAGTGATATCCGATCCTTAGCGTTGGTAAATGTGTTGTTTGAATTGGGAGGCCAGAAACGATTTGAAGCTACAAGTACCGCCAACTGAAAGAATACGCACCACGAGTACGGAATACAGAGTTTTCAGCGTATATATCATTATGAACAATCTGGACTTCAGTTATCACTTCATTTTTGACATTTCTTTAGGGTCTGAAATGCGAGCTATACTAAATCCGCTTGAGAGCGTATCACGCCCCAGAACTCGTACTAGTAGGTAATTTATCCAGCGGGTTGTTTCGGCCGGTGACTTCGGAGCGCGGACAAAAACCGCTGGATCCTCGAGCATGCAACAATAATAATCTGAAGACGCTCAATGAGCGTATCAGTCGGACCGGCATTACAGAGCTTGGGCTTCCTGTGGTCTCCAGCTTGGAGAGCGTTGCGTGATGACAATGAACACGGCTGAGACTGAGACTTTCATTTGACATTCAGATTCACTGGATTATATTTTCTTATGCATAGAAGTGAAAACCAACTTGTAAATCACAATGTAGGTAGATCAGACGGACCAATCATGATTTATTTTTGGACCGGTTAGAGCCCCACTGCGAGGGGAGACTAAAAATTACAAATTGAACAAAAAAGAAAATGCATAGCATTTACAACTAAAAATTACATTAAGCACATAAATTGTAAATATTTTAAAAAAGACATGGTTATATAAAGTTCAATTTATAATCGTTTAAATTATTTTCTCTATTTTTTATGAAACTCTTGATGTTTCAGATCGCATTTCCTCTGGTAAACTGTTCCATAATTTAAGTTGTTTAGGTGCATTGTATCAAGTAGCGACCGTACTGGGAGATCAGTCAAATCCTCGCTCTCTTGACCTTGCATGCATGCCTTCCTGCTTTAAATAATGAAGTTTTGAAGTACGATTTTTATGATTCCTCTTGCTTCTGATTTTTTAAACGTGGCCAATAAAATAAACTTCAATCATTATATTTCTCAGAAGTGTGTTTCATTTTATTGTCCAATACCTTAAAATCAACATGAACAATAAACGTATTAAAATACAGTCGAATAAAGTCTATGTCTATGTCGAACCTCCCGTAAGCGACCACCCAAATTGTCAAGCTTTGTGGTCGCTTACGATAGGCGGTCGTTTACGAGAGGTTCCAACTAAGTGCCGTTGACTTGGAACTGAACTTTTGGTCTTTTTTCATTTTCTCTTATCGAAATCGCGAAAATTAAGCATCGCGAAATGATGTCTTAACAAAATGCGAAATGAAGTACGCGCGAAATTAAGTACGAATAAGGTAGTGAGTGGAAAAAAAATCAAATAAAGTACGTAGCGAGTCAGCTTAGCTCAGAGTTCTACAGAGTCATGCAACGAGCGACCAAAGTTCAAATAGATCTACTATTTTAGTTTTGTTTCAGGGATATAATGACTGTGCTCTACATGCAAGGCAAATGTTATACATTGAGGAAATTTGGAGAAGGGAGTAAAATGGAAATGGATGAATGGGAAATCCCCATGTTTTTCTTTCTCTCCCTTTTCTCTATTATGATCGGCTTATCAGATATATTAGACAGTTACACCCACTTGCTCAATATCCATGTACATTTGTACTAATGTTTATTGCATATGAAGCTGGTTTTATAGCATGTTGCAATAAATAACTAAACTATTTTAATGGCTTTTATATAATTTTCCTAAACTGCATTGTAAAAACTGGTAGATCAGAAAAAATGCACATATACATATGTAGCTTGTTACCCAATATATAGACTTTGCCTAGTGCTGGATCAGATCCGATCCGATCATAATAGAACTTTATAGACTTTGTGAACAAAAGTAATGTTGGGGCAGAGTCCCAGTTGAGCATTTTGTCAAACAAAACAAGGCAAATCCTAATACAAATACTGTGAAAGCTGCATCTGAAAGCATTATAACCATAGCCGAGTGGCATGCTTTAAAGCAGGCCATTCTATAAATGGTATATTTATATTACAAGCACATCAAATGATTAAGTCTTGTCATTGGATGGTAAGTTTATAGATGTGTGTATATTAAATTGCATTCAGTCATCCCCCAATCTTCTTCCTCCTTGGCCCCAGATTCCTCTTCCCCATCCTCCTCCACCACCGTCATTTCCATCATCTCGTGGCCGCCTGCTAGAAGGAGCCATGCCAAACCCACTGACTCCACCTTGTCGATTTGGAAGGAACTTGTAACTAAAGAAAGTAATGTATACCATTAAAACATTGTACATGACAACACAAGATACTTTTTGCAAATCAAGATGTTCAATACTTCCCTGGAACGTCTACCCTGGGTACCAGAGGCCAGGCCCCTCTCGGCCTCTGGTACCCTAGTCTCCTTCACAGCCGTCTTTAGTTCTGTCACGCAGTGGGCAGAGAACGCATTGTGTGACGGAACTAAAGACAGCTGTGAAGGAGACTACTGGTACCCAGGGTAGATGTTCAAGGCAATTTACCACCTATCAACACCAGATAAGGGAAACCCTCAACAAGTATTTGTGTGCAAAGGACATTCCTTGAATACTTACAAAAATGAAGGTGTAGTGATTATTCTTGCTCCTCCGAAGTCTTGTGGGTATTTAAACATGAGGAAGAAATAGACGTGTCCAACAAAAATGCCAATCAACTCCATAACGCCACTGTAATAATATAAATAATAATAATAATAAATTATCTAAACTTTCAGTGTGCAATTTTATGTCGTGATGATCTATTACACATTATACAACAATGAAGAAGTTGTATGTAAGAAATAGATGGTAAGAGATTGCAGTACAATAAAACACACAATTTACTGACCCTCCTTGGATGACCATGTTAAAAATAGCCAAGACCCAAGGCAGATACATAGCCTGTAAAGAAATGACAAATACAAAATACAGATTCAATGGAAATGACGTATCATTCAAGCAAGTTTTCTGTGTCCAAGCCCAGAAACTGAGCGAGCTCTAATGTTTTGATTTTTCATGCCGATTTTTCAACTTTTAAAACTATTTAAAACTGACTAAAACTATAATGGCGACCCTAAAGACCCTGGGTCCAAGCCCACGATCCTTTGCACCTATGTTTTGATTTAGTGTTAGCATGCAAATGCTAAAAACTATAATGGCGACCCTAAAAAGCCTGTGTCCAAGCCATAAAATTCGTATGCCTTGCTCTAATATTGTTTTGATTTAGTGTTTACATGCACTCGCCCTACTAAAAGTCATAATGGTGACCCTCATAGCCAACTCGGACTCGGCCCAATGTTGTCCAAGCCCACGATGCCTTGCTCTAATGTTTTGATTTAGTGTTTACATGCACCTGCTAAAACTATAATGGCGACCCTAAAGACCCTGGGTCCAAGCCCACGATGCCTTGCTCTAATGTTTTGATTTTGTGTTTACATGCACCTGCTAAAACTAAATGAGACTTTAAATACAACACAGTACTGTTTTTTGGTCAAGGATGGTTTCAAACTGAAGCCAAATAATTGTTTTGATTTTCCTCAGACCTGGAATCTCTTTCAAATTTCAACTTTTAAAGGCTGTGAAAATATCTTGTGCACAAGGCATCAAGACAACAGACACAGAGTCTTTACATGTACATGTACAACTCTCAATACTGCAATTATTGGAGTTAAAATACTTCATTAATTAAAAGCAACAATGTCTAATTTACCTTGAATTGCATACCAAACCAGAACTGTACAATTGTATCTTTGTTAGTTTGACACCAGATGTACAACACGCTGAGTACAAGAGGGTCCATAAGTAACTATAATAACAACAATAAAATAATTACTGATAAAATAAAGGTACTATATTTACTACTAATGTCCATAGCCCCCTCAGTCGAAACTGGTCTCCCAGGAGGTGGACGGGAAATGTTTGCATGATGCATCATTGACTCTCAGTAGAAGATGGCAACCGACAGATATTCTGCTGTCCATCAAGATGACAGTGTTGTACACAATATTTCTTACCCTTAATGATGCGGCAAATCCAATAATCTACATTAAATGTCAAGGAATACTACACAACTGTTATATAAATGTATTTATTTTAACACATTAGTAGCGACAACTACAGAGAGGAAAAAGGTACTAATAACAAGGAATAAAAAATGAACAAATAAACGAGACAATGAATGAATGAGTGAATGAATGAAACAGCACCATTAATTTGTCAAAGCATAAAGGATACGATTAAAATGAGTCCATTAAAAACCAACATAAATAAGTAATCTGCTGGCCTCCCATCGAAAAGACCTGGGAAATTAGAAACACTTCATTAGATCAGACATAAAATCAGGGTTAGGGTTACCATTGGAGCTCAACTGGAATCTAAGAATATTCTTATATTCTTATTCCCAACCCTTCATTCTCTTTCATTCTCATTATTTCTGTTTCTCATTCTATTGAGCCTACATTGTACATGTAATATACACCTATTTCAATTAAGTCAGTCCCTCAAAAAGGGTGAAAAGTGCAACACTGAAGGATCATGGGAGTTTCTATCTGTAGCCATATTCTTCATAAACGTCTTGTACTAAACAAGAACATTGCGGTGAAGCAAATGCAAGCAACATTCAAAATGAGATGGCCGAATTTTTTGTTGAAATGTCAGGGAATTTGGGTAGAAAGCATACAGTATCTCCCATGATTCTCTGGGGTCGCACCTTTGTGAGTCAAGGGTGACTAACTTAATTGAATTAGGTGTATTCTTGGAGTGCACATTATGTCATAGTCGCCATATTGGTTCCCAACTACAAAGCATTCCTCATTAGCTTCTCTTGTTGGTTCATCCAACATGGCGGCTGCATCTTTGTTATTTATTTCTCAAGGGATTTTCGGTTGCACCCCAAGAATATGTTTCGATTACTGGAACTGTTACTCTACCTGATTCCAATCTTGTTGAGTATGAATAAAGGAAGTATAGGTTTATAAGGAAATGGAAGCCTGTTTGTGGTGATATAGGGTAGAATACAAAACATGTGAGAAGTCTCCAGATCTGAAATCAATCAATATATTATGTATAATCAACATATAATATATCAATTGATTGCATATTGCAGGTTTGTTGCGCACTTGACACTAATTGATTAATATAGTTTGGGTTTCAATTCATAATGAGGGTTTATCACGTAATTTTCATATCTTCGCAATTTGTGAAGTGATATTTTCCAAACTTCACATTTTTACTAATTTCAACAAGCTCTTTCCAGCTATGATAATCATTTTTTTGTCCTATGAGATTTGAAATTACGTGATAAACCCTCAATCGATTTCTCAAACAGCTACATTGTACATGTACTGTGTATCAAAGTGGGATATGTAAGTTATGGGATGAGATTAAATTCGAGTAATCAAAGCCAAGGATTGCATAATCCTATTCTGACAGCAGTAGAAAGTATAAAAGATTTTATGATATCGACCATTGTTGTTGCAAACAGCTAGAGACAAAGAACGACAACATAGACTATAACTTCCTCCTTACCTGAAAATTATATATAACCAGTGCAAAATCCAAAATCATATAGTACGCATTGATTAACCCAATTCTACCAAGAAGAGGAAATATTATTGATAACGAAAACCAGTAACGTGATATAATAGGAATTCCACGAAACCATTCACCAAGGTCGTTCTCAGCCGCCATTTTGGTCAAATAAACTTAGTTTTTCAAGACGAATATATTAGATATCTCTCTTTTTTAAACGCAGTCCTTCAGAGGACGACCTCCAGAGGGATATGTCGCTGTGGTTGGTGTCGATTGGTGGTTTTTTGGTGTATAAATTATGTTTATGGTGACACAGCTAGTTTCAATACAGACGTGGCGGCAAGATGGAGGATGGTAACTCGCTAGGCATTCTGGGTCATAATTTTAAGTCTCCATGGACGACATGGACGTGGGATTTTGGATTCTGGAGTCCAAATATATTTCCCAGTTGAAAATAAATTTATGCAATTTACAGAATGAGCAAAATGCTTAGGTTCTATATATCGCAACTAGTAATGTTATTTGGGCTTTTCAGAATAAAATATTTTCAAGGGACTACGGATAGGAATGAAGGTTCCAGAATATTGCACATTCACAAAGTGAGAATATTTTCTTAAAGTTAAATACTTCGGATATCCCCTCCCTCATTGGCCTTTTGGTTAGGACCTAGTTTTATGTAGCACCGGGATAGCGCAGGCGGGGCCGAAATCTTCACATTCTATGTAAGTCGATTTTTAGAATATCTCGGGAGAATCGTCCCATTATTTCTTTTTTCTTTTTCGTCTTTCCTTTGATGTGGGAGGGGTGGGGCCGTGACCAAAACCAAGGAGCCAAAGGTCTGGAGTTCGAGTCTCACAGGAGTCGACCTTTTTTTCTGTTGTTTTTTCTTTCTTTTTTTAGAGCATTTTCTCTTGTCCTTTTCTTTGAGTTTGATTGTTTTCATTTTTATAGGATTTGTCAATGAAGTTCTCTACGAAAGTTCCTATACTAGTCCAAATTTAGCACATCATGATTCAGATAAGCTGCTAGGTACTTTGCGATCTTCCAACATGATCAAAATCAGCACGCAAAGTACTACTGGGAAATATCATGTGACAAACTTGTGCTACAAGGTATGCGTAGACATCAAGTTAGGCAATAACTTTATTTGATATGTAGAGTGCAAACCATATGTCCGTGAGTAATAAGACAAACTTTAGTACTAAATTGAAACAATAGTTAGGCAACACTAAGTACTGTTTAGTAATAGTACTATTTCACGGACATATGGTCTGCAATCTATACAAATTACTTTGCTTATTTATTCATTAAAATATAACACATTTCCCAGTAAAGATTATTTTAATAATTTTAATTAATCCCATTAAAATACTACAGTGGAATCCCATTATAACGGACACCGAAGGGACCAGAGAAAGTGTCCGTTATAACGAGGTGTCCATTATAACGGGGTTTCTTACAGATTACGTCACTCTTAATAACGCAACATTTGAACGTCTCAAATGAAAACAAAACATGAAACCTTGATAATACAAACTTTGTTCTTTTTCTAACAAAATGCTTACCTCTTGCAAATATTCATTTCCATTCGTCTCTAATCAGGAATAAATATTCACGAACAATGGTGTGAAGAAAGATTGTACTCAAACTGTCCGTTATAACAGGGTTGATTTTGTATTAAATTTAGCTGTTCGGGCTGTAAAAAAGTGTCCGTTGTCCGTTATAACAGGGTCTTTTTAACAGAAAATGTATCACCTTTCCGCCGGGACCTATAAAACTGTCCGTTATACCGGGGTGTCCGTTATACCGGGGTTCCACTGTATATACCTTGATAATAATAACACTTTAACATGTTCACATACCAAGCCCAGGGGGGGTACTCAGGGGTATCAGTGACGGGGAGGTGCGAAGACCTTTTTTGGGTTTGAAATTCGCGGCTTGGCCCTTTTTTGGGTTTAATCAATTTTCTGGTGGACTTTTTTGATATAAAGATTTTGGCAAGGACTTTTTGGGTTGATAAAAATGATTTCCTACCGTTCTCGATTTTATGCGGAGTTTTTTTGGGTCATGTTTTTGCGTAATGGACTTTTTTGGGTTTGGCTTCATTCGCACCTCCCCATCACTGATACCCCCGAGTACGTCCCCTGGGATACCAAGACTATCAGTAGCAGCCCTTATTGTAACATTTTACTAAAGGTATTTAGACATACAGTACATTGCGTGCAATATTGCGGAAATCGCACAATTTCAGTATGTACATCTAAGTTCCTCTGCAACATGTTGCGTGTTTGGTCACAACAATAATGTTGCAGTGGTTAGACACACACTGCAATTCAATCATATTGCCAGCAATATTGTGTGCAATGTAGCGTTGACTTGTCTGTACCTTAAGATGCAGAGTGTACCTAGTTACTAAGTGCTTTAAAATCTGGGGGCAATGTCAAAGCAGGGACTGGCCACTAGCCTAGAGTCATTATCTACAATACTTAAAATATCCATTTTATAAGATTAACAAACATTAATTAAGAGAAACTATAATACATATGTGCTGACAGACCACATCAAAGCGTGTGCTTATTTCACCAATGTGAAGCAGATCTGGCCCCGGTTGCACGAAAGGTGAATAGCGCTATCCACCAGATAAGTCTTATCCAACGGATACAATTTATTGGATAACTGCATCAGTTTTATCCGTTGGATAAGAGTTATCTGGTGGATAGCGCTATTCACCTTTCGTGCAACCAGGGCCAGATGGATACATGCATGTGTAGCAGCCTTTCAGAGACTCGAGTGCCTCTGATCCTCCATCTTGCAAATGGATGATATGATCTACCCTTGTTTAAACATATGATAGACATTTACAGGTGCAAATATAGAAAGAGCTCCAATACAGGATCCAACTTGAGTACTGATACCAAACCACAGCAACTGCTTACGACCTTGGTCTCGCATCAAAGCACTGATGGCAATCTTGCAATAAGTAACTATGACCATAGCCATGACACTGATAAACACCTGTTGATGCACACAATGAGTTGATTCATAAACATCTCCATAACAACAACAACAACAGCTAGCAGACAGCAAAATTAGTTAAACAATGGGATTCTAAGCAAAACATGGCCAAGATAGATAGGTTTTAATAGCAGCCATCTTCAGAATATAACTTTCTCCTCAGGAAAATCAACAACAACAATAAAACAAGAAGTTTATTTTGACAAAAAATTACAAATAATGAAAAAAATAGTGGTCTCATTCAAACATATTTAATTGTACCTGTAGAGACAAAAGATGGCTGTTGTGAAAACCCTTTATAAGCTAGCAGACGGCAAAATTATTCATTCTTCTTATTTAATTTTACTAACTTTTAATTTTTCATTTTTAGGGGGAAAAATGCCTTTAATATTTTTGTTTTCAAAACCATTTGGGCTACATCGAGCAAAAAAAGATCAAATACTGATCCTGGTCCCCACAATAAATAAATATTGCAAATTCCAGACCCCATAGCTTGCATACCAAAAGACAGTACCGATCTCTTGGTAGTACAACTCTTAACAAACAACAGCACAGAAATAATAAAAAATTAGCTCAATTTGCTTTCTGAAGATAGGAACTTGGCAACATCATGTAAAAATATTATTACAAGAAATATTATTGCTGTCAGTCTTCATCCACAAAGTGGAAGTAGCTGTTTTGTTTTAGCTATCTACTAGGGGTAATTGGAAATTCAACAAGTCATTTTTGTTTGAAGATAAAAGTGACATATGGATCTGTTTCCACTGGTGCTATGAAAACACAAGTATCTTTTCCAAAACAGACTAAACCTACAGTAGATAGATTAAACAAAGATATACAGCAAACACATGTTGCAACACCATTGGGTAGTTCTTGCTTGATGAATATATATCTCCATTGTCACTATGGCAACACAAGTATCTGTTCCAAAACACAGACTAAACCTACAGTAGATAGATTAAACAAAGATATACAGCAAACACATGTTGCAACACCATTGGGTAGTTCTTGCTTGATGAATATATATCTCCATTGTCACTATGGCAACGCAGGTATCTTTTCCAAATACACATACATTTTAAACAGCTGGCCAAAAACGTATAACTTAGGTGTCTAGTGGTGAGTTTTGTGTAGATGTTGATACACAGAGACACATTTTAAAGCCAAGACAGGAGGCTACTTTAGTCTTGACAGAAACCCTACATATGGCAGTATATGATGTATAGGTAGGTTTTGCAATGTCGTTATGACAACATGAGTATGCAAATATTTATTAAACACAGCTGAGTTGGAAATAGAACATCAGTCTGGCCCATATATCTAACAAACATATAAGAAGCGCAGGTGTAAGGGAGCTCTTCTAAAGACTCAGTTATACACATCTATAAACTTAATTTAGCTATAATGAGTAGTATGAGTAGTCCTCCATCGGTTGTAGAGCACATTGAGACAATGTGAAATGCGCTATATAAGAACCGATTTATTATTATTATTATGGTGTATTAATTTTTGTTCTTTTACTTTCTAGTTGTCCAAGCAACTTATTATAATTTATACATGTATTAATTTCCAACAAGACGCTCTACTAGCGTGAACTTGGGCTTCTTAATAAAGCTGTTTTGATAGATTTTAAATGTGAAACCTAATAGCTTGTATCATCATACAGAAGTAGTTTTAGCCTACATGTATTACTTGCAGAATTTAAGTCACTCGTTGCGTGACTCAGTAGAGCATGCATACGTAATTAGCTTCAACACTCACACTCCTACCTGACAGCTGCATGGCGAAGCACATTTCGATTACCTTGCAAGAAACGATTTCACAACCTCAATACTGAATTACGATTGAGTTCTTACTAAGCCACAGACATCCGTTAGAAATACACTTTCAGACAGAATTGCAAGGCCAAAATGTATTCTCTAGGATATTTGCATATTTACTAAGCAGTATTAATGAACGACTCGACTGGCTCGAGCAAGGGAGCACGGCAAAATCCTTTTTGAATGCTGCTGGTGATTTGATTTATCGTTACGTACGTATCTTGAATTTCGTTGATAAGCTGCTGACCACAACTTCTGTATACTCAAAAATTGGAACGATACAGAGAAGATTAGCATGCGCATGCGCTATGGTGACCACTTGCACATTTGGCGTATACCAAGAATAACCGTCTGTAATCTTAGACTTGGGCGTTCCACAGGAAGCCCAAGTAATAATACAATATAGAACAAAAGCCACTAAGTTCAATATCTTGCAGGAGATAAGTCCCACAAATTAAACAAAGGAAGAGCAGTAAAGGCAAAGTGGTTTTCCAATAAATTAGGAATAGTAATTTATTGAAACGAAAATTAAACAGTTAAAAATGGATAATAAAAATAAAAATAAAAATAAGAATGAAAAATGAAATGACCCTTTTAGCTTGGGTGCAATGTTTTCCCATTTTAGACCACATGTCACTCCCCTGAGTATTAGATTCTTTGTTTGAGTGAAATTCATATTGATGTCTCTTCTCAAGTATTTAAATAAACTGAAAATAATACCCAGGGGAATGACATGTACATGGTCTGAAATGGGATAACATTACGCTGAAGCTAAATGGGTATAGGGATGTAAGGAAAAGGGGTACATAGCAAGAAGAATGAGGGAAATGAATAAAGAAGAAAGTAATAAGAAACCTAAGTATAGTATCTGAAAGGAAGTGAATATCCTTAGGTCAAGGAGATAGATGACAACCTCTTTCACTTGGTCTCGCTCTTTGAATACTACATATTATTTTCTTGAAATATTTGTATTCAAAAAGTTATTCTGCAGCCAGTTTTAATAGTCCTATAAATGATACTAAGATATAAGACTTTGATACTTACTATTAAAACTGCACCAGCAGTGTGACATCTTAGTAGGACATTAGGACTCTGTGAGGCAATTACCAGTACATAGGTACACAAGCAACAGTAAATGAGGCTGAGCACAGTAATGCGAAGGACAGACTTGGTTCTTATCAGAGGGAATACCAGGCACGTCAATGGATTGGCAATGTTAGAAAGAGTCAATGTCAGGTGATATATGTAGTAGCTGTATGGGATGCAGGCATATGACTGTATGGCTGGGATGATACCATTGCTTAACCCATTAATAATAGCCAAGACCACTAAGAGAAACATGTTCTTTCTCATGGTAGACACAATGACTGGATTGTCAACATAACGTTTACATGACCGTTCTTTATCATTGTTCACATTCTGTAGCTCATAAAGATCGCTTGTAGATGATATTGAATTATTCTGAACTTTTTGATTGCGTGTGACTGATAAAAAATTCAAACACAAGAAGGCTGTGCCACAAGTCAACATCATGCCAGTTAAAAACCAGAAAAACACTCCAACAGAGAACTTTGGTCCAGGGCCCCAAGCCTGTGAAGTTGAATTCGTTGAATTGACAACCTGGGCTACCACACACTGGTCATGAGATGCTCCTTCTCCAACTCCTTGAACAAGTGCTACCAAACTGGGCAACAAGCCACTCAACCCTTCACCAAGAAAATAGGGGCTCAAGTAAACTGCACGTAGAGTTGCCATGTACGGGACGAATGTCACGGAAGATGTGCAATCAACAGTCGACAAGAAGAAGGAGAGAACTAGAAGAGCAACGCTTCGCTCTGCACCTGCTATGAAAGCTGTTTCTTGCCAGAAAAATGCCAACAAGGAACACGAGGCAACACCTATGACGATCAACACATAACTCACACACGCCTCGTGGATCTTTTTGGGGTAAAATATATTGAGTACCGTGAAGGTTAATGGTCCTATATTACCGATCTGTATGATGATAGTCAAATACGAAGGTAAAGACCATCCTTCTGGGATTGTCTGGACCATGACTGGAAGTTCAACCCAAAGGCCATTGATGGCGACCCATGCGCCGGT
This sequence comes from Actinostola sp. cb2023, assembly GCA_033675265.1. Taxonomy (NCBI): domain Eukaryota; kingdom Metazoa; phylum Cnidaria; class Anthozoa; order Actiniaria; family Actinostolidae; genus Actinostola; species Actinostola sp. cb2023. The sequence goes on along the minus strand of JAUJYZ010000439.1, from coordinate 694,882 downwards.
ACCAAAACAGATGACAAGAATGTACGTAACGAGAGAAATACTCTGCCAAGAGTTTTTGATTTTGATCATGAGAAGATCAAATGCGTCTTTAGCTTGTCCCATGTTTATAGCCATGAATTTGATGGAAAAGTGTTACGTAGTGTCAAACGTAGTGTACACGCGGAGTAAAAGTACAAAATGGCCCCATTCATTCATTAATTTTTTAAAACAGTGTTACCAAGGCCTGAGACAGCAATCTTTATGTACGGCGGCTGCAAATTTAGGGGAGTGGGGGGTGGGGAGTATGTAGAGGAGTGGGAGTGAATACGAGGGTAAAACTAAATACAGAATTAAAAATCATCCAGAAATCTCACGAAAGGGGGGGGGGGGGGGGGGACTGTGGGTACTCCCATATATGGACTATACGGGGATGTGCCACTCAACAGGGTATGGTTTTTGTCTCTGACTCTGGAACAGGGTATACAAATCACTGTTTCTGTCTGGAACAGGGGTACATTTTACGTTCAGTTTGGCTTGGACCCAATAATACTCTGTACGTTCTAATACTCTGGAACAGAGTATATTTTTTATTGCTTCTAGTCTGGAGCAGGGTACCTATTTTGGCCATTTTGTCTGGAACAGGGTCGCAAAATTCTTTTTTTTTTTGTCTGGAACAGGTCCAGGGTCTCAGAGACTCAGCGGCACACCCCCATCCTAAATTTAAGGGAGTACCCCCCCCCCCCCCCCTGTGCTCTTATATCAAATTCAGGGTAGGGGTGGGCCACCCATGAAACCGACCCTAGCCTATTTGAGTGCAATGTTGATTGTCATACCTTGATTACTAACTTATCACTCATTTTCAGTGGACCCCATCCCCCTCCCCCCCCATCCAATCAAATCTCCCCTCCCCCAACCATCATCAGTCCTCTCCCCCCAACCACATCCCCTCCCCCCAACCACACCATCATCAATGCAGGCCCCTCCCCCCAACCACACCATCATCAATGCAGGCTATCAAGTAGAAAACTGTGTTTCAGACAAGAATGCTTTTTCTGTCAGAAAAATACAGAAGAATGCTTGTTACACTTTGTTTTTGTATCCTGTGAACACGAAAACACGAAGAAAAGCGAGAAAAGCTCATAGATTTCTTTATTACGAGAATGTTGAGTTTAGTAAGTTGCTTTTCAAAGAACTTTAGATTGTCTATAAAACGTTATATTATTTGTATCTCACTTATTTTATTAAGGGATTATTAAACTACTCAATGATTTATTTCCTCTTACTATATAGATATCTTCCATGTATCTCATTTGTACAGAGTCTCTCTCTTGAATGTGCAGGCGAGAGAAGACTGGTCACCAGTCATTACAAAACACAGTTTGCCATAAAAGTGGCAAGTAATTGGTTGGTTACGTTAAAAAAGCCAGACTACTTGGACGAGTATAATAAAATGACATCATCTTGTGAAGTCATGACGAAAGATCATGTGTTGCACAAATATATAGTTACCATTATGCTCCTTTACCAGCGTTGAATTTGAATGAAACAAAACCCTGGAATCTACATGAACTGAATCACATCGACTCAAGGTTAGTATTTTTGTGTCATGTTAAAACTGGGGTCCATGATATCGTACAAATTGGACACTACCCATACGGGGATGTGCCACTCAACAGGGTATGGTTTTTGTCTCTCTGACTCTGGAACAGGGTATATATATTTCAACAGGGGTATATTTTACGTTCGTTCAGTTTGGCTCTGAAAATAATACTCTGGAATAGAGTATATTTTTATTGCTTCTAGTCTGGAACAGGGTACCTATTTTGTACAAATGACGTTTAGTGCAGGAATCCCAAATTCACAACAGAATCCTAGAATCCCATAGTTTACAGTAATTCTTTAGGTTTGTAAGTGAAATCGAGTTCAGGGGACGAAGTGCAAAATGCGCATGCGTATAATCCTAAAGACTTATGGATAACTAAGCAAATGACATCAGCTCATTCTGGCACAAGGCAGGAGATGGTAGCAAACAGAACAACGAATAGAAGACCAGTATACTCCCTACTAACACTCACATGTGCCCAGCACAATATTATTCAATATAGAAAGACTATAGCCCATAGTCTATCAAAATCATTGTTGTCTATGATGTCCCATGTTTGTTTGATAACTTTTAAAAGACGTATATCTGATTCTTAGAACACAGGTAGCCCAACAATTTCTTCTGAGGCTGTTAAAAATAAAATTGTAATACAGTCGAACCTCCCGTAAGCGACCACCCAAAATGTCAAGCTTTGTGGTCGCTTATGAGGTGGTTGCTTACGAGGTTCCAACTATAGTAATTTGACTTGGAACTGAACTTTTGGTATTTTGGAAAACTGGTCACTTAGGAGAGGTGGTCGCTTACGAGTGGTCGCAACCGGAGGTTCAACTGTATATTATGCACACACCTTTATTGAAAGGCTTCCTGTGGTAGATCGCGCGGGATTATGATATTATATTGGGCTTCCTGTGGTAGATCGCGCGGGATCACGATTTTATATTGGGCTTCCTGTGGTAAATCGCGCGGGATCACGATATTATATTGGGCTTCCTGTGTTAGATCGCGCGGATCACGATATTATATTGGGCTTCCTGTGGTAGATCGCGCGGGATCACGATATTATATTGGGCTTCCTGTGGTAGATCGCGCGGGATCACGATATTATATTGGGCTTCCTGTGGTAGATCGCGCGGGATCACGATATTATATTGGGCTTCCTGTGGTAGATCGCGCGGGATCACGATATTATATTGGGCTCTCTGTGGTAGTATGTGCGGCAATTGCTTTCGTTTTAAGTTTACTTTCCGTTCACTTTCAAGAGTATGAACGTGAATGCAGGCAGGCATGTGTTTGCACTCTAACACAGGAAGCCAAACAAAAGACGTGCTCAAAATTTCTTTTTAGACATACTGTATTTCTATTTTTAACAATAACCTCAGAAGAAATGATTGGGCTGCCTGTGTCTCACGATAGATCTGCATGGCGATCGTCCGCGACTAACGTAAACGAGTGTAAAGATCAACCTCTCCTCGTCCAAACCAGCAACTACGATAATATTATAGCTTTGAGGGTTTGTTCAGGTAATCGTGGCTGCACCATGTGGGAGTCGAATAATGGCTTCAATGCTTCAATATCGGTCACTGCGCATGAGTGGTCACTTGAGTAGAGCTTTGTAAAGTAACGTCGATTTAGAACTCTCTTTTTCTTGTTCAAGTACGAATACCAGATCTTTCATCGTAACACGACGCGTCCTCTGAGAATCAAACAGGGGAAAACATTAGCGCGTTTTCAACCATCGGGATAGAGGAATTTTAGAGAAAAATCACTCACCTGAGGTCGACTGCCACATGCATTATGAGGTGAGTTAAATGTTGTATTGGATGATGAAGATCCCTAAAATCCAGTAAAAATTTGAGTTTAACGAAGCAATAAATCTCGTTATAATAGAGTCAGTATAACTATGTTTGGCCAGATGAAGATAAAAAAAAAAAAAAATAATAAAAAAAAAAAAAAAAAAAAAAAAAAAAAAAAAAAAAATAAAAATAAAAATAAAAAAAATAAAAAAAAAAAAAAAAAAAATAAAAAAAAAAAATAATAATAAAAATAATAATAATAATAATAAATAATAAAAAATAATAATAAAAATACAGTGACCGTAACTCTGTGCCGTAGGTTTCCCACTCATACGAAAATGACTCTAAGGCCCCGTCCACACTACTTGACGATAGAGTCGTTTTCGTTGCATGGGAAAACGCATACAGTTGAGCATTTTTTTGCATGCGTTTTTGGTTGAATCCTAGAGCTTCGTCCGTACACTCTGTGCCGTAGGTTTCCCACTCATACGAAAATGACGGAAGATGTCCACATTATCTATGAAAAAACGCATACTTTTTTATGCGTTTTTACCGAGCGTCCACACTAAAACGATCGAAAACGGAGATGTTTATCTATGAAAACGGAGGTTTTCGAAAACGCAGGTCTATCGTTTTAGTGTGGACGGCAAACACGGAGCGTGGTGACGAAAACGCATCTTAGTCATCGTTCAGTTTTCATCCCCTAGTGTGGACGGTCGAAAACGATGTGAAAACGCTAGTGTGGACGCAGAGCTTTTTATCCGTTTTCGTAAAACGGATTAGTGTGGACCGGCGGGGCCTAAGTGGTAATGGTACATACCGGTGATGAGTTATATACTTCTAAGGATTCTTCAAGTTTTCTTTTCTTTCTTGGTCCGATGGCAGCTAAAGCAGTGTTGTTGGCTTCTCTTTTTCTAATAATGTCTTCTTCTTCTTGTTGAAGCTGTGTAACGCAATGGAATAAAACAAAAGGATAATAATAATAATAATAATAATAATTTATTAATTTATATTGCGCACTTTTCATAAAATGATCAAGTGCGCATTACAATAACTATGACTAATTACAAAAATAAAATAAAAAATAAAAGGATTCGTGTAAGACAGACATCGAAAATAGTCTATTACTACCAGTGGCGGATCCAGGGGGAGGGTCGGACCCCCCTGTCATACCTGAGGTTTAATTGATTGTTTTATCCTAGAATCTAGTTTTACCACAGGTTATACGTTTGGACCCCCTCTCTCAAACATTCCTGGATCCGCCCGACTACCACTTTGAAAATAGCAAGATGAGAGGGCCCTGCTGGGGACGAGGTTACTACTACTACCGTACCATCCTCATCATCATCACTATCATCTTGACAATCACTACAGTTGTCGAGACATCATGTTTACCTGTTTCGCCTTTTCTTTGAGTCTGGCCTGTTCTGGATCTTCTTGTCTTGATCGGCTCTACAAACAAACAAGCCAGATATATTACACTTCATTGCGGGAATCACCACGAAATCAATCCAACTTTAGTTTGTATGCCTCTCTACAAATATGCCAAGACCATTAAGTGTAAATCCACACATTTGTCTTACCTTTGCTGCGCGCATCAGTACTTCGCGTTCTCGAAGATCTCTCTTCTTGCGTTCAACTTCGTCGATTTGTTCAAAGACACGAATTTGTGCCTTGGTTTCCGATAACGTTTCGTATCTTGGATCATCCTAGATGTAAAACATGAATCAGACATCGTAGATATATACCATGAAATAGAGCCGTTTTCGTACGAGTGGGAACTCTGTGGTACCGTGACACTCAAATGGCTTCCCTTCTGAAACAATCAGAAAGCGTTCCGATGTATCTCATCCAATCAAACTCTTTCAATACGGCACGGTGCGGTGACTTTCCCACTCATACGAAAACGACTCTATGGCGGCAACAAGCCGTGTGGGATGCCAATAACACTTTACAGAGCATGCGCAAAGAGTTTCGAGGACTCTGTGGTCATACAAGTGTGTTCTGTCAAAGATGAAAGCTAAATTGCAGAATACCCCGCCACTTCATTTGCATAACAAGATCTATCTACAATAGAATCTATTGTATTATTCGTCATTCTCAAAGAGTGCCGCTACAAGAGCTCGATATAGTGGAGGGTTTTCTGCAATTACAATTAATGCTAAGATTTCATCTTTTTATACACTTTCACTGCGTTTTCATAAAAGCAGTTGTGAGTTACTGATAACTGATGAAATGAAGGACTTACTCTATAGTTTTCTGGTTGATTTAAGCTGATAACTGATGAAATGAAGGACTTACTCTATAGTTTTCTGGTCGATTTAAGCTGATAACTGATAATTTTTCCAAAGTATCTCTAAGTCGTTCTTGCGTTGCGTGAGAGATGAGTCCACATATTTCTTGTGAAATTCCAGTTATACCACGTTTCCTAACTGTGGATATGACATACATGTAATTTTACATCATCATCATTATTATTATCATCATCTGTATTACTCTTTTCTTCATCTCTCATTATCATCAAATGTAATCACCACATGTTGTCAGCATCAACATATTCATTACATTGTTTCCCCCTACTGAATATCATCATCAGATCATCATCATCACCATCAGATCATCATCATCACCATCAGATCATCGCCATCGCCATCACCATCAGATCATCATCATCATCATCAGATCATCGCCATCATCATCAGATCATCATCATCACCATCACCATCAGATCATCATCATCACTATCAAATCATCATCATCACCATTATCATCAGATCATCATCATCAGATCATCATCATCAGATCATCATCATCAGATCATCATCATCGCCATCATCATCAGATCATCATCGCCATCATCATCAGATCATCATCGCCATCATCATCAGATCATCATCATCATCATCAGATCATCATCATCGCCATCATCATCAGATCATCATCATCACCATCAGATCATCATCATCAGATCATCATCATCAGATCATCATCATCATCAGATCATCATTATCACCATCATCATCAGATCATCATCATCATCATCAACAGATCATCATCATCGCCATCATCATCCGATCATCATCATCACCATGTGCGAAGGAATACTCCATGATTAATAAAATTATTAGAGGTTCAATTCTGTAGTTATTTTAACATACCAAGCGATTCTAATTTCTTGTGCAGAGGTTCTGAGTAGAGGAATATTTCATCTCGACAACTTCTCGTTTGTGAACTTAGAAGATCCGAGTTTATTGCCAAGATTCTTTGACTTTCTTCCTGTCAGTGTAAAAAAAAAAGAAAATGTGTTTTAGACTTAACCAGTATTACAGATTGGAAACAATGTAATTGGGTTTATCCAAAATCATCATTTCGGGTCATTTCCATGCATTTTCCATGGGACACAGTCCATCACAATTATTGTCCTTTTGGGCCATGTTCATACATTTTCCATGGGCTACAGTATCGTCCATCACATATCAAAGGATTATGCTTTATGAAGATAGTAAAGATTATTAGAACTCACCATAAGATTAACACCAGCCATTGATGTAACATCATTTATGTCATCATCTCCACTACTGAAAAAGTTAGATAAATAAGGAAAGGAAAAAAGGCTTTATTATTCCATCAGAGTTATAACTTTCTGCAACTTAGGTTCAACAAATCACTGTTTGAATAACAACTTTTTAGGAAGAAGGTGACAAACCATTTCCTATAAGATAAATTTCAGGTGGCCCTCTAAGAATCTTCTATATTCTGTACACCCAACACTTAGACAGTCTGTGAACAGTCCCTCTTTTCCCTCCAGACTCAATCGAACGAGAGAGAGAAACATCCCGGACGCACAAGGATTGGGGAGAGTTTAAACTCACTTCTAAACTTTCCCCAATCCTTGCGCATCCGGGATGTTTTTCTCTCTTGTTCGACTGAGTCTGCAGGGGAAAGAGGGACTGTTCACAGTCTACCCAACACGCATCTCACTAGTTCATTTTGTTTGAAGCAATATTTTTTCCAGAAGGGAGGCCAGGGGATGGTTATCATCAAAAAAATAGAATTACTTGTTGAACCAAGTGTCCTAATTAGTTTGACGTCCACAGTAAAGTGTTTTATGTATACCATTTACCTGCTAATCCCAGCATGTCCAGCCTTGTGTTTTGACTTGTCTGCGCCAGGTGCAGAGGCGAACTGAGGCTTTGCCTGCGTAAGTATAGTCTTCACTCCACTTGCTGTAGCTGGCCCTGTTCCTGGTCGTGCCTGGACCATGACAATACTACGTGCGGGTAACTGAGTACCTGCTCCCCCCGCAGTACTTGAGGCAGCAATGAGCACCCTCTGTGACTGAATTTGCTGTTGACGGCGTAATAGTTGCTGCTGTGCAGGAGTAAGTGTTACAATTGATGGACTTTGCATCAGCAATTGTTGCTGTTGAGGAGTAAGTTGTACTCTGTATTGCTGTTGTGCTTGGGTGGTTGTTGGTGTGAGGATTCTTTGTTGAGGGGATACGACTATGTTTCTTTGTGGAGACTGAGTATTAAAGATTGGTTTTGGTGCTACTGAGTTAACTACATGTAGTAGTGCCTGCGGCTGAGATGGTGGCTGTTGTGGCTGAATCTGTGCACCAGCTTGCGCTCGTAACATAGGTAAAGCTTTCTGTATATGAAAAACAAGAACATAGAAGAACATTGAGTAAACCTCATAAGCAGTATAAATAAATAAATAAATACAAATAAATGTCCGATATTTATACAGGATGGTCCAGTTCAGCAGAAGCTGGTTTAAATGGTGTCCTGTTCCAGGTCGAATTAGAATTAGAATTAGAATTAGAATTAGAATAAACTGAGTAAACACAAAATGGATTCCTTGCATACTTCCAAATTGGAATGGATAACATTTACCAGTAATGAATTCCAGATAACATGATATACTGGTAGTATTGCTTGGCTTCTCATGAAAAAAAAAAATTGATTCTGAAAATCCCCTTTGGATGAGTTAATAGAATGTATTGTATTGTAAATTCAATCATACATCTCTTCATATCGATGAATGTTCTTACTGTTTTAATGGCAGTTGGAACATAAACATTAAATAGTTGGAACACCATACCTTTAGAAAACCAACAAGATTTGGCTGTGGGCCAGAACTAAGAGTAGTGAGAAGCTTGGAGGCAAATTCATCCTCAGTTAGTTTGCCTTCCTGTTAACAAACAAAGAAATGGCACATTTCTTCAGGCACTCGGTCTGAGTTTTACTGTATGGCAATATTACTAATGGCAACTGAACTGACTACTTTTAGTAATAAGCTACACACCATTGGCATTACTGTTTGACCATCTAAGATGAATGTCTTGACTTCTAGTTTGAAATTAGACTTAGGACATCAAAGAAGCCACATTCAGCATATTTGATGTTTATGATTGACAAGAGTCTATTGCAATCTTACCAGTCGTAACAATCATCTCGAGTGGTTCCGTAGTAATGCAAAGAGTGATAATACAATGGAACCAGAGCTGGTCTCATTAAGTTAATAAGAAATCTCTCTTTGGTTCGTGAATGTAAACAGAAGATCATGGAAGCACATTAAAAGGGCTTCTTCATGCTCATCTTAAAAATGTGGAAACTCCCCCCTGGTAATGGACTCATTTAGGGAAATTTAATAGTTTGAAGGGAAAAACTATAATGGTAAAAGTCATTGTTCAAGAAATGCATTAAGTTGGTTTGTCTTCAGAATTTACACGGAGCATTATGAGGATATTCTGTATTTATAGAGATAATGCATATCATATAAGCCATTGTTATTAATGTACCAACCAGAGATCAATTAGCTGATGAAATAAAACAACTTGAGCTTCTGTACTAATGGTTGGCAAATTAACATTACAAAGACAATTTTATATAAACCTGATATATTGTTATTCTATTAGATATCTCACAATAAATCTTAGAGTGACACAAGTAATGCTTCCTGAAAGGCTGATCAACACTAATGCCAGACTAAATATAAAGGGATTTAAAAACTTTCCCTCGAAGAGTATCAGTCAGCCTTTTTGGAACCACACATATAGAAAACAAACTGTTTCAGAAGACCCTACAACTGATAACAACTGGAAGTCTATGTACTTAACAGGGTTCTCAGCAAGAAGGAGAACAGTCAGTATGTTTTGTCTTGACAGATGGCCGAGTTCTGTCGGTTACTGGCTTCTACGGAAAACCCTGAATAATATACACAATGAGGGTTTATCACATAATTTCAAAACTCATAGGACAAAAAATGATTATCATAGCTGGAAAGAGCTCGTTGAAATTAGTAAAAATGTGAAGTTTGGAAAAGATCGCTCCACAAATTACGAAGATATGAATTTTCAAAAATCGAAATTTTGTATGAAAACCTTTGTTGGAGGCAAGAGTTGCCTCCAAGCGTAATTTCCAAAGGTTTTCATATAAAATTTCGATTTTTGAAAATCCATATCTTTGCAATTTGTGGAGCGATCTTTTCCAAACTTCACATTTTTACTAATTTTAACGAGCTCTTTCCAGCTATGATAATCATTTTTTGTCCTGTGAGTTTTGAAATTACCTGATAAACCCTCGTTGCGGGGTAATATACACAATTGCGGGGTAATATACACAATTGCAGGGTATTCTGAAGATGTGCAGTAAGTTTTCTCCATGCCTTGAGTGTTGCGTCTACATTCTTAGAAAACACAAGTCTTCAAGGAATGATGATGGATTTCACTGGTCTTTTATGGTCGCCCTTTGCAAGAGTTATGCTTTAATGTTGATCGAAAGGAGCTTCACCTACCATAACTTTTTGGATCAAATCTTTTACGGCTGGTCCAACTTCAGGTGATTTTTCTGAAGCAAGCCTAATTAGGTTATTAAAAAAATTCTTTAATTTTGCCGCTTGTTCTTCTAAATGAGCTCTAGCCTGTGGCTGTGCTAGGGGTACCTGAGTAACGCTAGCCGGCACAGTTACGGTGGGAACAACTTTGGTATTAGTGGTCGCTACAATGGAATTAGTGGATTTCTGAAAGCTTAAAGTTGTGATTGCAGAGGTTGTGGTTGTGACCACCAACCCTGGATTTGAGTTAGTTGCAGCCATTTTGGACTGTTGTTGGTTTGTAACAAGCTGCAATGATGAAGGCATTCTGAATGCCACATTGCCTGGCATTGTTTTAACGTTTGCACCAGAATGAACCTGTGTTAGATTAGATATTGGAACGGTAGAGTTTGTCACGCCAGCAGTTGCGGTTGTTGCAATGGCCGAATGAATGGGTTCTTGGATAGTAATTCTTCCAGTTTTATTATCCTTAGAAATCAGCTGTACACCCGGTGTTTGTAACTGGGGACGAGCTTGAGCCATTGCTAGTCCTCCAGCGAGTCGAGGTTGGATTTGTTGTATAATACGGGGAACGATCGGTTGACCTTGACCGGGTACAGCAACTCCGGTCACCATTCTCGGCGCGAGCAGTTGAGAAGCATTGATCACGTTAACATTCCTGTTCAATAAATCCGCAGTATTAATCGTAGTTACATATCCCCCAGGAGATAGTACAGTCATAGTGTTTGGCCTCGGTGCTAATGGTACTGCTGTACTAGGTGTAGGTCTAGGCGCAATATGGATAACGGTTGTTGGAACGGGAACTCGTGGAGCCGGGACCCCCTGAACGGAGATTCGCCGTTTGGCTTAAAATTGGGCTGATTTGCTTCGACGGTTGAGTTGTAACATTGGCTGCCTGAGATGTTGACTTAGCCGGAGAAATCACTTGCTTAACTTCATTCTGAGATGTACTAGTCATTTGAGAAGACGCTAGTTGACTTTCTAGCGATCCTCTCATCGCACTGACTTCATTTTCGTCGATTTTTTTGCCGAGAAGGTCATCGATAAAGGACGACGCCATTTGACCACCATTCTATTGATGCACACTGCTTAAAAGCAGCCCACTAGCATTATGGGATGCCGATGCGTGCGCGCATAACTTGTACTTCTAGAACCGCTTTTAGACTCAAAATCTCAAAATAACTTTTTGAAAGTACAAAAATATAAAAAGATATTTTAAAATTAGATTTTTTCTCTTAAAAATATTCAAGTACTACAAGAACAAAACGATGACTAATGATAATCAATGTGCCGAATGTTTTTTTTAAATCTAGTTGTTATTTTTAGCTTTAATATTTTTTATTTTATTAAAACACGTTTCTAGTTGGGATAGAAAATGTTTTCAATTAGTTTTTCGACCAAAGTATTTTTTATAATTTTACATTTTTAATTATAATCAAATTTAATTTTTAATCAAATGAAGAAATTATGGTTTACCGAAATAAAAAAGAACCGCTGATAAACTACCAACGTGCGCGGGCGCATTTCCTCTCCAAACTTATCCAACCAAATGTTGATGCCTTGAGGAAAAGTTGTTAAAAATGTTTGACGTTCTGCCACAAAGCGACAGCGAATTTCTTTAGTGAAGTCCCACAGCTCTTGCCTATTGTAGTTACGCCATCAGTATCTTATATATGGGAATTTGCTGCTGTAAATACCACGAGAATTTCGGAGAAGATCACAGTGATGGCGGCAGCGAAGGACGACATCCAGGTCACAGGATATTCCGTCGGATAAACTCAGACAATTCCACCGGGCTAGTGTTAGAGGCTTTATCCGCTCTACGGAAACTAGCAGACAAGTGAGTGTGTTCTCTGGAATATTCACTTCCATTTCGTGTTGAATATTGGATTTGTTTTGCTTTGAAGTTTGGAGTGTTTTTATATTTTTGTTTAAGCTTAATATAAGAATTTAATTTGGATCAGCGTGTGGTGATGAAGTTTTTTGTTGTTGTAAAACGCTGTTGTGTTTCATTTACTTAGAATAGAGTTATTACGGAGCATTTCTATTATTGCTATAATTTGCTCTTTCTCGCATTCCCTGCGGCTATGTTTCAATGTGTCTGATATTTAACTGTGAATTAACATATGAATACTGTACTGTGTACAACGAGACACTGACTGGGTGTTGATCACCCTTATTTATTACCAGTATAGTTAGTCCTCTTCCTATTCAAACTTTGTTCAGTGTTTTGAATTTTGAAAGCAAACAAGCAAAAAAGCTCAATAGTTTTCAGTAGAATATCCAGCTTTATAGTCTAAGAAAGCTGTGATACTGCATTTTTAAAAAGATAACAAGACCAAGTAATACTGTAATAAATAGAGCACCTGTCATGATATTAGTTTGTACCAATGTTTTGGTACCTATTATGAGGATTGTTAGATCCCACTTGGTATCAGACTGTTTTACATTGGTAAAGAAAAACCTATTCATATTTTAGTATCAGCTGGTGGGATCTACTTCTTTGTTTATATGTGTTCTTTATCCTGGTATCCATACAGGTCTTGTGTTAGTATTTAAGCTCAGTGTTCAGCCTGTGGGGGGGATCATTGGGTGTCGTCATTCATGGAATGTACAGACATTATGCCTAATGCCCCTCCTAACAATAGCGTATGATGTTGACAAGTACAAATTTAGTCAGTTCCTTTCTGCTGTGTCAGGGAAATGTTCACACTTCTGCACACGGCTGGAATACGAGCCTGCATATACAGTACATGTTAAGCCCACATCCAGATATAGTGAGGTAGTGAGTGGGTAGTGCAAAGGCTGTTTGAAAATCAGGCCGTCATTTATTACTATGATATAATATGATATTAAAAACTTTATTGTTTGTTATTGGTAATGATATATGTGGGTAGTCTCTCCACCTGGGCCCGGTTGTTCGAAAGGCAATTAGCGCTAATCCAGGATTAAATCGTAAGAAAACTATTGACGCTAATCCAGGATTAGCACTAATCCCCTTTCGAACAACCGGCCCCTCAAGGCCTGATCTTCAGTTTGCAAGAAATACAATAAAACCAGGAACCACTTGCATCAAAATAATATTCATGTTTATTTATAAGACAGTATGTAATATTTTTTTAAATTTTCAGTGATGAGGAGCCACCAGAATGTATGGCAGTTTTGCATTACTATGCAGAGGAAGGTAAAATTAATAAGAATATTCCATTATTTACTCAATATTTTGTCATTTCAAGTGGATTTTAATTTTTCTTCTTTCTTTCAGAGGAGGGATGGCTTACTATTGTGAAATCCTGTATCTTTGCGATCCCTCTAGAGGACACTCTAGGTACTGCTGTTTTGTCATTTCTTCTTGATGAATGTCCTTTACCAACAAGGGTAAGTATTTCCAATGGTGTATGACACCTTTGGGCTCCCTGTGTAATCGTCCACAGGAAACCCATGACTGAAATTTGGTGTTCTTTATTGTTGTTCTTTTTCTTCATTGACATGTTATGTTTGGGTTCCCTGTGGTGATATTTATGTTTGGGTTCCCTGTGTAATCGTCCACAGGAAACCCATGACTGAAATTTGGTGTTCTTTATTGTTGTTCTTTTGTCTTCATTGACATGTTATGTTTGGGTTCCCTGTGGTGATACTTCCACAGGAAACCCATGACTGAAATTTGGTGTTCTTTATTGTTGTTCTTTCTCTTCATTGACATGTTATGTTTGGGTTCCCTGTGGTGATATTTAAGTTTGGGTTCCCTGTGGTGATACTTCCACAGGAAACCCATGACACCCATGACAAACCCATGACTAGAATTTGGTGTTCTTTATTGCTGTTCTTTTTCTTCATTGACATGTTATGTTTGGGTTCCCTGTGGTGATATTTAAGTTTGGGTTCCCTGTGGTGATACTTCCACAGGAAACCCATGACTAGAATTTGGTGTTCTTTATTGTTGTTCTTTTTCTTCATTGACATGTTATGCTTGGGTTCCCTGTGGTGATATTTAAGTTTGGGTTCCCTGTGGTGATACTTCCACAGGAAACCCATGACTAGAATTTGGTGTTCTTTATTGTTGTTCTTTTTCTTCATTGACATGTTATGTTTGGGTTCCCTGTGGTGATATTTATGTTTGGGTTCCCTGTGGTGATACTTCCACAGGAAACCCATGATTAGAATTTGGTGTTCTTTATTGTTGTTCTTTTTCTTCATTGACATGTTATGTTTGGGTTCCCTGTGGTGATATTTAAGTTTGGGTTCCCTGTGGTGATACTTCCACAGGAAACCCATGACTAGAATTTGGTGTTCTTTATTGTTGTTGGTGATATTTAAGTTTGGGTTCCCTGTGGTGATACTTCCACTTTTTTTTTCTTCATTGACATGTTATGCTTGGGTTCCCTGTGGTGATATTTAAGTTTGGGTTCCCTGTGGTGATACTTCCACAGGAAACCCATGACTAGAATTTGGTGTTCTTTATTGTTGTTCTTTTTCTTCATTGACATGTTATGCTTGGGTTCCCTGTGGTGATATTTAAGTTTGGGTTCCCTGTGGTGATACTTCCACAGGAAACCCATGACTAGAATTTGGTGTTCTTTATTGTTGTTCTTTTTTCATTCATTGACATGTTATGCTTGGGTTTCCCTGTGGTGATATTTATGTTTGGGTTCCCTGTGGTGATACTTCCACAGGAAACCCATGACTAGAATTTGGTGTTCTTTATTGTTGTTCTTTTTCTTCATTGACATGTTATGTTTGGGTTCCCTGTGGTGATATTTATGTTTGGGTTCCCTGTGGTGATACTTCCACAGGAAACATATGACTAGAATTTGGTGTTCTTTATTGTTGTTCTTTTTCTTCATTGACATGTTATGCTTGGGTTCCCTGTGGTGATATTTAAGTTTGGGTTCCCTGTGGTGATACTTCCACAGGAAACCCATGACTAGAATTTGGTGTTCTTTATTGTTGTTCTTTTTCTTCATTGACATGTTATGTTTGGGTTCCCTGTGGTGATATTTATGTTTGGGTTCCCTGTGGTGATACTTCCACAGGAAAAACCATGACTAGAATTTGGTGTTCTTTATTGTTGTTCTTTTTCTTCATTGACATGTTATGTTTGGGTTCCCTGTGGTGATATTTATGTTTGGGTTCCCTGTGATGATACTTCCACAGGAAACCCATGACTAGAATTTGGTGTTCTTTATTGTTGTTCTTTTTCTTCATTGACATGTTATGTTTGGGTTCCCTGTGGTGATATTTAAGTTTGGGTTCCCTGTGGTGATACTTCCACAGGTAACCCATGACTGGAATTCATTGTTCTTAATTGTCGTATCTTTTCTCAGAATGGGATCAATGCATTGGTAACAAAGTTAAACCTGTCAAAGGACACTGATTATTTAAGGTTTTATACTAAAGCTGACAGTAGGGAGAGTCCACTAAAGCCTGCCATATGCCGTAACCTTGCAGTTGTTTTGGCATGTTTGGCAGATAAATTGGCTGGTATGTTGGTTGTACGTAGCATGAGTAGCATTATCAATATTGGATAAATCCTTATCTAGTGGATAAATTAATAGACCATTTTACAGAACTTATTTTTCTGTTCAGTGACCACAGACAATGGTGCCAAGTTGAGGTTGTATTGGCGTAACTGTTTCCATACAGTGAGTTAGGCCTAGTTCAGACGTCGTGCTAATCATGAGCCATTCTCATTTCAAACATTATATAATGAGGTGGCTTCTTTTGAAATAATTAAGAATGGCTCTTGGAAAGTATGGCGTTTGAACTAGGCCTTACTGTATTTTACCAAAAACAACCTTAACTTGGCAGCATTGTCCATGGTCACTGAATAGAATGGTGTATTGGGTAACAGCATCAACTTATTCACTATATAAGAATTTATCCAACACGTTCTGTAGCAGAACATTGTTAACATCATTTCCCTGACGATGGGTCAAAGACCCAAGTAAAATTACACAAAACTCTAAATAACGTAGATGAAACCTCTCAATGATGTATAAAACAGGTGTTTGGACAATGTGTGCTTTACTATGGGAAGCATTGTTAACGTGGCATTGTTAACATGGGGTGATGTTTGATGGTTTTCTAGGTCCAATGAGTATAGCATTACTTAGTAAAGGGACTCTCGAATTCCTTCTTGAAAGACTGGTAAGTAAACAATGAGTGATGTATTGAAGAGACCAGAACCATCTACTAACTATGAAGTGTTTGATTCTGTCTTGCAGAAAGTCTCAGAACATCCTGCAGTCATCCTATTTTCAATATTAGCTCTGGAAAAATTTGCACAAACTAGTAAGCATCACACCAGAAGAGTTTGCATTCAAGAGAGATGTACCACTTTTGATCTTGTATGATCTCTCTTGATCTTGAATAAACTTATATGATGATGTAAAATTATTGAGTTCGTGGGATCTAATCTCTAAATGTTGATTGATCATTTTGTCTAGATAGACCTTGATTGATCTTGTATGATCTTGATCTCGATTGATCTTACATTACTATACAACCATTGTAGTTGAAGTGCGACCCTGAAAACTACAACGCTTTCAGACAAACTCCAGTCTAAACGGCCATCATTCAAACTAGCTTTGCTGTGATTGGTTAAAGTCTGGACACGCCCATGTTGTTTGATTGACATCTGACTATTTTCAAACCTGACAAGCCATTTTGAAGGTCACACTTCATTGATCATGGTTATAAAAATCTTGTAACAAGTCTTGTGTGTGGGTTTTCTCTCTCTTGCTCAGAACCTCTGAGGTCATGTACATTTTGTAAGTTCTTAAACAACACACAAGAAATAAGACTATTTTTTGAATATTTGTAGATAACTCACACTATATAATGTTTTATTACAGGTGAAAATATAAAACTGATAAAGGAAAGTACTGTAGCTGAAAATCTTATCACACTGGAAAAGGAATTTCTCCATAGTTCCAACCTTCTTGAGCACCAAGCAGGATTTTGTGCTCAATGGTGCTTGGACAATTCATGTATGTATTCTTTGGTTACCAAGACAAATAAGGGAGGGAGGATGGGAGAAAGGATGAGAGAAAGGATGGGAGAAAGGATGGGAGAAAGGATGGGAGAAAGGATGGGAGAAAGGATGGGAGAAAGGATGGGAGAAAGGATGGGAGAAAGGATGGGAGAAAGGATGGGAGAAAGGATGGGAGAAAGGATGGGAGAAAGGACGGGAGAAAGGACGAGAGAAAGGATGGGAGAAAGGATGGGAGAAAGGATGGGAGAAATGGATGGAAAGGATGGGAGAAAGGATGGGAGAAAGGATGGGAGAAAGGATGGGAGAAAGGATGGGAGAAAGGACGGGAGAAAGGACGGGAGAAAGGACGGGAGAAAGGACGGGAGAAAGGACGGGAGAAAGGACGGGAGAAAGGACGGGAGAAAGGACGGGAGAAAGGACAGGAGAAAGGATGGGAGAAAGGACGGGAGAAAAGATGGGATAAAGGAAGAGGGACATAAAGGTCAGAAACTTGTGGAAGAAAGAAAGAAAAGAAAAATTAGAAGGAATAGAAGGATGGAAGTGGGGAATGGAATAAATAAGAATCTATTCATACTCATGCATGTATTTTTTTCTTTTCCATTTTTCATGTCATCTTCTGGAATCTTTTTTCAACAGTTCCTAAACTTGTAAGTAGGAATATACATGTAAAAACGTAACTTTACTTCTGCATGCATAGATTTTTAAATGTTGCTATGAGTTTGCTAAATGTTTTTGATGATTTATAGGGTCGGCTATTTTCTTATGAAAATACAGATGTGAGTTATATCAAAGCCATGTTAAATACCAATGATGTGAGTGAGTATCTCAAGATATCACCAACTGGACTAGAGGTAACTACAGTACATGCAACCTGTCTTTGTGAGTTTGTAATACTAAGAGGTCTGTTACCTTATTCAGGCCAGATGTGATGCTGCATCTTTTGAGAGTGTCAGATGTACTTTCTGTGTGGAGTCAGGTATATGGCACTGTAAAGCAATATATTAAATCACAGACAGGCAGACATATTAGACAGGCGGACAGACAGATCAGACAGACAGACAGACAGGCAATACAGACAGACAGGCAATACAGACAGACAGGCAAGACAGACAGGCAAGACAGACATACAGGCAATACAGACAGACAGGCGAGACAGATGGGCAATACAGACAGACAGGCAAGACAGACAGACAGACAGACAGGCAAGACAGACAGACAGGCAAGACAGACAGGCCAGATGGACAGACAGACAGGCAATACAGACAGGCAATACAGACAGGCCAGATGGATAGACAAGACAGACAGACAGACAGGCAATACAGACAGACAGGCCAGATGGACAGACAAGACAGACAGGCCAGACGGACAGACAAGACAGACGGACAGGTCAGATGGACAGACAAGACAGACAGACAGGCAATACAGACAGACAGGCCAGAAGGACAGATGGATAGATAAGACAGACAGGCAGGCAAGACAGACAGGCCTGACGGACAGACAAGACAGGCAAGATGGACAGATGGATGGACAGATGGACAGTCATGTAAATGAAAGAGGAATTATTACTCCACATTTTTCTTGATAAACCTCGTTTGTTGCTTACCTAATACTCTGTGTTTATAACATTCAGGTGTATGGTTTTATGAGGTCTATCTGCTGACTGCAGGGGTAATGCAAATAGGCTGGGCTACTAAAGAGAGCAAATTCCTAAATCATGTAAGCTTCATCTATCTTCATTTACTAAAGACTTCCTCAGTTGCTTATCTTTTGATATACCATCTTGTGTCTAGGAAGGATACGGTATTGGTGATGATGAGTTTTCCTATGCATACGATGGATGCAGACAACTAATATGGCATAATGCAAAAAGTCACCCACACAACCATCCACCATGGAAACCAGGTAACATTGTCCTACCATCACCATCCAGTATGTCAGTAAATGTTTTAATTACTTTAATTATCTCAGTGCAGCTTTAAATACCCTTAGGGCAGAGCACTGATGGAGGGAGGGGGTAAAAGAGTGCACCGTCCGCCCGCTGGGAGATCAGTTTCGACTGAAGGGGTTACAGACATATTGTATCTTTACTTGTCACTGATTGTTTTCATCCATAGGTGATGTACTAGGCCTTCTATTAGATCTCGATCGACGGAAGATCCAATTCCTACTTAATGGTGGAGCTATAGAGCGGGATTTCAAAGCTAAAAAATCTAGGTACAAAAACAATATACAATCACAATTTTATATTTATGTAAAATATACAAATGTGACTTTTTTGTGCAAAATATCATTTTTAATAATAATAATAAATTTATTTCTTATATTGCGCAAAAAGCATGTGAATGATCTATTGCGCATTACATTTTTACCCCTAAAAGGTGTAACATACATGTATGTGTCATTAAACAGCCAGCAAATATCAGTGTATACAATTGTCTTTGCAGATCTGGCTTTTTTGCTGCTGCTAGCTTCATGTCATTTCAGCATTGTATTTTCAATTTTGGTGCAGAACCTTTTAGGTGAGTTCAACTGGTTGTCAATGTTCTTCATAGAACCCTTTATTCATTGATATTCTAAATCAATAATGGTGTGTAACTCATGTAATAAGAGTGTTCTTTTCATCTAGGTATCCACCGTTAGTACCTTTCAAGTGTTTTAATGATCATGCTATTTTGAAAGAAGAAGATAAAATTATACTACCAAAGTAAGTACCCGCCGGGGGTATGGTGGTGGGGATGATCGTTGAAATTTTGAAAATATAATAAGCACATGTCGAGGCCAAGTGCAAGAGGTCTTATTTCACTGTGAAAACAGCCTGATCCACGCACAAATTGAGCACCGTCAAGCGAGAATCGATCCACACTGATCTGATTCACAAGGCCCTGCATGTGCTGGGGTGTACACTGCACGAAACCTGCGACTGCTGACATACAGCCAAAATTTCATTTTAGCCACATACATATAGTGAGCATACTGTAACAACATTAATCAAATTTTGTTCATTTCATTGTGCTAACTGCACTTTTGCTTGTCAGACCATTTTCACATGACAGCTTCCTGTGCTTGCATTGTATTGAAAACCAGGCATTATACACCTATTTCAATAAACGTCGATAACGGTCGATCTGAATTGGATGGTCTGAAACCATTTATATTCACGTTAACCTCCGCCATATCTCGTTCGAATACCAAGCGTGATTCCAAGCTTAATTGAGCCGGTCGAATGAATGAATTTCGCATGTTACTGACAAAAGACCCTCAGTTTCCCATAATTCGTCTTGATCTCAGTACATCCATTTCAGATCGCCCATTATCAAGGTTTTTTGAAATAGGTGTATATAACCGATGCATATTTTGCTTGATTGTAGGCACATTAAAATGGCAGCAATACGACAAGAAAGTGTCACAGGGGAACCTTGCAAGATTTGTTTTGAAAAAGCGTCAGACACAAAACTATTACCATGTCTTCACAGGTAATAATAAATGATAAATAAGTAAGGTGTATATTATACTGTTGCAGTGCGTTTTACATCACTTTTGATGGGCAAGTTATGAAGTTCATTCTAAAGTTCACATTGAACTTGGGAACTTGGAAAAATTATGAACTTTGTTGGCAAACTTCAAACTTGCTTCCTGCTTGAATTTGGTACAAACTTGCTAATGGTTACTCACAATACATTTATATTGCCATGTACTGTATTGTCTTGGTCTACATGAAGTAGAAGATGAATGAACAATGTTATTGATGTCTAGTCTTGTTGAAGAGTAATTTATTATTGGATTATAAAATAATTAATGAAATGCACATATATAACTAGATAATGACAGTGTTGCAAGCACATAAACATTTTCAGCATTAACAAAAAGTAACATACTTTTATTTCAGTGATTTATGCAGGACTTGTGCGCTAAGGATGGAACAATGCCCCATCTGCCGTCAGAGTATTACTGCAATGGTACATGTAGAACAAGAACTTCAATCAGAAACCAAAATAGAATGACTTTATATTAAATTAAATTTTGTAATAATTATAAAAAAAGTAAGTGTCACTTGTTACAATGCATAATAGAAAATGCACCTGCAGGGGTACTTGTTGGTATTTTCTGAGGTGGCAAATGCTATGGTCTGCACTCCTGCAAGGCAGTGCAGCAGTTGCACGATTTCAGCATGTCTACCTCTGCAATCTTTTGTGTGTCATGTTGCAGACTGAAGCAGTTAATTTGCAATGTATATCAATAAGTTGGCTTAACAATTGCAGAGGTGGGCACACACTGCATTCATAGAGCAGATTTTGTCTGACTGTGAAAAACCCATGGCACGGTCACCGCACGGCATGGTCACTACAAATCCCAGGCTTGCAGAGCAAACGACTGTGCCGTAAGTTTTTCACAGTCATACAATGTGTGTTGCACCATGTGTCTGTACCTTAATACTAATATTATCCTGGAATGGTATACCATAAACACTGGCAGATAAGCCACACTCACAAATAAGCCACACCCAGAGTTTCAGAACTCAAATCTTTGAAAAAGTT
Source organism: Actinostola sp. cb2023 (assembly GCA_033675265.1). Classification (NCBI taxonomy): domain Eukaryota; kingdom Metazoa; phylum Cnidaria; class Anthozoa; order Actiniaria; family Actinostolidae; genus Actinostola; species Actinostola sp. cb2023. Next base: position 673,141 of record JAUJYZ010000439.1, on the reverse strand, counting down.
TTTTTTGGGAAGAAATTGGAAAACAACAAAAATAAGATCAAATGGAAATAAGTGTTGCTATAATACCATACTGTACTACTGGGTCCCTTAACAGATGTTCCCACAGATAAGCCGCACCCCCGATTTCAGACGACGATTTTAGGGGAGAAGGTGCAGCTTATCTGGCAGTTTTTACGGTATATTAGTCTTTCAGCAACCTGACCTTGGCGCTATGCTCTCAGTTCGCCAACAACAGACTTGTGACAAAACTTTTTGTATCTTCAACCTGAGTTTTTTGAGTTTTGTAATAAAACTCAGGTTGAAGATACAAAAAGTTTTGGGTCACATTCATGAATCAATCCAACCTACAAAACAGACTTGTGGTCTTTATTGATTTTATTCAAAGTACACTAGCTATTTAAGGGTCAGTGTGGCCATGGTGCTACCAGTAATTCACTGGTTGTATAGAAACCAACTCCAGGGACAAGAAAAAATAGTTGAGATAGCAGGGGTGCAAGGGTCACATTCATTGTGCTCAAATCCAAGGGGATGTACATTTCAGTATAACCAAGGTCAAGATAGTGGGGATTTCTACTGCTTTTGTACTTTATAGTCTGAGCAGTGGAAGGATAGACTGATCATTTGGGCTGCATCAAGCAACAGGAACCTTAAAACATTGTCACAATTTTAGAGTGTAGAGGAGGTGGATGGTCAAGTCGAGACTTTGCGGGGCAGGCTATTTCAAGCCCATACTTTACCCCTGAACCGTCAATGTTTACATGTAAATTGGCGATACCGACACAAAAATCAAGATTTCAAGATCTGGGTAAATTTTGCAGACTCTTAGAAATTCTTAGAATACCTTTTAGGGGTCGAAATGAACATGGCTTCAACAGCTCTTGTAATTTATGCATACCTTTTAGGGTCGTTTTCAAAACCGACCGCCGATCACCCCTACCACTTGGACAAAGGGAGTACCCCCTGGGAGTGTTAGTCGAGGGAATGATTTAGAACACTTTAATAATGTCTATTGGGATATTCCAGTACGGTGATGCTTGAAGTCTTGTGGAATTACTCTCGCCCAGGCTGTCAATCTCTCTATCCATTGATCACACTCCTGGGTTCTGATTTCTCAATATTTAATTCTCAATATATTATTAATAATTATTTGTAAAAAGTCATTCCATCTAGTCTTTGTTAAACTTGTATGCACATGTAGTTATCATAGTGATGAGGGTTAAGATTAAAGAATTGTGTACCCAGGAGTTGATCGGCAGCCAAATTACCAATCTTGATATGTTATTCTTTACCATTCATGGTGCAAATAGGTTGGTGTTTTACAATATTAGTTGAAGAGCAACGCTGAAAATTACAATGCTTTCAGATAATTAAACTACAATAGCTTTATGATAAATAATGATGATAGATATGTTTGATTGAGATGTGACTAGTTTCCAACTAGCAAGTACACTAGTATGGGTTAACGTCGGCGTATAATGATAAATTCAAAGGTAAAGGAAATCTATAACACCGTGAAGACGAAGGGCTAAAAAACATCTGTAAAGTTATGTACTCTTTTTCAGTGTTATAGATTTCCTTTAACCTTTGTATTTTCCAACCAGACAATACATTTTGAAGGTTGCACTTCAACCAATAATAATAGTTTTGTCTTAAGAGAATCTAGGGCTCCATGCAAGAGCTGTGTAAGTGACTTGTGATCAATATCCAAATTCTCTTTTGGAATAAATACCGGTAATACACAGATTCCAAACATGGCGACCAATTTGAATAACCATTGTTCTTTGACTGACTAGCCTCGTGTTGATGTGGAAACACAAAAGCATTCTCACTTGTACGAGAGGCTGGTCAGTCAAGAACAATGGTTATTCAAATTGGTATTATTATAATTGTTTGCATGTTCAGAATCGGTGTGTGAAAGATCATAAAGGAGAATTTAATTCCTGATCAGAGATCACTAATATGTTGTTCTAAAGAGGGAGAATGGGACCGAAACTAAGAACGGCTGCGAGGGAGACTATTCAGTTATACAAGAGTTTCATTACGAAAGAATTACACCATAATTTGAAAATAAAACTACAATAATGAAAATAAGGAACAATGGGATTTCTGCCATTTTCAATATAATAATGGGTCTAAACCCAGCGGGTGTCATTGGTGTAACCCACAAGACATGGCATTGACAGTACAGTCCAATAGACTGAAACTGGCCAAGGAGTACAGGTTTGTGGGTGCAGATCAGAAATCATTCAAAAATCATGAGAAAGTTTGGGTTATCGCAGTAGTTGTTGACGTATAAACCAAGCAACTGCCAATGGGACAATTGCCCTTTATCATTATGACGTCACAGCTTGTTTATGAGGGGGACAGAATCATGAAGAACAATAGAAATTTTAGCCTGCTTTTCAGACTGTTCGCTTGATTTCAAATTGGCTAGTTTTCAGATATTATGTTCATCAGTTGATGCTTTTCCCACAATATTTACTGTGTTTGGTGACTTATCATTTTCAGACGGTCTGTAAAATACATATATTTGGGAAATCCATTGTGTTATTGCTGTGGATCATTCGCGACTTAGCTAACCTATGAACAATCCACCTAATGGTTCCAAGTTGAGGTTGGCGTAACTTTTTTCATGAATACCAACCTTGACTTGGCACCGTTGTTCATCACCACCATTTGTTGGCCGATAGGAATTGTGTACTTTCATAACCCTGAAGATGGCCGCAATGGCCGAAAGCTTGGTTCATTAAACAAATTTTAAATGCAGATGAAGCCACTACAATTTATTTAGTCAGTAGCGTGTTGGTCATTTGTCAGCTATTTGGTACGCTATTCTACTTAATTAGTATTTACCAAATCAGTGGATCACAATTTTGGTGCTCTCGTAACTTGGAATATCCTTGGCTATTCACTGTTTTGGGACGAGATTCAAAATGGCGTCTTGTTTCGCTAAAGCTGCAGCTACAGCTACATTTTTTAACCAACTGATTTGGTAAATACCAAAACAATTATCCCCCTCAGTGCCGGCGAGTAGTGGTGAATATTTATCTTGCCGCTCGAGGACTAGTGGCTCGGTAAATATCCACCACTACTCACCTCCACTTCGGGGAATAATTGTTCACTATTACCTTGGTGGACCATTAATATTATACTAATATTTACAATAACCAATAGGCAGTAGTAATCATTAAGAGCTTTCAGTGACTTTAATCACAAATTTGAATTAACATAGTAAATGTTACTTTCATTTCACATTCTTAATAAACACATTGCAAAGTTATCAACCATTTACAAGATCTTTAAAAAATTCTGGTCAACAGAGTTAGAACTTCTGCCACGCTTCCATAATACAATAGACAATGACTATGAATAGCTCACCCCACTGACATATTACGAGTGTGGCGAGGGACGATAAGCTATTTTACGGCTTTTCAGAACTGTCCACTTGTGACGCTTGTAGTAATATGATGCAAACATGATAAGGGACAGTAAAACCAAGGCCTAATAAAACAAAGTCATTATGCTTAATTATCACCAGTTCACCGATTGGCCCCTAGAGCTCACGTGGTGTACTTCTTGTTTCTGTCACCAAAAAGTTTGGACAATTTCCGTGAATTACCGTACAAACACACTAACTTTTGTACAGTTTATCGACTTGATTTAGTTGTTCGATTCTCTAAATATTAGCAAAATCTTGTTTATCAACCTTATTTAGAATAGTTTTGCTAATATTTAGAGAATCGAACAACTAAATCAAGTTGATAAACTGTACAAAAGTTAGTGTGTTTGTACGGCAATTCACGGAAATTGTCCAAACTTTTTGGTGACAGAAACAAAGTACATGTACACCACGTGAGCTCTAGCGTCGAATCGGTGAATTATGGATGGGGTGGAGGAAGGAATGGTCTGACATCGTGATGGCCTTATGCGCCATGTGGCGAGACAAAAAGAGATGATGAATGATCAATGCAAAAACAGTGTCAGTGACTCAAATTCTCCAGAGTTCAAAAAACACAGGAGATTTCGATTTTGATCAGAGATCACTTGATGCTGTTATTACATGGAGCCCTGCAATTCAAATAACAGCATTTATCATTCACATTATTTTCTCCGGGATTTTCATTGGTGGAGAGACGACTACGTCACTGCAGATAACTTCCTACGAATAAGTGCTTTCATTGTTCTCCACAATGGCAGCTCGATTTATCCAGAGTTGTTGCTTTAGGTGAGAGAAAATAACGTGAATGATAAAACAATTATTGAACTCGGTTTTTGCAATATATCGTGATTTTGTCAGTGTCTCGCAGACAATTATTTGCCGATGCCAAAATTCTGCTCGCCGCTGACAAATCACGATATTTTGCTCAACCTCGTCCAATAATTATTGCTAATTTTTCTGAAGTAATAATAATAATATTATTAATAATAATTATTAACTTCAATACTATATACCTTCATTCCCATGCGCTTGCGATCATCATGGTCAGGTTCTAAGGAAATAAATATCCATTATTTAAATACTGTTGGTAGATAATGGTGGTATAGATTGGGTAGTGTGATGTTAGCAAAATGTTGTGTCAAAAGTTAGGCAACTCTTGTACCTGCTGACCACTTGAGGAAGATGGATACATCCTTAGCTAGCTGACTGACACTCGCTGGAGTCCCTAACCAAATCAATCAACAAGTAATCAATAAGACATTTTTTTTTTTAAAAAAAAAAAAGACATCCACCATATAATAAATCAAGCTCACTGCAAACATACCATCTTCATACTCTATGATGTCACTGTACAAGGCCTGTGCCATAGCTATAGCTTGTCCAGGGAAATATGCATTGAAATAAAGATCTTCTCGGATGTCTACGCCAGCAGGAGGGTCGCAGTAACCAGTCAATATAGAGAAGACATAGTCCTAGATTTGACATTAACAAATAATAATATTATTGTATTTTAAAGTATGGCACTCAGAAGTATGACCATCTTTATGCAAACTTATGTAGTGGTTACAACTTCCATCCAGGTCATTTGATATTCCTTATCAAATTCATGAATAATTAATAAGGGAAATACAATAGAAATCATAAGCGTAGCAGACATTTGTAAATCGGATACAGAATCGTCCTCATTTGCATTCAACTTTAACTTGAATTTTCTTGGCCAAACTGTTTCCTATCATCCAAATTACAGTAAAACATCCACTTATACATCGTTGGATTTGATAAGTCAGATACAATATTCGCGGCCGATCTGTATGGGATTTATGCGAATATTGTATCTATTCCTTAAACACAGACAAACACATACAATAATATACAAACAAACAAATAATCGTACCTCGTTCCCATGTCTAGCAAGACTAATTAAGCTTAAGTCAGGAGGATAGGCACCTGCAAACAGCACCATATAACAACCAAATATTAGTGGATATAGTACTTATGAAATTGAATTGTATATAAGGAGTGACATACTAAAATTAGAGCAGATTTCGTATGACTGTGAAAAACCATGGCGCACGGCACAGCACGGTCATGGTATGGATTCATTCAAAATCCTAAATCCTCACCGTCACGGCACGACAAGTCTGTGTCGTAAGTTTTTCACAGTCATACGAAATCTGCTTGATCATGCCACTGCTAGTAAATGAACTCATGCACAGAATACAAAATAACATTTTCTTACCAGCATTGGCTGCTCTTGCTGCTTCTTCATTCTTGTAGGGATGGGGGAAAATATCCGAGAGCTAGAATAACAATACAACATGATGCAACCAGTTATTCTCAGCAAAATGTCCACTACAAGTTCCTTCTTACTGCATACATGTAAGATGGTCAATGCACGCCCTACCTTTCCAGGTCTTGTGAACATTTCCCCCTCCTCGTCAGGACCATCTTCAATGTCATACTGCAGAAACAATCACCAACACAAGTCAAATACTGTATCACAGGTTGTGTTTGCTGATTCTCAGTGGTATTACCTCTGCCGCTATTGCTTTCATTTCTTCTTCTGTATAACATACGCCTACTAAGTGACGAAATGCAATTCTTTCCATAGTATGACATGCTGCACACACTTGCCTATAAACCTGGAATCCTCTACGTATACTACAAGTAAATATCACATCATTAGACAATGTCACTGAGAGTCTGAATCACTCATCAACATCATCTGAGACCACTAAACATTGCCAGTTACCAGGTACATATGTAGATGCTACATGTAATTCCACTGTATCCTTCTGCATAATTCTTGTCACAGTTTAACTTGTATTACAATGTAAGTGCCCCTCTACTAAGTGGCCAGCCATTATTTAACAACCACTTCTCAGTCATAACCCCCCTATACACGCACACACACTCTGGCCTAAATGAAAGCCCTGTAATTACCCGTCATGATCTAAAGCACTAAATACACCCTTGTGATTCCATGGAAATTTAGGAGGATGAAGCTCTAGATCTTCAGCATTGACATCAGGTTGTAGAATGTAGCCAGTTACAAAACCACCAGTAGCTAGTGCACCCAAAGTTATCCAAGTGGATGTCTGAAAGATTTTCAATGCAAAGTAAATGAGCTGATTTTTCATGTATTTTCACATTGAAATTAAATCCTAAGTACCTTGGATTGAGATGCCGTCTGTGCTATGGAACCAGATGACCTAATTTGAGCCTAAAATACATTAAAACAGTTGGTTAAATACTGGAATTATGACAAATTGCTTGGTTTCAATCAGCTGTTAAAACTCCTTGAAACTCATTAATTGCTTCAAATGACGGGCAAACACTGCCCTCCATGAGAGTATTCTATTGAAAAGGTGCAATTCAGCTGATGAAAATTCCTCACGAGACTGGTAAGTGACGTCTAATGAAATCAAGCAATAGATGTACATTTTGTACACTGTGCTGATGAAGCTTGTAGATTTTGCAGGTATTTTATCCAATTCTAAATAATAAGCTTATAAATTACAAAAGAGATTGAAATTCCTTTTTAAGACATGAGCCTGAGATTCAGTCATTTCAATTATAAGTACGTAAATAAATGCAGTTTTGTTAGATCTGTTATGTAACTAACTGTACTACACTACATTTCTCCGTCACTGAGTCAGCACATTTTAACTGCACACAAACTTCAAAATGACAGCATTATACTCAAAAACAAATGTTCTTCCTAGCAAATCAGAGCTACCAAATTAACTCTTCGAGCATGCATTTCTCAAGGAATTGATGTAATAAGGATGTTATGGCCAAACACCGGTTACAAGGATCAAATTATCTGCGAGTAGGTGGTGATCATACACATTGAATTCTCCAAATTCAAGTGCAATGCTGACACGTTTCAGGTTCTTTTAAAGCATTATTGGTAAAGTATAAGAACATAAACCTGTTAGGATTACAAGCTCATAGTTTTACCTTCAAGAATTCTGGAAAATGGCGATAAAAGTTCCTTAGTCGGACCAGATTTCTGAACGCCATTTTGAAACCCTGTATCCCATAAGGCTTTGCGCACATCGATGTGCTACTGCGCATGACATAACTTGGTGACCGCGCCAATTTTTAAAAATCAAAATGGCGGATGGACGAGGAAAATAAAATAAAATAGAACATTTGTTGGAAACCTTCTATTTCTGTACTTTAAAAGACGATAGAAGAGATAAGTTATAGAAAGGTAAGCTTCGCTTTCTTCCTAGTGAAATAATAAACTTGCGCTAAGTTTGTTTTGTATGTTTCTGTGTGGGGTAGGGGTGGAGCACTAGCTATATCGATCAGAGGACTGAGGAGTCATTATAGCTATTTTTAAAACATTTTGTGTGTGCATTTGTAGAAAATATTATGGGTATCCTAACTGATGGTAGAGGAAGAAAACAAATAACCTATGTCCTAGCAAGGCATTGTTCCAAAATATGGTAAGTGCAGAAGTCCTACATGTAGCTGTCAGAACATACAGTGTCGATCTACACTACACTCTACAGTAGTCAGTAGGTTTGATTTGTAGCCGTGTCGGTTCTAGCCCTTGATCCACCTTACATTCTGGAGTCCTAGCTGAACATACAGTAGTCAGTAGGCTTGATTTCTAGCCATGTGGTGGTGTCAGTACACCCACCAGATCCTCAGTGGGGGAGACTTGGGAATAAATGACACCCTGAAAACTATGCCTAGTTGAACAGTGAACTACTTCCAGTCTATCCTGACTACAACACCACACCCATCAATACCCATTCAGTATTGTACTTGTTATCTTACATCCCAATGTTTTCAGTAGAAGGTGGCAACCAGTCACCTGTCAATTAATGAAAGCTGCTGCCTGTCCTGGCGGTATCCACTTCATGTCTGCATGCCATATAGTCGTCCTTTACTACACATTGCACAACACCGTACACTGCATACACACATCTACAGACATCTACAACCATCTACAGCACAGCCATCTACAGCATATACAGCCATCTACAGCATATACAGCCATCTACAGCATCTACAGCCATCTACAGCATACACAGCCATCTACAGCATACACAGCCATCTACAGCCATCTACAGCATATACAGCCATCTACAGCATATACAGCCATCTACAGCATCTACAGCATCTACAGCCATCTACAGCATACACAGCCATCTACAGCATACACAGCCATCTACAGCAGCATACAGCAGCCATCTACAGCCATCTACAGCCATCTACAGCATACACAGCCATTACACAGCATCTACAGCATATACAGCCATCTACAGCCATCTACAGCATCTACAATCTACAGCCATCTACAGCCATCTACAGCCATCTACAGCCATCTACAGCATCTACACCCATCTACAGCATACACAGCCATCTACAGCCATCTACAGCATATACAGCCATCTACAGCATCTACAGCCATCTACAGCATATACAGCCATCTACAGCATCTACAGCCATCTACAGCATACACAGCCATCTACAGCCATCTACAGCCATCTACAGCATATACAGCCATCTACAGCCATCTACAGCCATCTACAGCATACACAGCCATCTACAGCATACACAGCCATCTACAGCCATCTACAGCCATCTACAGCCATCTACAGCATACACAACCATCTACAGCCATCTACAGCATACACAGCTATCTACAGCATACACAGCCATCTACAGCCATCTACAGCATCTACAATCTACAGCATCTACAGCATCTACAGCATCTACAGCATCTACAGCCATCTACAGCATCTACAGCATCTACAGCATCTACAGCATCTACAGCATCTACAGCATCTACAGCCATCTACAGCATCTACACAGCCATCTACAGCATACACAGCCATCACAGCATCTACAGCATCTACAGCATCTACAGCCATCTACAGCATCTACAGCATCTACAGCATCACACAGCATCTACAGCATATACAGCATATACAGCATCTACAGCATCATCAGCATCTACAGCCATCTACAGCCATCTACAGCCATCTACAGCATCTACAGCCATCTACAGCATCTACAGCATCTACAGCATCTACAGCATCTACAGCATCTACAGCATCTACAGCATCTACAGCCATCTACAGCCATACACAGCCATCTACAGCATATCTACAGCCATACACAGCCATCCATACAGCATCTACAGCCATCTACAGCATACACAGCCATCTACAGCATATACAGCCATCTACAGCATCTACAGCCATCTACAGCCATCTACAGCATCTACAGCATCTACAGCCATCTACAGCATACAGCATACAGCCATCTACAGCATCTACAGCCATCTACAGCATCTACAGCATACACAGCCATCTACAGCATACACAGCCATCTACAGCATACACAGCATCTACAGCCATCTACAGCATACACAGCCATCTACAGCCATCTACAGCATATACAGCCATCTACAGCCATCTACAGCCATCTACAGCATCTACAGCATACATCACAGCCATCTACAGCCATCTACAGCATACACAGCCATCTACAGCATATACAGCCATCTACAGCATCTACAGCATCTACAGCATCTACAGCATCTACAGCATCTACAGCCATCTACAGCATATACAGCCATCTACAGCCATCTACAGCATACACAGCCATCTACAGCATCTACAGCATATACAGCCATCTACAGCATATACAGCCATCTACAGCCATCTACAGCCATCTACAGCCATCTACAGCATATCTACAGCCATCTACAGCATACACAGCCATCTACAGCCATCTACAGCCAGCCATCTACAGCCATCTACAGCCATCTACAGCCATCTACAGCCATCTACAGCCATCTACAGCCATCTACAGCCATCTACAGCCATCTACAGCCATCTACAGCATCTACAGCATATACAGCCATATACAGCCATATACAGCATCTACAGCCATCTACAGCATACACAACCATCTACAGCATCTACAGCATCTACAACCATCTACAGCCATCTACAGCATCTACAGCCATCTACAGCGAAACGAAAATTGTGTCAATAAATCAAGTTCGTAAATGTCTTTCAAACTGCGCTTTGTATGGATGTCCTTCAGTTTTAGATTTCGAGAAAATCAATAATAAATATATTCGTTGCTGAGTCACGTGACCTGTTTTGTCATTTATCTCCACAACAATCAATGGGGTACATCCATACAAAGCCCAGTTTGAAAGACATTTACAAATGTCATTTATTGACACAATTTTCGTTTGCTGTAGATGCTGTAGATGGCTGTAGGCTGTAGATGGCTGTAGATGGCTGTGTAGATGGCTGTGGCTGTAGATGGCTGTGTATGCTGTAGATGGCTGTATGGCTGTAGATGGCTGTAGATGCTGTAGTATGCTGTAGATGGCTGTAGTAGATGGCTGTAGATGCTGTAGATGGCTGTAGTGGCTGTAGATGCTGTGTATGGCTGTAGATGCTGTAGATGCTGTAGATGCTGTGTATGCTGTAGATGGCTGTAGATGCTGTAGATGGCTGTAGATGGCTGTATGCGGCTGTAGATGCTGTAGATGGCTGTAGATGGTAGATGCTGTAGATGGCTGTATATGCTGTAGATGGCTGTAGATGGCTGTGTATGCTGTAGATGCTGTAGATGCTGTATATGCTGTAGATGGCTGTAGATGGCTGTATGGCTGTAGATGCTGTAGATGGCTGTAGATGCTGTAGATGGCTGTAGATGCTGTAGATGGCTGTAGATGGCTGTGTATGCTGTAGATGGCTGTAGATGGCTGTAGATGGCTGTGTATGCTGTGTATGCTGTAGATGGCTGTATATGCTGTAGATGGCTGTAGATGCTGTAGATGGCTGTGTATGGCTGTAGATGGCTGTAGATGGCTGTAGATGCTGTAGATGGCTGTATGCTGTAGATGGCTGTAGATGGCTGTAGATGCTGTAGATGCTGTAGATAGATGGCTGTGTATGCTGCTGTAGATGGCTGTAGATGCTGTAGATGGCTGTAGATGGCTGTAGATGGCTGTAGATGGATGTAGATGCTGTAGATGCTGTAGATGCTGTAGATGCTGTAGATGGCTGTAGATGCTGTAGATGCTGTAGATGCTGTAGATGGCTGTAGATGCTGTAGATGGCTGTAGATGGCTGTAGATGCTGTAGATGGCTGTAGATGCTGTAGATGCTGTATATGCTGTAGATGGCTGTAGATGGCTGTATGCTGTAGATGGCTGTAGATGGCTGTAGATGGCTGTAGATGCTGTAGATGGCTGTAGATGGCTGTAGATGGCTGTAGATGCTGTAGATGCTGTATGCTGTAGATGCTGTAGATGGCTGTAGATGCTGTAGATGGCTGTAGATGCTGTAGATGCTGTAGATGATGTAGCTGTGTAGATGGCTGTAGATGGCTGTAGATGGCTGTAGATGGCTGTGTATGCTGTAGATGGCTGTAGATGGCTGTAGATGGCTGTGTAGATGCTGTAGATGGCTGTAGATGCTGTAGATGGCTGTAGATGGCTGTAGATGCTGTAGATGTATGTGTATGCTGTAGATGGCTGTAGATGCTGTAGATGGCTGTAGATGCTGTAGATGCTGTAGATGGCTGTAGATGCTGTAGATGGCTGTAGATGCTGTAGATGGCTGTAGATGGCTGTAGATGGCTGTAGATGCTGTAGATGGCTGTAGATGCTGTAGATGGCTGTAGATGCTGTAGATGGCTGTAGATGGTAGATGCTGTAGATGGCTGTAGATGCTGTGTGGCTGTATGGTAGATGTAGATGGCTGTAGATGTAGATGGCTGTAGATGATGCTGTAGCTGTAGATGGCTGGCTGTAGATGGCTGTAGATGATAGATGGCTGTAGATGCTGTAGATGGCTGTAGCTGTAGATGGCTGTAGATGCTGTAGATGGCTGTAGATGGCTGTAGATGGCTGTAGATGCTGTATGGCTGTAGATGGCTGTAGATGGCTGTAGATGGCTGTAGATGGCTGTAGATGCTGTAGATGGCTGTAGATGGCTGTAGATGGCTGTAGATGGCTGTAGATGGCTGTAGATGTGTGTATGGCTGTGTAGATGCTGTAGATGGCTGTAGATGGCTGTAGATGGCTGTAGATGCTGTAGATGGCTGTAGATGCTGTAGATGGCTGTAGATGCTGTAGATGCTGTAGATGCTGTAGATGGCTGTAGATGGCTGTAGATGCTGTAGATGGCTGTAGATGGCTGTATAGATGGCTGTAGATGGCTGTAGATGCTGTAGATGCTGTAGATGCTGTAGATGGCTGTAGATGCTGTAGATGGCTGTATATGCTGTAGATGGCTGTAGATGCTGTAGATGCTGTAGATGGCTGTAGATGCTGTAGATGGCTGTAGATGGCTGTAGATGGCTGTAGATGGCTGTAGATGCTGTAGATGGCTGTAGATGCTGTAGATGGCTGTAGATGGCTGTAGATGCTGTAGATGGGCTGTAGATGCTGTAGATGTGTAGATGCTGTAGATGGTAGATGGCTGTAGATGCTGTATGCTGTAGATGCTGTAGATGCTGTAGATGCTGTAGATGCTGTAGATGGCTGTAGATGGCTGTAGATGCTGTAGATGGCTGTAGATGCTGTAGATGGCTGTAGATGCTGTAGATGGCTGTAGATGCTGTAGATAGCTGTAGATGGCTGTAGATGCTGTAGATGGCTGTAGATGGCTGTAGATGGCTGTAGATGGCTGTAGATGCTGTAGATGCTGTAGATGGCTGTAGATGCTGTAGATGTAGATGCTGTAGATGCTGTAGATGGCTGTAGATGGCTGTAGATGCTGTAGATGGCTGTAGATGGCTGTAGATGGCTGTAGATGGCTGTAGATGGCTGTAGATGGCTGTAGATGGCTGTAGATGGCTGTAGATGGCTGTAGATGCTGTAGATGGCTGTAGATGGCTGTAGATGCTGTAGATGGCTGTAGATGGCTGTAGATGGCTGTAGATGGCTGTGTGTAGATGGCTGTAGATGCTGTAGATGGCTGTAGATGGCTGTAGATGCTGTAGATGGCTGTAGATGGCTGTAGATGCTGTAGATGGCTGTAGATGCTGTAGATGGCTGTAGATGTAGCTGTAGATGGCTGTAGATGCTGTAGATGGCTGTAGATGGCTGTAGATGGCTGTAGATGGCTGTAGATGGCTGTAGATGCTGTAGATGGCTGTAGATGCTGTAGATGGCTGTAGATGCTGTGATGGCTGTAGATGCTGTAGATGGCTGTAGATGGCTGTAGTATGCTGTAGATGGCTGTAGATGCTGTAGATGCTGTAGATGGCTGTAGTAGATGCTGTATGGCTGTGGCTGTGTAGATGGCTGTAGATGGCTGTATGCTGGATGTAGATGCTGTAGATGCTGTAGATGGCTGTAGATGCTGTAGATGGCTGTAGATGTGTAGATGCTGTAGATGCTGTAGATGGCTGTAGATGGCTGTAGTAGTATGGCTGTAGATGGCTGTAGATGCTGTAGATGGCTGTAGATGGCTGTAGATGCTGTAGATGGCTGTAGATGGCTGTAGATGGCTGTAGATGGCTGTAGATGGCTGTAGATGCTGTAGATGGCTGTAGATGCTGTAGATGGCTGTAGATGGCTGTAGATGGCTGTAGATGGCTGTAGATGGCTGTAGATGGCTGTATGCTGTAGATGGCTGTAGATGCTGTAGATGGCTGTAGATGTAGATGTAGATGGCTGTAGATGGCTGTAGATGGTAGATGTGTAGATGGTAGATGCTGTAGATGGCTGTAGATGCTGTAGATGGTAGATGGCTGTGTAGTATGCTGTAGATGTAGATGCTGATGCTGTAGATGCTGTAGATGCTGTAGATGGCTGTAGATGCTGTAGATGAGATGCTGTAGATGCTGTAGATGCTGTAGATGCTGTAGATGCTGTAGATGGCTGTAGATGCTGTAGATGGCTGTAGATGGCTGTAGATGGCTGTAGATGCTGTAGATGGCTGTAGATGCTGTAGATGGCTGTAGATGGCTGTAGATGCTGTAGATGGCTGTAGATGGCTGTATGCTGTGTATGCTGTAGATGTAGATGGCTGTAGATGCTGTAGATGGCTGTAGATGGCTGTAGATGGCTGTAGATGGCTGTAGATGGCTGTAGATGGCTGTAGATGGCTGTAGATGCTGTAGATGGCTGTAGATGGCTGTAGATGGCTGTAGATGGCTGTAGATGGCTGTAGATGGCTGTAGATGCTGTAGATGGCTGTAGATGGCTGTAGATGGCTGTAGATGGCTGTATATGCTGTAGATGGCTGTAGATGTAGATGTGTGTATGCTGTAGATGGCTGTAGATGGCTGTAGATGCTGTAGATGGCTGTAGATGGCTGTATATGCTGATGGCTGTAGATGTGTAGATGGCTGTAGATGGCTGTAGATGCTGTAGATGGCTGTGTATGCTGTAGATGGCTGTATATGCTGTAGATGGCTGTATATGCTGTAGATGGCTGTAGATGGCTGTATATGCTGTAGATGGCTGTGTATGCTGTAGATGGCTGTAGATGCTGTAGATGGCTGTAGATGCTGTAGATGGCTGTATATGCTGTAGATGGCTGTAGATGGCTGTGTATGCTGTAGATGGCTGTGTATGCTGTAGATGGCTGTAGATGCTGTAGATGGCTGTATATGCTGTAGATGGCTGTATATGCTGTAGATGGCTGTGCTGTAGATGGCTGTGCTGTAGATGGTTGTAGATGTCTGTAGATGTGTGTATGCAGTGTATGGTATTGTGCAATGTGTAGTAAAGGACGACTATATGGCATGCAGACATGAAGTACATACCGTCCTGGCCATAAAATTTGAGCATGCGAAACTCTGTATAGCGATGTTCCCCATGACATATTGTTATGACGTACTATGACAATCACTAAAGTGGTAGCATGTCGGTTCGGAATTATGTCTTACTGGAGTGTTTTTTTTTGTATCACATGATCATTTATGAACGAAATGATTGGCTGGAAATGATTGGCTGGAAATGATCACGTGGTACAAGAAACACTCCAGCGAGACAAAATTCCAAACGGACACGTTACCACTTTAGTGATGTCCATAGTAAGCAATTGTTATTTTTTTGCCAACCAGAGATCGATTGGCTGATGAAATAAAGCAACTTGTGAAAAGCTATTGTAATCATGGTTGGCAGATTAACATTACATTAAAGCAAATGTGACGTCAATGTTTACAAACAGTGAACATCGCTATTCAAGTCTAAAATTATACTAAATTATATTATTATTACATGAGTAAAGTCTAAACAGTTGTTTCCTGTGGATTCCAGTGTTCTGAGTTATTTGGCTGGTATAGTTTGGTTTTGCGCACTGTCAGATTCATCACTCAATAATAGAACATACTTCTCTGAGAATGCACTGCTGCCAGGACAAGTGCAATCAGAATATTACAACCACAAGATGGCTAACAGAGTCTTGGATGAGCTGGAAAACTTAAAAGATAAACATAAGTGAGACTGATTTTTTTTGCTCATTTATTCATAAAGTTGTATGTGTTTTTCATATCTCCTTCTTTTATTTATCTTTGAATTTATTAATTCATTTGTTGATCTATCCACCTCATTTGTTTATTTATTTATTCATCCATTTATTCATTCATTCATGCATACTTTCATTCATTTATGAATCCATTCATTTATCCATTCATTCATTCATCTTTTCAATCATTCATTCATTCATTCATTCATCTTTTCATTCATTCATTCATTCATCTTTTCATCCACTTATTTCATTCATTTTTCCTTTTATTTATTCATTCATTTTTCCTTCCATTCATTCATTCATTTCCCGCAGGGTTTCTCAATGTCCATTACAATAAGAATAAAATATTATTTAACATTATTTATATATATTTATTCTTACCTTTTGTGTTCTATGAATAATAAGATTGTAAAGCACTGACGATATCATCCATGTCTTGACAGGCAAGGTATTCCAGTTGACTGGCTGTCCAACAAAATGACAGAAATTGGCCTCCAAACATACAAGCAAAACTTTACAGTCCAAATCCCTCTACCAGAGTCAGGGGGGCCATCAATGATAAAGGGAACAAATGTATATGGAGTCCTCAGGGCACCTAGGATTGCAGGCACAGAGGCCTTGGTGTTTTCCCTGCCATATCACCATGGCAACAATATGGGAGGTCTAGCATTGATGTTGTCTTTAGCTGATGTATTTAGAAGTATGTATAAAAATATTGCTGAAATACACAGTCCTGTACTTGGTATGGTTAGTTATTTTAGAGTGCCATGGCTAGTATTGAAAGGATGGAGGTTGGAGGTCCAAAACCCAAAACACATGGAATATCAACTTCAGTCACTTATTTCAAGCTTACAAGGAGGGCCTCATTTACACAACTTTTTTTTGCTTAGCTAAGCCATGAACAATTTACATCAATGATTCAAAACAGTAACATTTATTATAGTCGATCCTCCACTAACTGACACCTTCCATAAGCACCTCACAAACACACCACCAAAGGTCTTGGACATTTTCTTTCTCTACTAAAATATTGCTTTTATCACCTTAGTCCCATAAGCAGACACCTCCCATAGGCAGACACCTCATATAAGGGGACACCTCATAAAGGGACACCTCCTGTACAGTGGACACCTATGTTTGGGTGTCTGCTTACAGCCTGGAGGTTCCACTCTATGACTGAAGCTTAAACTTGTACCCATTTTGGTTCTTTTGACCTGTTTTTATAAATCATTTGTAAGATAGACCACAACTACTTAATTCTCTTGTATAAATGGTCCTAATGTCATAAATGGATATGACACAAGCATAATATATCACATCTGTGTCGCAGGCAAGAGTTACTGGTCCAAGGACATAATATTTCTAGTAACAGAACAAGGTACTCTTGGGATGCATGCCTGGCTGGAGGCCTACCATGATGTTCCAAATCCATGTGAGTAAATTACTGTTAAATCTATCCAAGTTTGGCTGGACACTTCTCTAAAGGCACTTTCCATTTCTGCTGATTTTAATAATAGCTCAAGCAGCGTCCATCTTGAATGACAGGACTCGCAACAAGGACCGCCTTGATGTCAGGCCTTGACTTGTCCATGACACAGACTGGACTGGTGTGTTCCATTATTAAGATCAGCAGACAGACCGGTGTGTCCAGTCACATGGAAAACTCTCCAAGCTTAGAGAGAGTTGACAAGAGTTGAACTCCAATGTGCAGAGTTGTCACTAGATTTTTTTAGTGGCAGCTAATCTTGCCTCAAAACAACTGTCACAACTATGTGCTTTAGCATTCGGGTAAAGCTGGTGCAGTGTTTGGAGTAGGCAGTCATATGTCCCAATTGCCTTCTTATTTTGACATAGTTCACTAATGGTTAGTTATGTTATGCAATTCTAAATCCCTTAAGGTGGCTCCGTCGAAATTCCAGACGCATTCGTCTGAAATAAAACTTCGGCCATAACTTTGTTTAAATTCGCATGATGGACTATCAGACTTAGAGAAAGGTGAAGCTATTATTTGGCAATATTACAACATAATTCGATTTCCCTTTCCGCAAATACTTTTAGTGATATCGGAGCTGCAATGGACCTTGTTCTCGCTACTTAAACGCGCTAAAAAAAAAATTGTCCAATATTTTTGCGTAAAAGTTTGTGAATCGTGTTCAATTGACTTGGTGAATATCCTAACTAAGTTTTAGCAAAATCGGCGGAACCAAAATAAACAGGTTACTAACAGCATTCAAATTCATGACTAAAATACACTTGGTTCTGCCGATTTTGCTGAAACTTAGTTAGGATATTCACCAAGTCAATTGAACACGATTCACAAACTTTTACGCAAAAATATCAGACAAATTTTTTTTTTAGCGCGTTTAAGTAGCGAGAACAAGGTCCATTGTAGCTCCAATATCACTAAAAATATTTGCAGAAAGGGAAATCGAATCATGCTGTAATATTGCCAAATAATCGCTTCAACTTTCTCCAAGTCTGATAGTCCATCACGCGAATATTAAAAAAGTTATGGCCGAAGTTTTATTTCAGACGAATGCGTCTGGAATTTCGACGGAGCCACCTTAAAGGGCCATTAACATGGGCAATTTTATCGGCAATTTTGTCCGCGATTCAATATTGGTGATTTTATTACAACCACAAATCGCCCGTGTAAACTACCGCCGATTTAGCAGCGATAAAGAATTGCAGCCAAATTGCTGCAATTTCCAGCATGCTCGAAATTTTGTGCAACTTCGTGGCGATAAAATCACCGACAAAATCGCCCGTGTAAACGGCATCTATGTTTGATCCCAAGGGTGTATTTCCACTTACCTATCTATCTGTGTCTAGAACTTAGTTCGTTAACTAATTGTTATTCTCTAATTTTATACATGTAGATATTAAGTCGTTGCCATTGGAAAGTCACTCTGGGTCTATTCAGGCTGCTATTAACATGGAAATCAGTAACAGCTCTATTGGTGGATTTGATATTCTAGAAGAAGGCATCAATGGCCAGTTACCCAACTTAGATCTTATTAACATGGTGGAAAGGCTGTGTGCAAAAGAGCGTATTCATGCTGCACTGCATACCCAGGTCAGTTTGAAAGAGTAATCATGATATCATTGGTTGGTTATGATGGTAATGATAACTAAACAACAAGATGATGATGACTGATGATGACTGATGATGATGATGATGACTGATGATGACTGATGATGACTGATGATGATGACTGATGATGACTGATTATGACGTACGCATATATTTTTAATTTTTATTTGTATATCAACTTATATTGTTATGTTACTGATGATTTTACTGTGTTTAAATAAACCATATGTATGTATGTATGTAAATTCTAATATTGACTGATATTAGAACGATGACTGATGATGATGATGACTGATGATGATGATGACTGATGATGATGACTGATGATGATGATGATGGTGAAATTTAATTTTCATATTTTTATGATATTTTTGACGACTGGTGGTGATGATGATGATTATGTGGTGGTGATAATAGTGATACTGCTACTTAACTGATAATGATAATGATGATGTTAGTGATGATGATGACTGGATGGTGTACAGGCATATGCCGTAAATGTTTTGTAAATGTTTTATTTATGCACTCAGCTACTGTAGCTAGTTTTCAGGCATAAGCCATATATTCTGTACACACAACACTCATCTCACTAGTTCGTTTTTACTGAGGGAGGAAAACCAGAGTATAAAAATAAATATAAAAATATATTATGCGCGCGTCTTTTATATGGGTTCCCTGTGGTACGCGATTCCGTGCGTAGCACCACAGGAAGCCCAATATAATATCCCGTGAGCTTTGCCACAGGAAGCCCATATGAAAACACGTGCATATAATTTCAATAGCCTCAGAAGAGATGGTTGGGTTGCCTGTGGTTGATGGATGGTAATGATTGTCTTCGCGCCATATGTTTCATATGAACATATGAACAAAAAAATATCGATCCGGCAAAGATAATTAGTTACTACCCTTCTCTCCCTCCCTCCCTCCCTCCCTCCCTCCCTCCCTCCCTCCCTCCCTCCCTCCCTCCCTCCCTCCCTCCCTCCCTCCCTCCCTCCCTCCCTCCCAACCAACCAACCAACCAACCAACCAACCAACCTACCAACCTACCAACCAACCTACCAACAAAAGGAAACGCAAGGTTTGGTACATTTTAGTTCAAAATGAAGTAGAGGGAAAAAAATGAAAAACAAAATCGCTAGAGAAAAACAGGGTTATCAGTTTGCGTCAGTGTTTCTTCAAGAGTGAGCGTTGAGAGCCGAGACAGATCCGTTAGTTTCATTAATAATAATACTTTATTCAAATGCTAAATACTAAGATACAATATTTGAAAAGGAGAAACTTTGAGGTTAACCCTATGTGCAAGTCTCCTTTACACTACAAATAAAAAAAATATAGATGAAAATCATTGACAAATCTTTGAAAATCATTGACAAATCTGAAATCATTGACAAATCTGAAATCATTGACAACATTGAAAATCATTGACAAATCTTGAAGTATTTGAGTACTGTTAGGTAAACAAGCCAAGCTTTAATGTTTTCCGATTTAGAATGCCGGTTCTCTTTGATGCTGGTTCCTGTGGTTGACATTTTGGAGTGTCGGTTTGTTTAGGTAAAGAAAGCAAATTAAGTAAGATTGGAACCGTACGGCTGGATGAATAAAGGAGAATGAATGAATGGATGAATGAATGAATGGACGAAGAAAAGATAAATGAAAGAAACTATAAAAGGAAGGCAGAAAGAAAGAAAGTAAAGACTGAAATGAAAGAAAAACGAAATTCAGGCAGAAGGAGGAAGCAAAGAAAGAAAATAGAAAATTAAAAATTAAAAGGAAGAAAAATGGAGGAAAAGAAAAGAATGAGAAGTGAGAAGAAGGAAATAAACCAAATTTGTATCAAACGGTAGAGTTTTGATATGTTGGACATCTCTTTGTTTACAATAAGTTTTCTCTATTAAGGTGGTTCCCGCATAATGAATGACCGGTTTGCCGTATTTTTTAACTCGCTCGCTCCGCGTCAATATTGCTTGGATTTTATTGTGCTTAACACAAATACTAATTCAACTATTCTGCTTTTGGACAGTGTATTCAAAATTATCATTGTAAGCCGCGTTTGTGAATGCGAGCTGATATTCAAACGACACTATTTTCACTAAAACTGCTGCCAAGCGTTATTCCCTCGTACGATTTTTCTTAAACTTCGTGAACAGCCTTTTGAGGTCCCTAGTAATGTTCTGACGAAGTAAGAAGGAAATTGATCGAGCCGAAATCACCAATTCATATTTTTGTTGCCAAAATTTGGACCTTTCGGTTGTTACGTGATTTCGGCTCGAACAATATTTTTCTTACCTCGTCAGAACATTACTAGGGACCTTAAAAGGCCGTTCACGAAGTTTAAAAAAAATCGTACGAGGGAATAACGCTTGGCAGCAGTTTTAGTGAAAATAGTGTCGTTTGAATATCAGCTGGCATTCACAAACGCGGCTTACAATGATAATTTTGAAAACACCGTCGAAAGGCAGAATAGTTGAATTAGTATTTGTGTTAAGCACAATAAAATCCAAGCAATATTGACGCGGAGCGAGCGAGTTAAAAAATAATGCAAACCGGTCATTCATTATGCGGGAACCACCTTAACCGATGTTATTCGTCGACTCTGACGACTAGTGCATTCAAACTATAACCAGGAAGATAAATACGTCATACAACTACGTGCTTTAATACCTTTAATACCTCTTCAGTGGTCCATTGTGTGGCAGCGTAGGCACATATAAACAGGAAAACTACAACAATAGTTGACGGTGGAATATCCGCGTGTAACGTACAGGAGTCTGATTATCTATTGAGAACCTTTTTCACTTTAAAAACAGACTACTTGACGACGTCCAAGTGACCTTAAAAACAACTTTTATTTTCATGAGAGAACAACATACACAAGAATTAGTAATGCGGTGAATAAACAATGAACATCTAAGGGGTGGATCATTAGAAATCTCGGGAGGGGGGGTGACAATTCCCAAAAAAAAATTCCTGCAAAGAAAAAATGTCCCAAAAAAAATTCCTGCAAGTACCCTACCACCTAAAAAAAGAGCTACACATCTCAAAAACAAATTCCTGCAGAGAAATACAGGTACAAAAAAAAATCGTGCCTAAAAAATATTTAACCCCCCCTCCCGAGATTTCTAATGATCCACCCCTAACCAAAGTAATGTTTCCTGAGCATATGTTTTTTGCCAATTTCGCACTAATGAAAAGATTCTGTCAAGGTGGTTTCATGTCATCAACACCTGACCAGAGATGATGAATTTCTGTGGTGCACTAACTATCCTAACATTTCATTGGTTTCCTTTTTGATTAATTAGATGCCGAGAAACGCTATCAATCAAAGTCATTGACAGTTACTAGTAGCTATGCAGTTTTGACAATGAGTTTCTTCATCAAAACCCTTTGGAAATTTCGTATAGTTTATGAGAGTTTATATAAATGGACCGAGTCTCATGGTAAGAAGATTGCCTTTATAGTCACTCGGCTTCCGCCTCTTACCAAAACAACTGCTCTTTTTATTTGCTTACGAAGCCGACTTTGGTCTTAACTGAAAACTTTACGATGGATGCTGCGAGCGTGTCCCTTTGTGTTATCAATGCCGTGTCTGCTACATCTGCAATTGTCACCAATGTTCCAGTGTTTGTGTCAATCTGGAAATCATCAAGTCTTCATACACCATCACACATCCTTATCTTCAGCCTTGCTGTGTCGGACTTTGGAGTGGGCCTGACTGCTCAACCGTTATTTATTCTTAACATCCTAGATCCTAAAACCTACCCGAATTATCTGTTATTTCAAGTTGTTTCTGTATATTTTGCTGGTGCGTCTGTGCTTGGTATGGTGGTTATCGCGATAGATCGATGCATCGCTGTAAAGTTACACATGAGATATCTACAGATAGTAACCATGAGACGAACCGTCATCACAGTCGTTCTTGCTTGGTCGTTAGACACGGTTCTAGTGGGTGCGTTTGTTTTTATACCATGGAAAACGCTCCAAGTCTTTGTATCGGCCATAATATGCTTGTGTATTTGTATCGTGGTTGTTTGTTACTATGACATTCTGCGTATCGTGCATCGTCATCGCAAGCAAATCCAGGACCAAAGACGCGCGATTAACGCCCCTTCACTTCAACGTGGCAGATCACTCACCAACATGTTTTATCTACACGGTGTATTTGCTATCTCTGTTGCTCCACTTGCCTTTTACTTTATCTATGCTTTAGTTACGAAGGAAGAGCATCTTTACGTATCGCAGCTTGCAGTTACGTTCTCATTCTTGAACTCAGCGTTAAATCCTTACTTGTACTTTTGGCGTATGAACGACCTTAGAAGAGCAGTTGCTAAGATGTTTAGGAAACTACTAAAGCCGCATTCTCTGCGTTAAATCCGTACTTGTACTTTTGGCTTATGAACGACCTTAGAAGAGCAGTTGCTAAGATGTTTAGGAAACTACTAAGGCCGCATTCTCAGCGTTAAATCCGTACTTGTACTTTTGGCTTATGAACGACCTTAGAAGAGTAGTTGCTAAGATGTTTAGGAAACTACTAAGGCCGCATTCTCAGCGTTAAATCCGTACTTGTACTTTTGGCGTATGGACGACCTTAGAAGAGTAGTTGCTAAGATGTTTAGGAAACTACTAAAGCCGCATTCTCAGCGTTAAATCCGTACTTGTACTTTTGGCTTATGAACGACCTTAGAAGAACAGTTGCTAAGATGTTTAGGAAACTACTAAGGCCGCATTCTCAGCGTTAAATCCGTACTTGTACTTTTGGCTTATGAACGACCTTAGAAGAGTAGTTGCTAAGATGTTTAGGAAACTACTAAGGCCGCATTCTCAGCGTTAAATCCGTACTTGTACTTTTGGCGTATGGACGACCTTAGAAGAGTAGTTGCTAAGATGTTTAGGAAACTACTAAGGCCGCATTCTCAGCGTTAAATCCGTACTTGTACTTTTGGCTTATGAACGACCTTAGAAGAGCAGTTGCTAAGATGTTTAGGAAACTACTAAGGCCGCATTCTCAGCGTTAAATCCGTACTTGTACTTTTGGCTTATGAACGACCTTAGAAGAGCAGTTGCTAAGATGTTTAGGAAACTACTAAAGCCGCATTCTCAGCGTTAAATCCGTACTTGTACTTTTGGCTTATGAACGACCTTAGAAGAGTAGTTGCTAAGATGTTTAGGAAACTACTAAGGCCGCATTCTCAGCGTTAAATCCGTACTTGTACTTTTGGCTTATGAACGACCTTAGAAGAGCAGTTGCTAAGATGTTTAGGAAACTACTAAGGCCGCATTCTCAGCGTTAAATCCGTACTTGTACTTTTGGCTTATGAACGACCTTAGAAGAGCAGTTGCTAAGATGTTTAGGAAACTACTAAGGCCGCATTCTCAGCGTTAAATCCGTACTTGTACTTTTGGCGTATGAACGACCTTAGAAGAGTAGTTGCTAAGATGTTTAGGAAACTACTAAGGCCGCATTCTCAGCGTTAAATCCGTACTTGTACTTTTGGCTTATGAACGACCTTAGAAGAGCAGTTGCTAAGATGTTTAGGAAACTACTAAGGCCGCATTCTCAGCGTAAAATCCGTACTTGTACTTTTGGCTTATGAACGACCTTAGAAGAGCAGTTGCTAAGATGTTTAGGAAACTACTAAAGCCGCATTCTCTGCGTTAACATTGGTCGTTATGTAAATTTTGATGATATATCTATATGTTATGGATACATGTACATGTACCATCGCCAATATTATATATATCAACATTTACATATTTTATTATTATTATTTTCCCACAATTTTCCCGGCCCTCGATAGCGCGAACTGACACTGAAGAAGGTAGCAGTTGGTACATTTTCAAACATTCACAAATCAGTCACTTGTAAACATGTTAGGGGTATTGTATCACATATTTGAGCTGTCACCGCAGATTGTTTAAAAATTCAGTGCTGATATCCAGCAAACGACTGAGTTACAGTATGTAATTGTAATTTGACACCGTTATCGTTTTCTCTGATCTCCACAAGGTTCTTGATAAGGGGTGGACCATTAGAAATGTTGGGGGGGGGGGGGGGGGGTGGAGGGGAAGTTGGTAAGAAAAAATTCCTGCAAGAACCCTACCACCCAAAGAAAGAGCTACACACCTCCAAACAAAGTTCCTGCAGAGAGACACAGGTAGAACAAATAATTGTGCCTAAAAATTTGTTTACAACCTCCCCCTCCCCCCCCCCCCCCCCCCCCCCCCCCCTCCCAAGGTTTCTAATGGTCCATCCCTAACGGAACTTCAACTGTATATAATATTTGTACATGTTAAATAAAGGTCACCTAATGTGTAAACACGTTCACTTCATAAAGATATGAACAAATAAACTTGGGTTCGTTCAATAATGTCATCTTTTTCATTATGAATGATTGGGCCTGGGCAACCAACTGGTCATTCTCGTCCCCAGACCCTTCTCAGCTTTCTGTTAGAAAGCTGAGAAGGGTCGGGGGACGAGAATGACAACTGGTAAAAGAACGATGCCTTGTGTTTTACATCACCACAGGAAGCCCACAATTGACAACTTTCATATTCATTCAAAAGGGTTTTCATCCGGGCTACAGCCACTTAAAGCCACCTGTACATGAGTTGATTTCCATGGTGATGATGATGTTCCACCAAGCCTCGGGGCTTCCGACTGGTAACCATGGGCTGTTCCTTCGTTATAGAATCGAAGCAGTCACTCTACGTGGAGTACATGATGGCGGCTCATATGCCAGACATGATTTTGAAGATGCTGGAAGGTAATGTACTTGTGGGCTTCCTGTGGTCACTTTCCACAGGGATCCCAAGAAGTGAATTCTTTCATGGCAGCCACGCCCATATTCGATAAAAATACTTTTTCCCATCGATGTCAGCTTGTTGCGTCGACTCTTCTCTGGGCTTCCTGTGGTTCGAGGGGCAACTCCCTTCCGCAGAGGGATCTCGGATGGGTGGTATTTAGCAGCCACACCCTTGATTTTTTTTCTAATAATTTTTAATAATTTTCTTTTTTCTTCTTCAAATATTTAGATATTTTTCTTTGTTCCAGGGTCTTGGAAGGAATATTTCGAAGTCTGAATAATCTCATGGAACGTTTCCATCAGTCCTTTTTCTTCTACCTTCTGCCAGAGCCTCACCGATATGTCTCCATTGGACTGTACATGCCGCCATTTTGTTGCTTGCTGTTCGGACCGCTAATCACAGCGGTCATGTTGTGGGCAATCACTGGAGACCCAAGCATAATCCATGGTCCGAGAGAAGCCAGGGAAACCAAGAATGAAAAGACAAAAGAGAAGAAAGAAAAGGCGAAGGAAGCACAAGGAGACAGCGAAAGCAAGGATGGAAAGGGAGAAGTAAAAGCAAGACGCGGAGAAAGGGAAAGTGGGAATGAAAACGGGAAGGATCGTGAAAGTAAGGATGATGAAAAAGAAGGAGAAATAATAGGTGGAAAAAGTGAAGAGACAGAACCTGTCATCGATGAATCAACATTAAGAGACAAGGTTGGTGAGCCGCCTGCTGTCCTTTACGTTGCTAGGCAACCTTTACGTTGCTAGGCAACCTTAACTTAACATTCTATATTCATGCTGCAGGTGGGGTTTGCCTGGACTCCTCAACAGGTCAGCGGTGTTTTCCCCATTGTCATGGCGACATATTTAGGTGGCGCCATTCTGTACTACAGTCCATATTTGGGCTATAAAATAGGCGTTGCCATGGAAATGGATGGTCTTTTTGCCGCCCTCGTTTCTCTCTCCTGCGTGTTAGGCGTCGTGGTAGGGACTCCCATGCTGCAAAGGTAAACACTAAACGAAGCATTAAATGTTGTGTTGGATTAATTTATGTCTAAATTGTTTAAAAAACACGATGTTTCCGCTAAGAGAACTTGGTAAAAAAAAAACAGCGTAATATTGTTATGAACTCATTCTATTCTCGTTCTGGCGCAATCGTTGCCAACCTTAATCAGTATTTGTCGCTTCTACGAACGAGACGTCTCCACACACGAAGCTTGTCGCAGCTTGATACTTACAGAGTTGCATGTTCTCAGAACTCTCTGACGGAAGTTTTTACAAGATGTAGTGATTTAGCAACAGGTAGCCCAACCATTGCTTCTGGTATACTTACGCAATAAAAAATATATTTGTATGCGCGCGTCTTTACTTGATGGGTTTCCTGTGGTGGAGCGCGCGCATTATGTA
Organism: Actinostola sp. cb2023; assembly: GCA_033675265.1. Lineage (NCBI taxonomy): Eukaryota > Metazoa > Cnidaria > Anthozoa > Actiniaria > Actinostolidae > Actinostola > Actinostola sp. cb2023. Next base: position 645,937 of record JAUJYZ010000439.1, on the reverse strand, counting down.
TTATATTGGGCTCCCTGTGCACGGCCTGTGATTTGACGCGCATAAGATTGTGGTAAAATGTACAGACAGCCATCTTTTTTTTTTTTCAGATTTGTTTTGCACCGAAAAGTGAACTCTTTCAACTCCATACCACCAACTATTTTATGACATTATTTTGCTTCAGGGTATTTTCCAAGCCTGCCTCGATGGTTAACTTATACCTTGTCAAGTGTGTGGCGTTGGTATTGTTCTCTGTTACTCTAGCGTCTCTCGGCGCCATGAATTTCTCCTTGGCTTTCTTTATCTGCGTTTTAAGTATACCTGCGAACCTAGTTGTGAGTCCAACGCAAAACAGGTAAGTTTACTTGCTATGGGCTAGCTGTGGAAATTTTGGACGAGCAGGGAATGGGGCCAGGTAACATTCCTCTCTCGACCAAATGTCTACAGTCACTCCACTGGGCGTGGCTAAAGCACGTGCGCATTCAGATAACCTTATACCACTTCTTGTTTGTGCAGTCTTCGCCGGATGTTTCAAGTTTCCCTTCTTCTTCTCGCTTCACCACCGTTCATGCTCGTCATACTATGCCTGGCCTACAATACTATTTTATCTGGAGAAGACGTTGATTCAGGTCGCCTAGCAACGGAAACCATAGAAACAGTGTATCGTGCTATATTATCTGCTTTAAGGGACTCACATCTTCTTGGTACGTGGTCGTTTAGTATCGCATGCCTTGGTTTGATGCCTAACTGGACACTCTTCTGGTATCTTGCCTGGCAGTAGATGTACGTCTGTCAAACCTACATAAAATGGACACCAACCGTGGTCGCACAAGTGGTCGCTTTTTACAGGTTGAACCAGATTAGACTGGCTGTACTCTGGTTTTGGTCTTAATGTGGAGTGGTCGCACAAGTGGTCGCTTTTTACAGGTTGAACCAGATTAGACTGGCTGTACTCTGGTTTTGGTCTTAATGTGGAGTGGTCGCTCAAGTGGTCGCTTTATACAGGTTAAACCAGATTAGACTGGCTGTACTCTGGTTTTGGTCTTAATGTGGAGTGGTCGCTCAAGTGGTCGCTTTATACAGGTTAAACCAGATTAGACTGGCTGTACTCTGGTTTTGGTCTTAATGTGGAGTGGTCGCTCAAGTGGTCGCTTTATACAGGTTGAACCAGATTAGACTGGCTGTACTATGGTTTTGGTCTTAATGTGGAGTGGTCGCTCAAGTGGTCGCTTTTTACAGATTGAACCAGATTAGACTGGCTGTACTCTGGTTTTGGTCTTAATGTGGAGTGGTCGCTCAAGTGGTCGCTTTTTACAGGTTGAACCAGATTAGACTGGCTGTACTCTGGTTTTGGTCTTAATGTGGAGTGGTCGCTTTATACAGGTTGAACCAGATTAGACTGGCTGTACTATGGTTTTGGTCTTAATGTGGAGTGGTCGCTCAAGTGGTCGCTTTATACAGGTTAAACCAGATTAGACTGGCTGTACTCTGGTTTTGGTCTTAATGTGGAGTGGTCGCTCAAGTGGTCGCTCAAGTGGTCGCTTTATACAGGTTAAACCAGATTAGACTGGCTGTACTCTGGTTTTGGTCTTAATGTGGAGTTGAACTGATAATAATGGTTTTCGTCAGGGGGAAAAAACACACTCGAAAGCACTACAAAATCGTCGACATCACCATCGTGTACACTGTGTCCTTGTCCATTGGTGCGCAATGGATGATGGGACGATAGTAGAGACGTCATAGTGACGTCATAATCACGTCATAGTGACGTCATAATCTTGGTGTATGTAAGTAGTATACCATGGTCTAAAACAACCCCGAAATTTAATAAAACCACCTATGTTAGTTAATTAAGAATTTTAAAATATTAGAAATTGTCAATTTTGTTGGACGCGTTTTTCATATTAAATTGTTTTTCTCTTTAATACACTGTGCCGCACTTGTTGTTTCGTATCTCACTTATTGTTATCTTTTCGTAATTGTAGTGACAATAAAGTCACGGCCAAAACGATTTGTAAAACCATAAACGTCTGTTGGACAAACTGGTAATTCTGAATGTAAGATTTTGATAACTCTTTTTGGACATACTACGTATTTATGAAAAGAAGGCCAAATGCACGCTAAACTACGTATTTATGAAAAGAAGGCCAAATGCACGCTAAACTACGTATTTATGAAAAGAAGGCCAAATGCACGCTATACTGTCGCACTTTGTAATAACCATAGCACTTTGTATAAAAACAGCTATCGCACTTTGTAATGTACCTTGTCGCACTTTGTAATGTACCTTGTCGCACTTTGTATAAATACAGCTATCGTACTTTGTAATGTACCTTGTCGCACTTTGTATAAACACAGCTATCGCACTTTGTAATGTACCTTGTCGCACTTTGTATAAATACAGCTATCGTACTTTGTAATGTACCTTGTCGCACTTTGTATAAATACAGCTATCGTACTTTGTAATGTACCTTGTCGCACTTTGTAATCAATGGTTATTACAAAGTGTGATAGTACACGCTGCAAGGGACGATAGGACATGATGTAAGCAGGGTTTGCAGAGTTGTTGATGAGTTCTTGGTAAATGTTTTACTGCGAACACTAAAGTGGCTTCTGTTCTTCTGAACACTCGCAAAAGTGAATGTTCGTGCTCCTTTGGCTCTGTTATCGCACTAAGCAGGACCGTTGACAGATATGAAGAGGCTTTTTAACCACGTTAAAATGATCAACTGAACTTTTGTTTAATTTATCACGAAAAGTTACATTTGATTCTCTATCCTGAGACTTGTATTATTTCAATATTTACTTCCCCAACCCGACATATAGTTCTATACATATCTAAATACACCTTATCTCTGCTAAGTAATAGACTGTAGTATGTACATCTATAGATCGTGTTTCTGGTACACGGCGATGAGGGCGAGCACAGAGAAATGGCAGCCGATAATGGCGCCAACTATACCAAAAATACATACAAACGAATCGATAAAGAAATCATACCACTGCATCCTTGAGTAACAGATCTTCATATGAAATAAAGTTGGGAAGATAAAAGCTAAACACATCCCTGTAAAGCTCCCTACTAAAGCCATATACAAACCAAAATGCGGTATGAGGACAGCGACTAGGAGTGTGACTGATATTACACAAAGTCTTGCTACTAAGGCTTGGACGTATGACAATTTGTCCTTTCCTTTCGCGTCGCTTGGATTGTCGATCTGTCCGCACGGGAAAGTGATGTTCTCTAGAATGTCAAAGACTGTATACGCAGGAATAGTGTATGAAGTGATAGCAAGGAACAGAACTAGTAGGTTCACCGTTACATGGAGATTTCCTGCAGGTAGATTATTGGTTATAACTTGGTCGGTATCATTGGTGAAAGTCAGATACCCAATGAAGCCAAAAAACACCTTGACAAATGTAACGACAATGTATGTAAGGTCCATGACACTGTTGAACTTTGATGGGCACTGCATGCTGCCTTCAATGGCGGGCATGTAAGGCTGAGAAGAGTAGCTCACAACCACTATCCCCACAGCAGCGCCGAAATTCTTCAGAGCAAACGGTGGCATGGAAGCGATGTCCCATCGTTGATGATGCCAGAAACTGTACACGAATACTATCAGATAGATGATTTCACCGATGATTACAGTGATGAAACTTACCCACGAGACGTCAGCTAGAGACTTGAGAAGCACGTTAGGTAGTAATACTATTGCTGCCAACGCTGTCCAATCGCTTTGAGATAAACTCGTGAACGGGAATGTCGATGCCAGGATGGAACCGCACAGAATCAACAACAATGTGCAGTAAGAAACTTGTTCGAATATCTGCGCAGCGTTGACCAAATGATGGCCGTACCGTGGAGCGAAGGCTTCACCGATCTCCACGTAGCTATTGCGGACTCGGTACTTTTCGCCCTGTTCGGTGTACTCGTACAGACAATCTACGAGCCGTTTGTTGGAGAAATTCGAGATGAATGCGACGGCGATGATGCTGAGAATGGATGTGTAGCCACTGCTTTTGATGACATACGGCATTGCAAGGATGGCAACTCCCTGGTTGGCATTGAAAATGTTCCAGAAGGTTTGCAAGTACGATGTTTTGCTGTAATCTTCTTCAGTCTCGGCGAAAGCATAATCTTTCTCGTCATCGTCTTCACTTACATTGTCAGCATTATTAACCAAGTTGTATGTTGTGGAAATCTTCTTCTGCAACAAAAGTCGCAATTCTATGGTCATCTTCTCAAACTGCGGAAATCTTGGATGGGTTTCGCCGGCAGTGAGAGGAGATTCAAGTGTTGGAACCGACTGCGTCGAGGATGGACGACGACCACTCGTTTCGTCACTACAACCACAAGTTGATCGAGACAGTGATTTCAAACTGGAGTGGAGAGTTTGGCCCTTGGAAGATAAGACAAGCAGAACGCGAGTTCCCCCGAACTCCTCAACAATAACAAAGAAACGGCTTGTTTTTTTTTTTCTTCGTTCATTAAGTCCTGTTTTACGAGAGCAATTCACGGCGAATAAAAGTCTTTAATTTGCTTCAAAACAGCTGTTTGTTGACAATCAGAATTCTAACTTAATTGATTGTTCTCGTAAGCTTTTATCAGCTATCCAGCAAATGGCAATCATTTATTCATGATGTTTCGCTTCTGAATAGCTTAGTTGATGTGCACTTGTGCTTGGTCTTGAGCCATTCGCTGAAATCATGCTAAATGAGCTGAAGATGATCATTGTTGGGTGTGAGCTCTTTGAGTAATTGGAAACGGTGTTTTATTTATGGTGGACATTAAATGAAAATCACTGCTCGGAGTACATGCATTCAATATATAATTCCTCTCTACTTAAAAGTCTATATTAAGACCAAGATCGTCATTTGATAAGTTTAAAACGCTTAAAACAAATCCCTGTGTCCTTGAAGAATCAAATTGAGTAATGTTGAATTGTTTTTAAATCAAATTATTTATTAAAAACAAAAGTTTGTGGCTTGATTTCAGTTCGCTTTGAATGTAATGTGTTCATAATAACATTAACCGAATCGTACGATTCTTCTAAAACCACTCACAAAAAAATAGACCAAATAAAAGTTGTTTTGATATTTTTTATCTTTAATCAAAGGATTTTCTATTCCTCAAAGATTATCAGTCAAAATAGCGATAGTGAAGTCCACAATGTTGGCACAAATCGGCACGACAACAAGTCATCGAATCTGATTTGAATCATACGCCATCTTTCTTCCCAGTTCGCCAAAATGCATTCTATCATTTAAACTAAAACTTTAAGCTAAAAAGGTTAAACTGAAGTATTTATATTTTACTACGCTCAATTAATCATCTCCACCCTCGCAGACTCATTGAAAAACCATTTCGAAATTACTGTGGCGATTAACAATTGATGAGAGTATACTGAAAGCTGAATCAGTTCAGTCATGATTGCATCCCAAGATTGTAGATATTACTTGTAGTATAAACAATAAAGAGAACAAGATAAAAAGTACAGAAAACTAAGCTTAGTAATAGTAAGATATTCATGAGTATTCGAGGACATTTTTGCGGTAAAGGGTGGGATTGTATGGCCACGTTGTAATATTATAGTTTTGATTGATTTATTTATTTATTAGGCTTTTAAACTTTCAGTTTTCAAAGAAAAAAAGTGAATCAGTGTTAAAATTACAATTCTGTGTCCTGCATGTTTTTCAGGGCTATCCGGTCCACAACTTTATATTGAACACCAAGAGACCATTATATAATGGGCTCTTGTGAACACTCATAGATTTTCTCTAGTGTTTCCAATGAGATCGTGCTCGAGTCCAGCGGTACTCTTCGGCGCTGGCTCGGAAGAAAGGCGGGGCGACGTTTCATCCGAGTCCGCGCCGAAGAGCACCGCTGGACTCTCGAGCATGAGATCTTGTACGACAGACACGTGACCAACTAACTGTACCTTGGACAGCCATTGGCCAAACTCAATCTCGTTCTCAGGCCCTTTATAGAAAACCCTAAAGAATCGGTCGGGAAAGCATTGGGAACAAGAGGGGATAACTGTTTGGATAACTGATGAGGATCACACTATAAAATTACTCCAACACTTTTCGTTTGTGTAAATGCGCACATTTTTTATTCCAAAGAATTTATTATTCGTATCTAATTCATAATAAACTTTTTCTTCTTTCTTTTGTATTTATCTATAATTTGAATTCAATTGTCCATAATTTATTCCCATGCATTTTTCAGTCGACAATCTCCAACTTAGTGACCGAGAAAGACTGGAGACAACTCTTTGATCCAACACAGGGATCCCACCACTATATTTTATAAACTAGACTACGCAGTCACATTGCTATAGCATATCCTCAAACATGGTGACTATAGATTGTGAGGGAATGAAGTATTTCTGTGACGATCTCAAAGTCAGTAGGCGTGCGTGCTTGGTGGCCTCGTACAAGTCCATGTCGACATCGTCATGGAAGGGATTTAGAGTCAGCGTTTTGAGATGAAGTGCTACGTTTGTTAGAGGGATTTCTTTCTTCTGTTGGTAGATTGGAGGAAGTGGAAAAGCTAGAAAAAGACGAGAGAGAAAAGTATTTATTTTGGTGCAAGAACTTGTAGGAGTCGATCCGTGATGCACGCGATTCGTAACAGACGGGTGAAAAATGACTCTGGAACTGGATTCAGCACCCGCTGACATTGACTGGGATCAGGAAGGAAGTGGGGGTAGGAGGTAGGCAGGGGGGGGGGGGGGGGGGGGGGGGGGGGTAGGGAGACATACAATAAGTTCTTCTCTCACAGAGTCCTTTGTATACAAATCTCAGTTTCAATAATAATCAATAAGAAGTGAGTGTGAGAGTACTGCTAAATAGATTGACACGTTAAAAAATATTATTTATTTATTATTATTATTATTATAATCAACAATATATACGCACCTAAAGACAGCGACGTCTCTCGCTCAGGATGACAATGGCTGCAGTGAGTCTCACCAAGCCGTGCAAGGCTGCGTTTACTGTGAATAAAACAATGAATCATTGATCATTACTGACCTCCATAGGTAGGCAAAGCTACGTTGCTTAGCAACCAAAGCCTCTCTTCTGAACAACTAATGTGTACAAACTCGTTCGCAAAACTCCACCGTGAATGGGGAGAAGAGCCTGGATACGCGATTGAGACGTGTTAAACCATGTGGGACAATCTCCTTCACAAGACATCTCTACTGCGCATGCGTCATCTATCAGGGTCAATGTTCGTGCCTCTCTATACATTTCTAGAAGCAAGTTGACCAATGACGCAGGTAACTCGAGAGTGAGAAACGATAAACATTTTCTCCCATGGAACTGTGTCTCTCACCTGTGTATATTTGGTAAGATAAGAACGGTGTTACGAGAATTATCTGCCGCCTTTTGTGGTGTCTTTGCCCGCGATCTTTCTCTGGCCCTATCGAGTTCCTCCTCCAGTTGCATTTCACAGAAATAATTGATAGCTTCTACTGGCGTAGCGCTGTCCGCTGCTTGTCTACCCATGTTTTCAATGTCGAACTTAACTGCAAAAGAGGAACAATATCTTATCAAGCGCACAACCTATTGTTGTGAGAGCAGAGCAGAGCAGAGCAGAGCAGAGCAGAGCAGAGCAGAGCAGAGCAGAGCAGAGCAGAGCAGAGCAGAGCAGAGCAGAGCAGAGCAGAGCAGAGCAGAGCAGAGCAGAGCAGAGCAGAGCAGAGCAGAGCAGAGCAGAGCAGAGCAGAGCAGAGCTAGAAGAGCAGAGCAGCGCAGCGCAGAGCAGAGCAGAGCAGCGCAGAGCAGCGCAGAGCAGAGCAGCGCAGAGCAGAGCAGAGCAGAGCAGAGCAGAGCTTGCAGAGCAGAGCAGAGCAGAGCAGAGCAGAGCAGAGCAGAGCAGAGCAGAGCAGAGCAGAGCAGAGCAGAGCAGAGCAGAGCAGAGCTAGAAGAGCAGAGCAGCGCAGCGCAGAGCAAGCAGAGCAGCGCAGAGCAGAGCAGAGCAGAGCAGAGCAGAGCAGAGCAGAGCAGAGCAGAGCAGAGCAGAGCAGAGCAGAGCAGAGCAGAGCAGCGCAGAGCAGCGCAGAGCAGCGCAGAGCAGCGCAGCGCAGAGCAGCGCAGAGCAGCGCAGAGCAGCGCAGAGCAGCGCAGAGCAGCGCAGCGCAGAGCAGAGCAGAGCAGAGCTTGCAGAGCAGAGCAGACGCACTTTTTAACAATGAACAAACCAGTGTTAACGAACGGAACGCATCAAACTATGGATTTTGAGAAGCGCGCGATTAAATCCATCTCGATGAAACCTCACCTTTGGCTTTGCTGCCATCATATTTCTCGTCTTTTTTAAGAATGCTTTTGACTGATGTCGGCGTCTTTGCATCCTTGGTACCCCTGCATGTACATATACGCATTTGTTTAGCCGAACAATGAAAAACGTACATACCACAAACATCAACTTACTTGACTATGCTACCAGACTGCGCCCGGCCAATCTTGCCGGCGAGAGACTTGATATGTTTCTTAAACTGAGTCAACCATTTTTCCAGCCAGTTTAGACATAACTCGCGTACACGAGCCTTGCGTCTGTTGTCAATCAAATGCTAAAGAAAGAGGAGGTAAGGTGAGGAAAGGTGTGGTGTGGTGAGGTGTGGTGTGGTGAGGTGTGGTGAGGTGTGGCGAGGTGTGGTGAAGTGTGAGGTGTGATGTGGTGTGGTGAGGAGTGATGTGGTGAGGAGTGATGTGGTGAGGTGTGATGTGGTGTGGTGAGGAGTGATGTGGTGAGGAGTGATGTGTGGTGTGGTGAGATGTGTTGTGGTGAGGTATGATGTGTGAGGTGAGGTGTGGTGAGGTGTGATGTGGTGAGGAGTGATGTGGTGAGGTGTGATGTATGATGTGGTGAGGTGTGATGTGATGAGGTGTGATGTGGTGTGAGGTGTGAGGTGATGTGATGAGGTGTGATGTGATGAGGTGTGACGTGAGGTGAGGAAAAGAACAAATTTACCTCTGTTTCAAAATTGTCTAGTTCCTTTGGGAAATAACCAGCAGGGTCGCGGATTTCAATCGACACGAATAATTCTTGTATCAACCTCCTGCACAGGTAAAAGAAACGTTAGATTAAACATGTGTCTAACAAAAGGTTGCATCCGCTCAACCCAGTCCATTTGGTTTCGCGCGTCGACATGAGGTGCGAGCGCCCTGGAGTCGAGGATGAATAAACGATATCTCACTCTACCAATGTTACAGTAGATACAGAATGTTGTTATTATTCTAGCCAAGTGTGCCCTCATACCTGACTTCTTCATCGCCGTCAATATAATGTGCCATTAGCTCAGCTACAAATGACTTGTTCCAGACTTGCATTACTTGAAGAAGCTGCAAGGACACGCGTAGAAACTGATTAGCAGCCGACGAACCGTGAGCTGTTGGAGGATCGGGAACGTTGAGCTCGGCGAGAATCGTTCGACTGACTCGCTCACAGCAGCTCTTCTCGAAGGGGTCTTGGCGATTGAGCAGTAAAATGGCCTGCAATGAAGGTGAAATATTATGGTAAAGTTATAATAAAGCTCGAGTAGGTCACCTTGTATATACAAAAACCTCGCCACCCAGACTTCATGAGAAACTGGTAAGAACTAGCGGGTTAACTACTTTGGCAGAGAATCATAACCATTTGATTATGATCATCATAGCCAGATGATGATGATGATGATGATGATTGTGTTTTTTTTGTAGCGCCACCGCCGTAGATGTTGCGTCGATTATGTCGATTTGTGGCACGCAGACGAAGGACGTTGCTTGGTAACGGCGCGCACGTAATGACTCGAGCTTCTATACTTCAGGGTGGTATTTAACTCTAAAACTATCACTACACAAGGAACAGTCAAAACTTACCGCAAGAATTTGTGTCTTGAGTTCATGATCGGAACATTTTTGTAGAATTTGAAGCAACATGTCCACAAAAACACTAACGGACCATGGTTTGGGGAACGTCTGAAAACACAAGACGAATGACCCGTGAGAACAAATCATTACACACCCTACCCTACTACGATAAATCTCTACTTACTGCAGGTTGTGCGTCTATGAGAACAAATCATTACACACCCTACCCTACTACGATAAATCTCTACTTACTGCAGGTTGTGCGTCTATGAGAACAAATCATTACACACCCTACCCTACTACGATAAATCTCTACTTACTGCAGGTTGTGCGTCTGGGAAGTACTTCTCGAACCACAGGGTTCCTTTGAACTGCGTGATGAACTCTGGTAGTGGTGTTGGAGGAGGAGAAGGGGTTGGTGTTGGCTCTCTCGGTGGGGTTGGACTGTAAAGTGTTCAAGGTATTGTTAGGAAGCAAGAAGGTAGTATAGCGCTGTTACTTTGATACGATTATTTTCAAAGCTCAGGATTTATTTCGTGTTTTATTTCGTGTTGTAGTTTTAGTGTTTTATTTTATGTTTCAGAAGAACCTAACTTATAGCGATGAAGTGTTTAACAAGAACACGAGGATAACTTTGTGGCGGAGAAAGTGGAGGAGAGAATGGAGTCATAGAAAGGAAGTGCAAGTAAGATGAATAAAGACTAACAGAATCAAAATGATAGAAATCTCATTTAAACAAACAAACGGACAGATAACTTGCAAAGCAAGTGGTTCTAGTTGGGGTCTGAAGGAGGAGGGGAGGACAGACAGACAGACAGGCATGCAGATAAGAAGAGCATATACCTGACCATCAAGGATTCCATGGCCAGCCTATAGTTACGTCCAGGGGCGGTTTTAGGGTGGAGCGTAGGAGGCGCGCGCCCCCCTTTTGGAAATTCGAATACCCTTTTTGCCAAAAAAAGTATTTACATAAAATTTGGCTGAAACCAATGTCCAACCTGAACGTCCCCCCCCCCCCCCCCCCCCCCCCCCCCCCCCCCTTGCAACATCTCTGGATCCGCCCCTAACGTCTTGAGTAACGAGGAGGGGGAGGGGGAGGGAAGGACAGACAGGCATGCAGATAAGAGCAAATACCTGACAATACGAGGATTCCATGGCCAGCCTATAGTTACGTCTAGAGTGACGAGGAGGGGGAGGGAAGGACAGACAGGCATGCAGGCATGCAGATGAAGAGCATATACCTGACATCGAGGATTCCAGCCTATAATTACGTCTAGAGTAACGAGGAGGGGGAGGGAAGGGCAGACAGGCATGCAGGCATGCAGATGAAGAGCATATACCTGACCATCGAGGATTCCAGCCTATAGTTACGTCTAGAGTAACGAGGAGGAGGAGGGGAGGAGAGACAGGCATGCAGACATGCAGATGAAGAGCATATACCTGACCATCGAGGATTCCAGCCTATAGTTACGTCTAGAGTGACGAGGAGGGGGAGGGAAGGACAGACAAGCATGCAGGCATGCAGATGAAGAGTATATACCTGACCATCGAGGATTCCAGCCTATAGTTACGTCTAGAGTAACGAGGAGGGGGAGGGGAGGACAGACAGGCATGCAGGCATGCAGATGAAGAGCATATACCTGACCATCGAGGATTCCAGCCTATAGATACGTCTAGAGTAACGAGGAGGGGGAGGGAAGGGCAGACAGGCATGCAGGCATGCAGATGAAGAGTATATACCTGACCATCGAGGATTCCAGCCTATAGTTACGTCTAGAGTAACGAGGAGGGGGAGGGGGGAGGACAGACAGGCATGCAGGCATGCACGTCTAGAGTTCCACGTCTAGAGTAACGAGGAGGGGGAGGGGAGGACAGACAGGCATACAGGCATGCAGATGAACAGTATATACCTGACCATCGAGGATTCCAGCCTATAGTTACGTCTAGAGTAACGAGGAGGGGGAGGGGACAGGCAGGGATAGAAGAGCATATACAGACAGGCATGCAGGCATGCAGATGAACAGTATATACCTGACAATACGAGGATTCCATGGCCAGCCTATAGTTACTTCTAGAGTGACGAGGAGGGGGAGGGAAGGAAAGACAGGCATGCAGATATGAAGAGCATATACCTGACTATCGAGGATTCCAGCCTATAGTTACGTCTAGGGCGACGACGAGTCTGAGATGGCTTCACTAGTCTTCTATTCAGTCTAAAGCCATCCAAAACAAACCAACCACTAGTTGATAGACCACCCGATACGTGTGACAAAGAATGGGTACTACTGTCGTGATGCAGAAGATCACTGGTCACAGAGCGAGTAAGACTTTGGACTGACAGGGGAGAATGGTCCGCCAAGGCAGTGTGTCCAGTAACAAGTCGGACTTCCAGGAACCCTGACGGACGAGCTGACCGAAGAAGATTTTGATTATTCGGTAAATCTGTTGTCGTATCGATATTATCATCTTTGTTTGATATCAGAAGAGTGGTGTTGATCTTATTTTCATTGTCATTAGTCTCAAGACAGTTTGATTCAATTGTAACATTAAGAGGGGTGTTGATGTTATTGGAACTGTACGATTCTTTGCTAGACTCATAAATGTTACAAAGGTCCAAGTCTGGGGGAACAGAAGCAGGTCTGAGAGATTCCAAACGTCCGGAGTCCTTCTCGTCCATTCCTAAATTTACCTGAGAAAACATTGGTGACCCCAAAACTTGGTCCCCCGATAATGACCACTGTTCGCTTCCCTGATTTCGTGGATATTCCATCTCAAAGACGATTTTTCCCGCAGGGTCATCCACTTGCAAAGCATCAAGCATGTCAGTCCTGATATTATCAGTTGCGCTAATCGATGACCATGATGATGAAGTGGATGGCCGAGTGATACTCATATCATAGTTAAATTTCGTAGGTGAACTGAAGGGCGTGGAAGTGCGGATTTCATGCGCATTTTCATGAACAGACATCTCGACAGCTTTATTATCAAGCACATAAACCTTAGATAGTGGTTTTAGACGCAGGCGGAACGTCTCTTCGTTTGACGAGTTGTCTGTTTGTACTGAATCATGGGAGGATACATGGCTGAGTGAATCATCTGCTGGAGCGATTGGATGCATGTCATTGCAGCCTCTGAAACCATCGCTCGCTACAATAGGCACTAAAGGAGTGTCCTTGATAGTTTTCTGATTTGTGTTCCTAATTAATGGGGCGTTGCCACCATCTGGGGAGCCAAAAGATAACGGGGCGTTGCCACCATCTGGGGAGCCAAAAGATAACGGGGCGTTGCCACCATCTGGGGAGCCAAAAGATAACGGGGCGTTGCCACCATCTGGGGAGCCAAAAGATAATGGGACGTTGCCACCATCTGGGGAGACAAAAGATAATGGGGCGTTGCCACCATCTGGGGAGCCAAAAGCTGATGGGGCGTTGCCACCATCTGGGGAGCCAAAAGATAATGGGGCGTTGCCACCATCTGGGGAGCCAAAAGATAATGGGGCGTTGCCACCATCTGGGGAGCCAAAAGATAATGGGGCGTTGCCACCATCTGCGGAGCCAAAAGATAATGGGGCGTTGCCACCATCTGGGGAGCCAAAAGCTGATGGGGCGTTGCCATCATCTGGGGAGCCAAAAGGTACAGCTAGCAAATCCCCTGCCACAGGGCGATTAATCTCGATATTCTGCTCAATGTTAAAACAAGGTATTGTATCCCTTGGTGTGTCTAGTAGCACAACCTTCTCATCCACTGACTTATCCAATGTCACCTTTGGGATCTCGAAATCACGAAAACTTTCATTTCTAAGGTCACGTGAGTTATTATTTTCTTCTACACCATTTTTGCTTGCTTCTCCAGGGTGCGATTGCGCATGCGCGACACGGCCACGTGGGTCATTATCTTGATGAACTACTTCCTCAAAAATAGAAGTTTGATTCACTTGCTCCTCGACCGATATATATTGAGTCGACGAGAAATTTGTTTTTGTCTTCCAACTTGTTGCCATGACAGCAGTTGCCATGGCAATGATAGCATCGTGTTCTTTCGTTATTTTATTGGAGATAATCTCTGAATAGCAACCGTAGTCTCTTCTCTTGTTGATGTGTTGAAGTTCTTTCGATTCTTCGCCGTCTTCCTCTACTCCCAGGGTCAACAATGATACCTTATTGGCATTTGATTCGTAGAGTTTGGATCTTCTTGGAGTTGTAGGTCGAGATAATGGAACGGGTTTAAGGTTTCTCGTTCAGTGAAAATAGGATGGAGATGAAATAGAGAGGATGGCAGGATGGAAGAGAAGGTTTCCATTTCGAGAAGAAAGAAAGAGAAAATGGTTAGAATTACAGAATTAACAAGAGAAACATGACAGTTTTAAAAGGAAGAAAGATTTACAGTCGAACTTTTGCTAACGGATGCATCGCGTAAGCGGACGCATCCCGTAAGCGGACGCATCGCGTAAGCGGACGCATTCCATAAGCGGACGCATCGCGTAAGCGGACGCATTCCATAAGCGGACGCATCCCGTAAGCGGACGCATCCCGTAAGCGGACGCATCCCGTAAGCGGACGCATCCCGTAAGCGGACGCATCCCGTAAGCGGACGCATCCCGTAAGCGGACGCATCCCGTAAGCGGACGCATCCCGTAAGCGGACGCATCCCGTAAGCGGACGCATCCCGTATAAGCAGGTACCTTGCTTGGTTCCCAAGGGTGTTCGCTTGCGCGAGGTTCTGCTGTAGGTGAATAACTTTTGCGCATGTGAAAAGTTGACATACTAACGTAGAGAAAAAGTATTCAAGAGGATAAAGACAGATAGCGCAACAATAGATTGGCTGAAGAACAACAGAGAGACAAAACGACTTTTCAAAAGAAAATATTGAGTCGTGAATTAATGAAGAAATAAATATCCTTGTCATGAAATAAAGACTTAATTTGCTTTCTCTCATCCGCAGTTCACACAGGAGTACAGTAGTCAGCGTTTCAAAATCAAAAGAGAAAAAAGTGACGACAACAAAGACCCTGATAATAAAAGAGGTCCACTCACGATGTGTCCTTATTGGTAAAACCACTGACTGGTAAAACCACTGACTGGTAAAACCACTGACTGGTAAAACCAATGACTGGTAAAACCACTGACTGGTAAAACCACTGACTGGTAAAACCACTGACTGGTAAAACCAATGACTGGTAAAACCACTGACTGGTAAAACCTGGTAAAACCACTGACTGGTAAAACCACTGACTGGTACTGTCAAAACCACTGACTGGTAAAACCACTGACTGGTAAAACCACTGACTGGTAAAACCACTGACTGGTAAAACCACTGACTGGTAAAACCACTGACTGAAAAACCACTGACTGGTAAAACCACTGACTGGTAAAACCACTGACTGGTAAAACCACTGACTGGTAAAACCACTGACTGGTAAAACCACTAACTGGTAAAACCACTGACTGGTAAAACCACTGACTGGTAAAACCACTGACTGGTAAAACCACTGACTGGTAAAACCACTGACTGGTAAAACCACTGACTGGTAAAACCACTGACTGGTAAAACCACTGACTGGTAAAACCACTGACTGGTAAAACCACTGACTGGTAAAACCACTGACAAAAACGTACCGTACATTCAACCTAGCTTGTTTTATTAGCATTAATAGACCATTATTTAGTGAAAATTTTACTACGTTTCTGACGTTATTGTGAGTTCTTAGAGGACGCGCATTTCTAGCAGTGAAAATATACTCGATTTTGCGCCAGGATCCGTCCTTTCCCACAACTCACACGTATATTATGCTTTACATTGTCGTGTTCTCAAAGGAATTATTCATTCAACTTCAAATTCGATTTCATTAAGTTTTACTTACGGGGGTGGTGTAGGTGGTTTTGGTCGTGAGACGAGTTTCTCGATGGGCTTCATAGGCTTAGCCTCTCTCTTAGACTTAGGTCGTGGCTTCGGTGTCGTTGTCCCTGGAGGAGTGGGTTCCTTCGGGGTAGGCGACGGGGGAGGTGTTGGTGAAGGTGACTTCAATAAGTCTACTAACGGTTCGTGTTCAGGTGTTGGCGTATCTCGTAAAGCAAGTTTCATCTGTTCTGAAAACCGGTTTATTTTCTTCGCTGATTTCTTTTTGGGTTGAAACTGAAACACTTCTTCTTCCTCTGGAGTAGGGACGCGTTTCTGCAATAAGTCACACAACACATGTGAATTGTATCCTAGCTTGAGTCATGCAATACACGAGCAGTCGGACCTCTCGTTACCGTTCTGTCGCTAGAGGGGTTCGACCACTGTTAATCATTATAATACACCAAAACATGAGCAGTCGGACCTCTCGTTACCGTCCGGTCGCTAGAGAGGTTCGACCGCTGTTAATTATAATACACCAAAACATGAGCAGTCGGACCTCTCGTTACCGTCCGGTCGCTAGAGGGGTTCGACCACTGTTAATCATTATAATACACCAAAACACGAGCAGTCGGACCTCTCGTTACCGTTCGGTCGCTAGAGGGGTTCGACCGCTGTTAATCATTATAATACACCAAAACACGAGCAGTCGGACCTCTCGTTACCGTTCGGTCGCTAGAGAGGTTCGACCGCTGTTAATCATTATAATACACCAAAACACGAGCAGTCGGACCTCTCGTTACCGTTCGGTCGCTAGAGGGGTTCGACCGCTGTTAATCATTATAATACACCAAAACACGAGCAGTCGGACCTCTCGTTACCGTTCGGTCGCTAGAGGGGTTCGACCGCTGTTAATCATTATAATACACCAAAACACGAGCAGTCGGACCTCTCGTTACCGTTCGGTCGCTAGAGGGGTTCGACCGCTGTTAATCATTATAATACACCCACCTTTTTCCTCTTGTCTATCTCAGCCAGCTGTTCAGCTGTTAAGGCGGGCGGTTTCCACAATGTTTGGACGTCTTCTTTTGGTGTTGCAGATTTAAGATCTTTAAAGAGTGACACTACAACCGAATTAGGTATAAAACCATCAGGCGCGATGACGAACTCCTCATCTCCGCTATCGGAAACCCTTCGGGAAATCATCCGCACGGCTCGTCTGGCGACCATGTGCCGACACATTATCGAAGAAGGATATTGTTCGGTTTTCGGAACGTCGATGATAAATCGATCTCTTTTAGGCGACCCGATTAACGGAGGCTCTACCGCCATAGTTCTATAATCCTTAGTCTTCATAACAACCATAGAGTGACTTCTGTGATCACCGAAGCCTGGTCTCTCGACCTCCATCTGTGTGTCCATATCTACTTCGGTCCCTTGTCTGCTAACGACAAACTCGAGACCATCCTCCTCCTTCTCTTGTTCTTCAGGCTCTGGAGAACGAGCAGCAGCAGCAGCAGCAGCCAGGGGTCGAAACTCAGGCATTGATAGAGACATGATTTCTTGATTGATGGCTGGGCGCTGTTCTTTCTTTGCGCGCGTAGATTGTCTGGAGTTTTTATCGATTCCAAAGAATCCTACAGGCTGACGATCTGGTGTGAATTTGTTCGGTACCTCGTACTCTAACCCCTCTTTTCTGTCGTCCTCGTCTTCGTCTGGGATTTGGACGTCAGGTCGTTTGTAGAAAATGGCAAGGTAGCGGTTGAAGGCGTCCTGTCGGACCATCTCGCTGTTTGGGCATCGTTTGCGCTTTTCAAATTCGAAGACTCCATCACGCAGTTTCTTGAGTTCGTTCTCGCGTTGTTTGATTTTAGCGAAGGCCTGAAGGAAATGATTGGTTTTTAGTAAGTTGTGGTACTGTAAAGCAAAGAGCAACACTGTGATCATAGACTGTGAATAGTCCCTCTTTTCCCTCCAGAGTTAGTCGAACGAGAGAAAAACAATCCCTGGAAAAACCGATCCCGGACGCGTCCACGGGCCGGATTTTAAAAAGGGTTCTAGAAACTCGTCTTTACTGAGTCTGGAGGGAAAAGAAGGGACTGTTCGCAGACTACTGTGATCATCGTTATCATTCCTACAATTAATCATCGTCATCATTAGCATCAATCATCGATGACATCATCATCGTTTTTTACTATCATAAGTCATTTCATCATCATCATCACTCATCAATGTCACTGTTATCATCATAATGAGCAGTACTGTCATCATCATCATAATGAGCAGTACTGTCATCATCATCATAATGAGCAGCACTGTCGTCATCATCATCAGCAGCCATCATCTTTATTGGCCGTCATCATAATCAGTCATCATCATCATTAACATCACCGTCATCATTACTAGTAATTATCCATCTAACTGCATTTTTTCAAGATAGATTTCGATGACCACTATATGGCTTACTATACGGACTTCCTGCATATCACGGCACACGACATGGCACCCTTCACGGCACACGGCATTGCATCGCTACGGCACCGCCGGACTTGTTCAACAATAGAAAACACAACGGTCATTGCACGGCACCGCCGCACTTGTTCAACAATAGAAAACACAACGGTCATTGCACGGCACCGCCGCACTTGTTCAACAATAGAAAACACAACGGTCATTGCACGGCACCGCCGCACTTGTTCAACAATAGAAAACACAACGGTCATTGCACGGCACCGCCGCACTTGTTCAACAATAGAAAACACAACGGTCATTGCACGGCACCGCCGCACTTGTTCAACAATAGAAAACACAACGTCATTGCACGGCACCGCCGCACTTGTTCAACAATAGAAAACACAACGGTCATTGCACGGCACCGCCGCACTTGTTCAACAATAGAAAACACAACGGTCATTGCACGGCACCGCCGCTCTTGTTCAACAATAGAAAACACAACGGTCATGATTGCACGGCACCGCCGCACTTGTTCAACAATAGAAAACACAACGGTCATTTGCACGGCACCGCCGCACTTGTTCAACAATAGAAAACACAACGGTCATTGCACGGCACCGCCGCACTTGTTCAACAATAGAAAACACAACGGTCATTGCACGGCACCACCGCACTTGTTCAACAATAGAAAACACAACGGTCATGATTGCACGGCACCGCCGCACTTGTTCAACAATAGAAAACACAACGGTCATGATTGCACGGCACCACCGCACTTGTTCAACAATAGAAAACACAACGGTCATTGCACGGCACCACCGCACTTGTTCAACAATAGAAAACACAACGGTCATTGCACGGCACCGCCGCACTTGTTCAACAATAGAAAACACAACGGTCATTGCACGACACCACCGCACTTGTTCAACAATAGAAAACACAACGGTCATTGTACGGCACCGCCGCCCTTGTTCAACAATAGAAAACACAACGGTCATTGCACGACACCACCGCACTTGTTCAACAATAGAAAACACAACGGTCATGATTGCACGGCACCGCCATGGTCCGTGTCGTAAGTGATATGAATTCTGCTCTACAAACCTGATTTCTTCGCTCCTCCTCTTCAGCCTTTTCGTCCATTTCCTCTGGTGACAGCAGATCAGCAAAACGTTCAAACTTGAACACAGAAGACTTGGCTCTAGTGAGTCGCTGTAGTTCGTCTGGTGAGAGTTTTACCTTTACTTCCGGGTCAATAGGTAGAGGGTGCTCTGACACGGGCCTCTGGAATTCCATAGCAACCATGCGGAAAATATACGAATGAGGCATATCTGTCAAGAATATCTATGTTAATGCACTCCCCTTTCGTACCCATCGTTATAGACTGCGTACGGTGCTCTGGGGGGAGAGGGAAAGGGGAAAGGGGAAAGGGGAAAGGGGAAAGGGGAAAGGGGAAAGGGGTGAAGAGGGTGTGTTTTACTGTAGCTCTACTTTATATGCAAATGGTACTCTTAGCCAAGTCATACTACTAGATGTCTATACATCGACTGAAAATCAGGCTATATTGATTCCAGTGTTTGTAAAAAACAAGCCGTCAGCCCACACGCAGCCCGACCATTCTGAGATTACTTATAATTAATAAAAAGATATTTGTATGCGCGCGTCTTTTTTGATGGGATTCCTGTGGTAGAGCGTAGCCTCAGAACCAATGGTTGGGCTGCCTGTGGTCAGCCGTCCCATCAATGGTTGGGCTGCCTGTGGTCAGTCGTCCCATCCAAAGTCACCCCGACGCCTACTTGTAGCAAACGTTGAAAATGCGCCAAAACAAGCGCGGTAACATGTCATCCCAAGGGTCTGAAACTCGAGACCATGTTACGCACGTTGAGGAATCGTCTAAAACAATCCCACAAGGTTAACAGCTTTTGTCTATGACTTACATGTAGCGTATTCAATCTTGTGTATATGGTTTCCAATACCAATGAATAGGTCGCCCTTCTGACTACAGAAACATAAACTACTTGGAACAGCGTTGAGTGCGATGACCCTTAACAAGTGGTTGGACTCGTCCCATATCCTCACAGACCCGTCAGCACTGCTAGATGCAAACAGCCTCATCTTGGGGCAGCTGGCCACACCTGTCACATCGTCTGTGTGATCAGCGTCGCTGTTGTGGTCGAAGCGCTCTGGAAAATGAGGGAATGAAAGCTTGAGAAACAAGAGACTTTCTTAGGACGCTTTCCATTTGTCCGGGAGTCTGTCCGTTTATTTAAATTAATAATGTAACTCAAGTACTCAAGAGACTGCCATCTTGAATGGCACGTAATTGATACCGGGATCCCTGTGTTAAGTGGGAAGAGATCACCACAGGGATCCCAAGCTTACCTTTCTGTGTTGTTTTAAACACAACCACGTTATAGGAAGCCGTAGCAGGCTCGTGTAGAGAAACAAACAGCCTATGATGTGCTACTGCTAAGTGCTTGGGTGTTTCCTGGCAGTACAGTGTCATTAAGGGTGCCAAGGCTTCTACAGCGAAAGGGAAAAGTCTCCAGATCTTGATAGTATTGTCTGAACAAAACAGATTATTTCAATCAAACCATAAATATGAAAGGAAAGAAGGAAAGGAGAGAAGGAAAGAAGGAAGGAAGGAAGGAAGGAAAGAAGGAAGGAAGGAAGGAAGGAAGAAAAAAAAAAAAGGAAGGCAGGAAAGAAGGAAAGGAATTAAGGAAGGAAAGGAGAAAAGTGATGTCACTAACCATAACTTGCAGATATAACTTGATCTACAGCAGGGTTTGCAATCATGGTTACAATCTCTTCTCGATGAGCCTTCAGAGACACAAAGATACATATTTAATAACATATCTATCCGCAGTCCCCTTTATTGTGTATCCTCTAAGCCAAGTCATTCAGTTTCTTGACATACACAATGGACATAAAACCTCACCTCAATTAGGAAGGAGATAGAGCCAGGATTTTTCTTGTTCTGCCAGTCATAGACCACTATAGTACCATCTATACAACCACCGAGTAGTATCGTTCTATCGTATGTACTGGGTTTACTGACAGAGTCAAACTCATGGTCTAAGGATGTTTGGTTAGCTTTGAGAGTAGAACGGACAAGATCTCCCCACTGGTCGTCTTCGATGTTATCCTGAAAATCAATGGAGTGAGTATTTTTCATTTACAAGTGGAACCTCAGTATCTTTCTATCTTGAGCTTGGTTATCCCGAAAATCTCACTATTTCGACTAGAAGCAATATATCCCATCATCCTGTAAAAGTTACTCAGTTCGAGATACTGTAGTAGGATCCTCTGTATTTCTCTACAGATCTACAGATGTCCAGCACTCGGCAAAGTCCATTGGGTCACTAGCTGTATAGTGTACACGGTCTCATTCACTAGTAACCTTTATACAGACATCACTGCCAAGCCGACCTCAATGCTGGGTAGTATAGGACAGACCACACACACCGGGAACTTCGTGCCCTACTCTTAGTCGAACAGTGGTGTGGGTTCTTTTATGTCCCTCCGTTGCAATATAATGGAGTGTGGAGAGACGGGACCACCATTTTACGTGATCATCCGAGCCACACGAAGGTCTAACCATTCTCAAAATGTTTGTTATTGAACAAGAGTGAAAACAATAAAAAGTACAAGAACGCACCACCATCACTAGTACTACTAGGTACCACTATCATTACCAACACCACATCCACCAACAAAAACAACAGCGACAACCATGAATATAAAATGACTTACCTCAACTACATACTCGTAAAGACAAAGACAAGAACAAGTACTGGGAACTAGGGGAAAAAAAATCATGTCACTAAGAGGTCTGTAAGTGATTTAGATAGATGTCCGTTGGAGGGGGTGCAAACAAACTCCCTTTAAACAACATGTGCCTTACTACAATGTGCAAAAACGAACCCACTTCAGACAAAATTGAACAACTAAACATCGAAATGAACCCCCTTTGAATCCAGGCTGCAGACCCAAACGAACCCCCTTCGAAGTAACCCAGCCATGGATCTGACTTACATGCACTAATGACAATGCGATATGAAGACAGTCTAAGGTTGAATTCATTTGCCTGTATGTTTAACTTCTGTAGTTTCAGTGCCATCAGTAGAAAATGCTATAAATGGCATTCTGAAACTGATGTCATGAAGGTAGTACTAACAGTAATGCACATTCTGTTTACATTGTACGTTGTGCAGTATTCTGTGAGCCACGTCTCAGGAATACATGTTTGACTATATTGTATAACCATGTCTCACCTTTTGTACTCTCTTTATCCCATTCATCAATGATTTTACAAGGATTTGTCTTTGTAGATGCCTTGAGTATGGAGCCATTGGAGAATAATGTAAAGAGAAGATCTACAGAGTAAAATAAACTGGACAATGAGTAGAAGAAACAATGAAATATCATGTAAAAGATCATCTATAATGGTCTACACGTATAGCTTAGGCCGTGGTTACACTTGAGCACTTCACCAAGGTACAAATCAGAAAACTAAGGTTAACCGCTCAACAAAAAATAGTTTTCTAATTTCTACCAAGGTTCAGCAACCGTTCACTTCAGTATACCACCAAGTGTAAACATAGCCTAAGTAACACAACTCTTGGAATGCAAAAGAAAGATGTGAAATGGGATTTTAATAAAAGGAAAGGAAGAGAAGAAAGGGACGAAAAAGGGGTCATTCTCCCTTCATTTCTTCTCCTTCCTCTTGGAGAACCATTAGACAAGCTATTTCTGACAGAACTACTTACTGTCAGCTGCAGCATAGACAACATCAGCTATTGTAGACATGCCAGGTACTAGCAGGGTAGTGATACAAGAACCTGATCCAGGAGATATCAGGCGTACTGTGTTGTCACTACAAGTACACAACATACGAACTGGAAACTGTAGAAATGGTAAAAGAGAAATGTGAGAAAAATTGAAAAAACTGTGTATTCTTGCCATCATTAGAGTCGTTTTCATATGAGTGGGAAACCTACGGTACAGAGTTACGGTCACGATACGGAATCGAAGACATTGTGTTCAACCAATCACAGCGCACAAAATCATTTCTCAACCAATCAGAATGCTTGGATACCATACAATGATGACGTTATACGGTCACTGCATGGCACAAACCGTACCGTAACTACTTCCCACTCATAAGAAAATGACTCTATTTTCATCACCACTAAATGTTAACTTTTTGGGAACCCTGTGGCAGTGATTGTTGTCCATACAACATTCAGTGGCAAATAGTTCCCAATAAGTTAAACGATAGATGGCTAGGTCCATAAAGTGGATGGCTTGGACAACTACTGGTACCAGACATAAATACATTTATTTGCTAATATCATATACATGTAGAGTTGGTTGCTCTTAATTTTTTTTTTTTTTTTTTTCAAGATTCGCCCATAAGGCAGGTGTTGTACAATAGGACACAAAGTCCCCTTTAAAATACATTACACCACGTCCCACCCAATAAGAAGGTTACCCAGTATACCCGACCCCTGATGACATAATGATGACCCCATAATTCAAAGCAGACAGTATTTTAGCTGGCTTCCAGCACTTATACTGCATTGAGGACCCTGCCATCATCATTAACATCATCCCCTCTTACTGCTGATACCATCAACATCACTATAATTCCACAACTGCACACAAAGACACAATCTTTCGTTTTTGGGCACGAGAGAAATTTATTGCAGAAACTTGAAATTACACAATAAAATAATTTGATAAAGATTATGACAATTTTTAATTTAAACATGTTTCGGCAGTGCTGCTGCCATCATCAGTAATTTAATGAGTGATCTATACAATGTATGAGCTTATATATAATATATCAGTATGAAGAACAAAAGAACATTGAAGTATGTGATTACAGTGAAAGTTTTAAATTTACATGAGAGACTTGTTGATTTAAAGAGGGCTTTTCCCAAAGGATGTGAATGGCTTCCTTAATTTTCAATCCATTCATGCCTGATCAAGTATCTTAAATGATTCACTGGAGCATAGGGCTCGACATTCCGACGAGCTCTCTAGATGTTTGTAAATGTGAGAGGCTTATCCGTAGTAAGGTGTTCATGCATGTGCGTAGTAAGGTGTCGAGAGGTTTCACCGACATAGCAGGCACCACAGCCTGCACAAGAAAATTCTAAACTACGCTCGAGCGGAACCCACTAGGGATAGGATCTTTCGCACTGAACAAAGAACTATTTTAAATGCGGAAAACACTACCTTGATATCAATATTATCGCAGTACCGCTTAAGAAGAATAAAATGTAAAATGAATAAACCTCTCTGACACCCTATGTACTAATCATGATCATAACCACAACAATCATCATCATCATTGTTAGATGATATCATAACTATCCTTACCTGTGGATGTGTAGATGGTTTCATAGACTTGATTCTACTCCCATTGTATGATTGATTGTCCATAAGTCAAGATTTTTACAAGAGAATGAATAAAGGCTGTCCTTTCCGATTATGGTACCCATTCCTAAAACAGGACCCTTTGTCGTTATCCTGTCCACTTCATCAGACGTATCAAGACTCCATACTCGTATAGTTTTATCGCTTGATCCAGACATGATATATGGGCCATATGGGTATACGACTAGAGCATTGACTGACTTAAGGTGACCGACAAAGATGATTAGTATGTTGCCTTTGTCATTCCAGACCTTGATTGAACCATCGCGGGCAGCGGTCACTAGATACTGCACACAGTAAAATAGCAGTTAAGATTTGAATCAATTGGCATTATTATGAATTAAAGAATTACAAAGAGAGAATATTTGTTTGTGCCTTGGTGGGATTCAAACCCTGGCTTTAGGATGCTAGTCTAATGTGTTACCACTACTAACACCACAAGGTACAACATCCGCACTGGAAACGCAGCCATAATGAAGGTGATTTAATTGTTATTTGTGTCTGTATGTCATTACATCAGTAATAACGTCAACATGCTGAGACTTTGACCATTGACAACGATGACACAAGAGTTTTACGAAATTGAATAGGGTCCTGGAATCGACATCATATGCAAAGCTTCCCTACACATTGATGGCATTGCATAAACTGTCCAGATTTTGCATATCTGTGGTTACGTATACAAAATGCTATATTTTTGTAAGATTCTAATCTAAATTTTCTTCTTCCACAAACAACATATTTTACCTTTAGAGGATTGAAGAACAGCAAAGCAGTTATCTCTCTAGAGTGTAGATCTTTATAATGTGCCAGGCATCTCCCATCCAGCAAGGAATGGATGATGACATTAGTGTCATATGATGCAAAACATCTCTGGGCTCTACTTGGTGTTTCTTCCAGGCAGATATGGGAGACAACGCTATCTGCACTTAGACCATCCTAGAGTTATAATAACACGATGAAGACAATAGAATCAATGATGAAATAACAACTGAAGATAGAATTGTATGGATCAGATGTGTGTTTCATGGTGGTATTAGCAACCAAATGAAGAAAGAGCAGTGGTGAGACCAAGGGCGATGTGGAGGAGGAGAATGGAAATAGAGGAGGCGGGTGGGATGGTGCGACTGGAATACTGCAAGAGCAATATAGCGAAGGATAGAGATTGAGTGAGCTACTGCGGTGCAGTGCAACAACTTAGTTGGTGATTGTGCTTCATTATTGCTCTTCAGTATTGTCAGGTGGATAATAATAAAGATTAGAATCCTAGTGTAGAGGAGTCTTGCATAATGGTAACATTTTCCGCCCAGTGAACCCTGATCTCTTTGAGAGGAAATGAAGTTTGGGTGGGGTGAGAGGTACAATTTATCACTTAGAATTCCACAAATTGTACAGTTCAATGAGTTTAGTTTCACTGGTAAACCTGACCAGCAAAGCTCACACTAGGGAGTTTAAGATTTGCAAAATCTACGATGGTGACGTCAACCGGAAGTGTAAATAACTTCTGTTCTGGGTTTCGTACATCAGAGATTTAGTCCAAGCCTTTGCCTGTGAGGTTACTTCATACACAGGGAATACCAACTATGAAGGTATGAAACCCTAAAATGAAGTTATTTACACTTCCGGTTGACGTCGCAGTCGTAGATTTTGCAAATCTTAAACTCCCTTAAATAAATACAAACTAAGTTACAATATTTATTTCGCAGACGACTTACTGTAAAAACTTTCCTCTGAAGTAAAAACTTGGCTCCATATCTAAAGCACCAGCACTGAAATAAATTGAAAGATCTGAGTATAATGCACCAGGCCTAAATGAGTGAAAGGGACCATGTAAGGACAAGGTACATGTAGGTGATATCTGATCAAAAACCACATTCTCCTCTAGACTCTATGAATTCCAAAGGAGAATTTGGATATCGATCACAAGTCATTTACACTGTTATTGCATGGACCCCTTCAAGTAATATTCCTTATGGGTGCTTAACGCAACATGACACCTGCCATAATGATGATATATACTTACCGTAATGTTACCAATTCCTCCAGTGATGACCTCATTGACAGTCTCATTAAAAACACCACTGAAAAAAATAGTGTAAAATAAATAAACAAGTAAACCACTGAAATAAAGAACACACAGGGTGACCATCACCTCAAGTTTATTTTGGGTTTTGTTACCAATTAACATTTAATCAAGAATGATTACCATCTTTTCACTGGTTCATTAAATATTAATTAGTGGTA
Source organism: Actinostola sp. cb2023 (assembly GCA_033675265.1). Taxonomy (NCBI): domain Eukaryota; kingdom Metazoa; phylum Cnidaria; class Anthozoa; order Actiniaria; family Actinostolidae; genus Actinostola; species Actinostola sp. cb2023. The sequence continues at coordinate 619,120 of JAUJYZ010000439.1, read as the reverse complement.
TCTAGCTGTCTTACCACAAAATCTTGCTTATAGACGACGTAGTACTAAGGAGTTTGAAGTCTTCTGTCATCAGCTATAGAGATAATTTATTGAAAAAATTTGAAGGATTACAATGTAGTTTGTGAAATATCTGCCACTTTTGCATATAATGGTATTGGTATTACCATTGTATAATACTATAATGAAGAAATAGAAAACGAGTGCAAGTGCTATGTGCAGATTTATAGCATGCATGGACTGATCAGAACACGAGAGAAGTGTTAGAGGAAGCATGACGCATAGCGGAGTGCTTCTCAACACTTCTCGAGTGTTCTGATCAGTTGCCAAGTGCTATAAATCTGCACATTGCACAGCGGACAAGTTTTCTATTTCTTTTATAAAATACAATTATGATTTTAAGGCAAGTTTTCTATTTTGTTTGTTACAAAAATGTTTGAATATCTGAGCGCGCGTGCTGTGTGCTCTCATAAAGCATGTGGCCTACGCATCCTTTGGCCAATCAAAGCGCGCGTTATGTCATTGTTTTTTTTCTTTTTTTTCTTTCTATTTTATAATAGTATTTTAGGCATACTTACTCGTATATTGTCATCAACACCCCATCCAACATACTCCCTAGTTTTGGAAGCATACACTAGTCCACATAAAGGATCATTCATAAACCTATTGATGTGTCTTTGGACACCACTAGACGAATAGAGAGTTATTCGACCCTCAGAACTGACTCCAGCATATTGAGAAATACGGGAATTGAACGTCACATTTGTAAACCCATCCTCAGATTTGATAGTTGATAACTTGTGTACCCCATGGCCAACATTCCGTGATTGTTTCTTGTCTATCTTGGTTGGATCTTCGCCTTGTCCTTGCTGAACACAGTCGCGTATAAGCTTCCAGTGAGAGCTAACCTTACCGAACTTTTCTTCAGAAACAGGTTTAGTTCTCTTCTCAATCATTTCCATTAATCTACTCGCCATCGTGAGAATTTTTTCCAAGGTTAATTAGGCAATTAACAACTTGAAATTTGATAAAACTTTACAAGAAAGATAGAATTTGGAGACGATTTGAAGTCAAGATCCCCATATTTCAAGCCTTGTGATTTCTTGATCTCCACTCCAAATTAATCTCCAGCATGTCGATAGATAAAATCTGTAGTTTGGATGTTTTTATCGTAGATAAACTCCTGTGGCTATGGCTGTACAAATAATGTTGTTCTATTCGTTTATTCCAATATGGCGCCGCGCTATTGGCGTCGTCATGGTAACAACAATAAACTTGGAAAACCGCTTTCTAGAAAACTCGTGGGCCTACATTTCCGAATAAGCGAATCATTTCCGATAACTTTCCGAGATTATAACGAGACTTTACCGGTGGAAATACGGACGCGTAGCGACGCATGCGTGGTAGACCAGCTGTTTATTTCCCTTTATGACGATATTTCAGCACGGTTGTTTTAAAGTGGTTTAATGTTCTTTAATGTATCCTAACCGCGAAGATCAGGCTCGTGATGAATTTTCTAAAGATGAAGGAGACTTGGTGGAACCTTGTGACTGTTTTTCTTGTCATTTCTGTTGGAATCTACGCCACGGTCGAACCGAATCCAACGATCGCTGCAGTCACTCATGCGAACAACATTTCGACGTAAGAATAAAATAGATCAAATAATATCTGTGTAATACAAGTCGTTTCCTTACCTACGATGTCGTTATGTGTCTTTATCATCGCTACTAATACTACTAAAATTAATTCTGATCATGATTTTGTTGGACAGGAATTCGTCTACAACGAATATCAGTCTCACTACTCCTCGACCAACTCCTGTCCCAACGACCCAAAAACCTACAGAATTCCCAGAAGAAAAAGTCGAGTCACCTGACGTTGAACAGCACAGTTCCTTGACAATCTTTTTCATTCTTCTAGTGATAGGTAAGCTGGACGTCTTCGTTTTGTTTGGATTTTTGGATCCCACCTAATGCCTCACACCTCAATTGTTTTTACCGAGATTGTTAAAAACAGGTTTCAAAATTAATCAGATCTTTGATAATATAAGACTATGATGCATCAAACTAGGTTCTTGTTCCAGAGAATTTGTAAAATCATTTCTTTGTTTAATAATTATTATCTCCTGAAATGGTGGAAAATCCATTTTTTTTTATAATAAGAAAGTTGTCTCATTTCTCATTCAGTCTCCCATAGCAATTGAAGCGTAATAGCAAAAATATTATGATTACGTTTTTGTCTTCCCTTGAGTCTTGACTCGAGTGCTTTGTGCTTCTCTACTGATGGTTGTGGTTGCACTACCAAATGTTCTATTTATTAGAAGATATCTAGACGTATAAATGAATGGCAGCGATGCTTACATTTGTATTAACCAACTTTAAATAATGAAATATTGATCTTTGGGTTAACTGTTCAAAGATCTGATATGGAAAATTAAATTGGTATTCTGCCCCTCTGTCTATAATATCGGAGGATTTATTGCCCAGCATTCAGTAAACAAGAAAAAAATATCACGAGAATCAAATTTCATTTTTACTAAATTTATCTGATGTGTTGTGATAGACGGGTGTTGATTTGAATTTTATTATTGATAACCCCAGTCTTGTTGTCCTTTGGATTGATCTTTTTTATCTGCATTGTGTAGTCTGATCAGTAGTTTGTTGTAAATTAGATGGATGTTTTATTACAAAATGTAGTTCTTTGGTAAACATGGTTGTTTGTTCACCCAAGTTGGATTGGATAATTATTATTTAGCTTTTCATATTGTTTATGCTCAAAAATATGAAAATTAGGTCGTTCAAAAATAATACTCCAGACGTCAGAGGTTTATGCCCAGAGGCTTATAATATGATGGGGACTGGTCACAATACTGTTAGAAGGCATAAATAGAAAAATAAGGATACATTTTGGTGAAATCTTGACGTTTTAATTTATTTTTGTTTAAAGTGATTTATTTTTAATGTGTTATGTAAATTGTCATGACTAGAGAGTGCTCTTTTATAGAGTGATGTTACCAATAGAGAATCAGTTACCATGGTAGCATTATATACTCTTGTAGAATGTTAATAACTGAATTACCAATCATGCATACATGTATGGTCTGTGAAATCTGCATGACCTACATAAATTATGTTTTAAACATGTAGTTGCATTTATAGTGTACCACTTGTGGTATGCTAGAAGCTTTAATTTGACACATTAATAAAGTTTATGTATGTATGTATGTATGTATATGTATGTACATGTACATAAAGCTATCATGATTATATATACACCTGTTTTCAAAAAACGTTGTCCTTTTACAAAATACAAAATAGTAAAAAGGAATTAATTAGAGAAACAATGAGCCAGAGTTCAGCTTGAGCGCATTTCTTTTGTTTCTCTAATTAATTCCTATTTTGCTATTTTACTATTTTGTATTTTGTAAAAGGGCAATGTTTTTGAAAACAGGTGTACATGTAAGAATCATATACAGTACATGTATTGATGTACATAGATATGCATGGTTATTGCACCACATGAATCAACATGTACAGTGTACATGTACCTGGCTCTCATAAATTGGAAAAAATCTCGGATGTCTGGGAATGTTGAATCCTCAATCATGTGGGATTTCCCTCAGATGAGAACCAGAATTAACACACTCACAACATGCCTCAAAGGCAGACTTGTTATTATTCACACAGATATTTACAAGGATAATGGAAATATATGTAAATAATGTAATAATAATATAAATTGAATAGTAGTTAAATTAAGTATTAATATGTAGTTACATGTAAGAAAAGATATGAGGTGTGACAGTGTGGTTGTCAAAATACATGTAAATCTAATGTTGGTTTGTAGGTTGGAAAAATCATGACAAAACTTTCGAACTTTTTGTATCTTCAACCTGAGTTTTATTACAAAACTTGGCAGTTTTGTAATAAAACTCAGGTTGAAGATACAAAAAGTTTTGTCAAAAATACATGTAGTTCGAACTTTTGAGTCGGCAACAACACCATGTTGAAACATGATTGCTTTTTAGTGACATGTAGTTCATCAATGTGGTAATCTACATGTACATGTACATGAGTTGGTCAGGTTAACAAGGCATTGTTGTCTCTGTTCTCATTTCAGCATTATGTATTCTTGTAACCCATTTCTTAATCAAGACAAAGTTTCATTACCTACCAGAGAGCGTTGCAGTGGTTTTCTTGGGTAAGTCGTATATTCACACTACTTGGCAGAAGTCCTGTAAGTTGGTGTACAATTTATGAGACTAGTGTTCTATTCTTTCATGAGAAATTTGGTAAATTTCCTCTTTTTGGAAAATTTGAAAATTTGGAACCTGAGAACCTCTGGTGGATTGGACTGCTTTCAAGCTGGATGTTGAATCAGACTGGATATTTTTTCTAAGATTATTTTGACAAAGCATACATTTTCATAAAGAAATAAAAGAGTTATCAAATCAAATTCATTTAAAAAAATACAGTGTGCAGTCCTAGATCCGTTTCCATTTTTCTATATTTTCCAAAGGTGTATCTGATACTTCATAAACATGCATTACATGTATACTGTATGTTATATCTGTATTTGTTCTTGTAAATTTTGTAAATGCAAATAAAGAACTTTAAATAAAAAAAAAATAATAATAAAATAAAATAAAAATAATAATAATTTAAAAAAAAATGTATACTGTTTTGTATTTAAGGGGCATTAATTGGTTTGGTTATGAAGGCTCTGCGGCACTTCTCTCTCGGAGATTGGCAGGTCAGCAGTATACACTGTACATTGTAACAATAACTTGATTTGAACATTTATATTAATAAATTATTTTCATATCAAAGCCTCATTATTGGTTTATTTGATTCTATTTTTCAGCGAGAGGAGCATTTCAATCCCACTGCATTCTTCTTGATATTACTGCCTCCAATTATATTTGAATCTGGTTATTCCTTGCATAAGGTAAGATACAGGTTTTAGTTCAGACTTCAGATGGCTATAGTAGGGGCATCAAATGGTCAAGGCGAGACTTTGCAAGACTCCGAGACCAGGCATTTTTCAGTGAGCCCGAGACGCTTTTTCACCGATTTCCTTTGTTTTCAAAATTCGAGACTCTGAGACAGCTTTTTGTGAAAAAACGAGACTTCGAGACCCTCAAAATTTTGTGAGACTCTCAGTTTTTGCGGGGACCATTCGACACCCCTTATAGAAATCAGCCTTCTACACCAGGTGTTCCTAGAGCAATAATATTTTTCATGTCCTCGCACTTCAACTGAAGGTGAGGGGTGACGTAGGGTAGTAGAAGGCACCCTATTGGCCACTAGAAGATTGACTTCATCACATTAGTACTTAGTGACAGTGTAAATTTGTAATTAAATGTACTATTCAGAACTAAATGATTATATGTTTTTTCCTTTACTTCTAGGGTAACTTCTTTTCCAATATTGGTTCCATTGTTATTTATGCCGTGTTTGGTACTGCCATATCAGCTATCGTTATTGGCGGAGGCATTTATTTGTTGGGCAAGGTAAAAATAACCAGTACAGACAGTATTTTTTATTCATAAATGTTTGGTCAAATCAGGATCTGATGACAGACATACAATGTATGTATGTGGACACCTCCCTATAATGGACACCTCCATGTACCCTGCATAAGACAGTAAGATGACAGCTATGCTTTGTCCGATCGATGTCCATTTGCAGGAAGTTTGTCTAAATGTACAGTTGTCTGTGCCTTGGGTTGTTATAAAAGGCTGACTGTTTGAGTAATTGACCTACATCTATGATCAGAATTCAAATTCTCCTTTGGAATTCAAAGAGCCTACAGGAGAATTTATATTTTGATCAGAGTACACATGTAGTCCTTGAACTGAACAGCCCCCTTCATGTGTATTTTTTATTTGATTCACAGGGAGGCATAGCTTTTCAACTTGGTCTCAGAGAAAGGTACAGTACAGGAAATACAATAGTTACATGTAAACTTCTGGCTTTCTTTGTTCGAAGAGTGAATAGCACTATCTGTTGAATATACATGAATTCTTATCCAGTGGATAAGTTGATGCTGTCATCCAATAAATGTATCCACTGGATAAGGATTTATGAAACTGATAGAGCTATCTACTCTTTGAACAACCCAGGTCCTGTTTATAATCATGCTTTCATCATGTAGATGTTTTCTGAAGTCTAATCGTGTGTTTCAGCTTTGCGTTTGGGTCTCTGATATCTGCTGTGGATCCTGTTGCAACCCTTGCTATATTCCATGCGTTAGATGTTGAACCAACGCTCAACATGTTGGTGTTTGGTGAAAGTATATTGAATGATGCAGTATCCATTGTTATGACAAAGTAGGTTCAACAGTCTGTTGTGTGTTTTTAAACAAAAATAGCTATTCATTGACATGTTATAAAAGTGATTTATTTATTTATTTTATTTGTATTTATTATTATGGTTGTGTCATGTGATCAATGGCATAAAAATTGAAAACTAGTGACAAGTTGTTGGTCACATGACACATGAGTCGTTTTCGCATGAGTGGGAAAGTTACGGTACCGCGGTGCCGTGTCGTATTGAAAGAGTTTGATTGGTTGAGATGCATCTGCACACTTTTTGATTGGTTCAGAAAGGAAGTCATTTGAGTGTCATGGTACCATTTTGATACACACATGTACATTTGTACATCATGTAATATTGCAACCAGAACCTGTGACTTATACATGTTTTGCGACACTGAAGCAGCACACTATTATTGTTTTCACTGCAGTGGTAGTATTATCTTTGACTTTTATACTTTGTTGTGATCTGAATTTTTAATGTGCAGTTGATAATTGAATGGAAACTGTGCACTATAAGCAATAAATTATTATTATATTATCTGCAGTACCATCCTATCGCTTGGAGATCCTCAATATGCCAGCATGTCTTCAATAGAAGCATTCTTTTCTGCTGTGGTTAACTTCATGGTCATGTTTGTTGGTTCAGCTGCACTTGGCATTGGATTTGCTCTTGTTAGTGCATTGATATCCTTTATCATATTTACAGTGAGGGAAAATTATACTTGTCATTATACATAAATGTACATGTACATACAAACATACTTTATTAACTCATCCCCCAAGGGACACCATCTTTTAAGAGTGAAAAAAAAAAACATTGTCATCATTATCATTGTCATCATCATCATTGTCATCATCATCATTGTCATCATCATCATTGTCATCATTAGTGTTATGGAAATATTAATAGGATATACATATGTACTGTCAAATGAATGTTGGCCTTAATGATATCTCACCTGTTAAAGCACGTTGATCTACGCAGCACACCTTCTTTAGAGGTTGCTACAATGCTTATATTCTCTTATATACCTTATGGACTGGCAGAGGGAATCAAGCTATCAGGTAAGTGCATCTTATACTCTATGTAGACAGACAGACTCTATGTAGATAGACAGATAGATTGGTAGATAGATAGATAGATAGGATATACAGACAAACAGACAGACAGACAGACAGATAGACAGACAGACAGATAGATAGATAGACGCAGCAGATACCTTCTTTAGATAGGTAGATAGATAGATAGACTTACATACCTTATGGACAGACAGAGGGAAGAAGCTAGATAGACAGACAGACAGACAGACAGTTGTACAGATTTGATCTACTGATAGATAGATCTAATCCCCAGGTAGATAGATAGATAGATAGATTGGTAGATAGATAGATAGACTGACTGACAGACTGACAGACAGACAGACAGATAGATAGATAGATAGATAGACAGATAGATAAGAGATAGATAGATAGATAGATAGGTATAGATAGACAGTACAGACAGATAGATATATAGATTTTATAGACAGCACATGTGCCGCCTAGCACAAGACACTTAGTGCAGCAGACAGACAGACAGATTGCACAGACTTCAAGCTATTGCACAATGGCTTAGGTTGTGCAATCAAGGCAACTGTTTCAGACTAATGTTCACTAATGCTGTACTTGTTGTAGGTATCATGGCCATACTGTTTTGTGGTATCTGTATGTCACACTACACACATTTCAACTTGTCGCCCATGACACAAATCACAGTACAACAGATCTTCAGAACAGCAGCGTTCATGGCCGGTAAGTTGACTAGTGATTCATGGATACAACTTACTGATACCTGACCAGAGATTGGAAGCTTGCAACTGGAGCACTCTGGCAGCTACGTGTACTAGGCAGTTTAAGATTTTGCAAAATCTATGACAGTGACATCAACCTAAAGTGTAAATAACTTCTGTTCGGGTTTCGTACATTAGAGATGTACCTGTGAGGATACTACTTCATCCACAGGGAATACCAACTATGAAGATATGAAACCCCAAAGTGAAGTTAATTACACTTCCGGTTGATGTCGCCGTAATAGATTTTGTAAATCTTAAACTCCCTAGTCTTTCAAAATTAGTACCGACGGCGTACTTTTATGCCTGACCACCACACTTTACCAGCCACTTGAAGAAATGAACTCTATGTAAATACCCATCTCTTTTTCCATTTTGCTACAGAAACGTGTGTGTTTGCATACCTGGGAATGGCAATATTTAGCTTCCAGCATCAGCTTAAGCCAGCGTTTGTTATTTGGAGCATAGTAAGTCTTGTTGATGCTCATATCTTTATTCTTCTGTATTTCCCTATCATATATTCATTCATTCATTTATGCATTCATTCATTCGTTTGTTCATTCATTCATTTGTTCATTCATTTGTTCATTCATTCATTTGTTCGTTCTTTCATCCATTTGTCTATCCAGTCATTCATCCCTCCATCTGTTCTTCTCTCGTTCATTCATTTATTTATTCATTCATTTGTTCGTTCATTCATTCATTTGTTCATTCATTCACTCATTTGTCTATCCAGTCATTTATCCCTCCATCCGTTGTTCATTCATTCATTCAATTGTTCATTCATTCATTCATTATTTCATCCATTTGTCTATCCAGTCATTCATCCCTCCATCTGTTCTTCACTCGTTCATTCATTCATTTATTTATTCATTCATTTATTTGTTCGTTTGTTCACTTATTTTCATTTCAGATCCTATGTCTAACTGGAAGAGCTTTAAACATTTTCCCACTGTCAGCACTTGTCAATCAGTTCAGAGACGTTAAAATTGACAGAAAAACACAGTGTGTCATGTGGTTTAGCGGTAAGTCACGCAAGGACTTCCGGTTAAATCCACAGGGAACCCAATATTTAATACAATGTGATATATAGCTCCCTCCTGTCCCCCTCCCCTGTGAGAGCCTGGCTATGCAGGCTATGTGATATATAGAGAAAGGCATCTTCATACTTCATTGCATCCTGTCGTTCTGATGATTTAATTGCCCGAATACTGTACTTGCATAGGATGGAGCGATCCCGTAAAATACACAGGGAGCCCAACATTGTTGCTCATGGTTTGCCACAGGAAGCCCGTCCAAAAATGCGCACACTTACAAATTTGTTTTAGTTTTTACAATATCCTTAGAAGAAATAGTCGGGCTGCCTGTGTCTAGGACTGTGTGAATTATTTGCGTTTTGTTATCAGGTTTACGTGGTGCTGTAGCATTTGCTTTGGTTCTTCATTTGAGGATGGACGACGAAAAACGACATGTTTTAATTACATCAACTTTAATCATTGTGCTGTTTACTATCTTATGCCTTGGTGGATCCACTCTACCCTTACTTAAGGTACTTAGTAGCTAAGGAGAAATAGCTTTAGGTTCGAGCGAATGCAGAAGCAAAGAAAGTCGTGTCATTTCTACTCCTTTCCTTTTGTTTTCTATTCATTCCCATTTCTTTTCTTTGCTATCCATTTTTTCTCCTTTCATTTTCTTTCTTTCCTCTTGCTTTCCTTTCCACTCCTTTCCCATTCTTGTTTACCCTTTCCATCCTAACCTATTCTTCCACTTTCTTCCCATTCCATTTTTCCTTTCTTTCATTTCCACTCTTTCCCTCATGCTTCAATATAGCTTTTACAATAGACTTCGCTAAATACAGCGTATTCAATATTTAAAGCATTGATTTGGTTGCAGTTTCTGAAAGTCGAGAACGAGAAGGGACTGACGATGAGTAAGACTGAGACCGAGGTAAGTTCAATAATCTACACAAAAAGCAAGAAGAAGTCAATAAAGATTTATCTACAACTGTGTCTTACATGTATCGTTGACTTGTTACCAGGGAACAGCGTTAGATGCCGATAAGTTGACAGATGATGAGTGGAGAATTCCACGTCGGACCAGGAGAGGTTTCACTAAGCTCGATGCAAAATATTTCCTTCCTTTCTTTACGAGGAAGTTTACTCGACAGGTAAGTGGTCGCTCGCGTAGAGCCTTATTAATGTACGTGGTCGCTCGCGTAGAGCCTTATTAATGTACGTGGTCGCTCGCATAGAGCCTTATTAATGTACGTGGTCGCTCGCGTAGAGCCTTATTAATGTACGTGGTCGCTCGCGTAGAGCCTTATTAATGTACGTGGTCGCTCGCGTAGAGCCTTATTAATGTACGTGGTCGCTCGCGTAGAGCCTTATTAATGTAAGTGGTCGCTCGCGTAGAGCCTTATTAATGTACGTGGTCGCTCGCGTAGAGCCTTATTAATGTACTTGCGTTGTCCGCGCGCTCACGTCATACGACTTTGTTCATGTCGTTTGTACGCACATTTTGTATCACACGTTCTTAGCATGATGAAACACGTACTTAACACGATGACACGTACTTAACACGATGCAACACGTACTTAACACGATGCAACACGTACTTAACACGATGACACACGTACTTAACACGATGACACACGTTCTTAACACGATGCAACACGTTCTTAACACGATGAAACACGTACTTAACACGATGCAACACGTACTTAACACGATGACACACGTACTTAACACGATGACACGTACTTAACACGATGCAACACGTACTTAACACGATGAAACACGTACTTAACACGATGACACGTACTTAACACGATGACACGTTCTTAACACGATGACACGTTCTTAACACGATGCAACACGTTCTTAACACGATGACACGTTCTTAACACGATGACACGTTCTTAACACGATGACACGTTCTTAACACGATGACACGTTCTTAACACGATGCAACACGTTCTTAACACGATGACACGTTCTTAACACGATGCAACACGTTCTTAACACGATGACACGTTCTTAACACGATGACACGTTCTTAACACACACACGACGCGTGCAGAAATTCTCTCATGCTTACTTGTCTTTTTTAACTCGTGGATTACAGATCCACGAGTTATTTGCCGCTGAAGTACATCGCAGGCTCACAACTTTTGTGGTGGTAATCCACAAGTTGGCCAAGGGTGCCTTTGATTTTCTTTCATGGGTTTGAAAGATTTGACTGACGTAGCTCTATCTATTGGTCTTATGCATCCTCGGGAACCCAGGGGTATATTCTGTCGCTCGTGAAATACCCCTGGGAACGAAGTCTGTTGGAACTTGTCCCGGAAGTCAAAATTACTCTCGTTTCTGATTGGTCGATTCTAGTTTGAATAGGACAGCCGCCATTTTGAATTTTTACTTCCGGAACAAGTTCCAACAGACTTGTTTTCCAGGGGTATTTCTCTGCATGGGAGAGAGTAACGAGCGACAGAATATAACCCTGGGTTCCCGAGGATGGTCTTAGGCGGCTCATGGCGCAAAGAGATGATATGAGCTTCATTCCTTGTCTCAACTGTCTCTACCATCTGTGTCTACTGTGGCGTCCCTATACTTATTGATAGACAGATATACTAACATACGTCATGTCTCTATTTACAGGAGGTACGCGACTCCCAAAACGAGATGCAGCGCTTAACGAGTAACTTGTATAATGAAGTGTATAGTAGACCCAACTCAGAGGACGAAACTGAAAGCAAATTGTAAAAACAAAATAATGATTCAAAGCACAATGAACTTGGAAGCAAAATGTAAACAATGAAAACGACATGCAAGTGATGACATGATAAATGCACAATGAATTTAGAAAACTGTTTTCTTCTGGGAAGGAAACACGATTATTTTGCGGCAAGAAAAACCGAAAATGGACTGAAAGTTATGAGAAATGGAAATGGGAAAAGCAAAGGAATGTGCAATGGATTCTACGTTACTATCGTATTTTTATGTTACGATTTCTAAACAAAGCATTTAATGGAGATATTATGCTCCTATTTATAAACAAATAGAATTATTTTAAAACTTAAATATAGTTATATAAAGACAGGTTTCTGTAAGGATTGTTTACTAACGAAGCCAAGGGCGCACGCTTTCCATACACCAACAGTTCCTCCATTCGTTTTCATAGTAACGGAACGCACTGGCAGTTCTAGTCTGGATGAACCTGGAAACCAGGCCGTAGTACTGTTTGTGCGTCCGTGTTCAAGATGACGACTGCTTGAGTCGTCGTTCTCGTAAAAGTGGGAAGTATTTACGGTTCGTGCGGTGACCGTATCGTATCCAAGCATTCTGATTGGTTGAGCAATGATTTTGCGCGCTGTGATTGGTTGAATGCCGTGCGGTGACCGTACCATATCCAAGCATTCTGATTGGTTGAGCAATGATTTTGCGCGCTGTGATTGGTTGAATAGATGTCTTCGATTTCGTACCGTGAGTGTAACTCCGTACCGTAGGTTTCCCACTTATACGAAAACGACTCGATTATTAAACTAAGCAGGCAGACCGTTAGTCTCCCTCGCAGCCGTGTTTAGTGTCGTCACGCAACGCTCTCTCCCCTCACACACGGCTGCTTACCCAAGCAAAACATTCCGTTCCACAGAATTAGCCAATCGGTGACAAACGAGATGACGTCCATTGACGAAGCGTTTTGCCTTGCAGCGAAATAATTTCATATCAAAGAGTTTAACTGGGCAATACACTAAACCAATACACTAAACCAATACACTAAACCAATACACTAAACCAATACACTAAACACGGCTGCGAGGAAGACTAGTAAATCGTGTATGTGAATTCATTTCCTAACTTTGCAACGTTCTTACGTAAATAAACAACGAAACATGAGCCTGGGAGTGTCGAGTCGTTGACAACCAGTGAACATGAATAACGAATAACTTGATATGATTGGCTCAGTAAACACTTACAATTGGAACGGAATGTAGCCGCTTGGGTAAGCAGCCGTGTGTGAGGGGAGAGAGCGTTGCGTGACGACACTAAACACGGCTGCGAGGGAGACTAGCAGACCGTCAGTCCAACCAAATGGTGACATGGAAAGTGCGCTAAATTAAAAAAAAAATTGCTTACACCCATAGTAGAGAATGGTAGACACTTTTTGTAGCAATTATTAAAGATGGGTCACCTAATCATTATAAACAAGTTTGCACTACGAATAATGTACATAATTTACAGAACTGTGCGATTGGTATGCAAATTGTATGTAAACTACTGGTACTAAAATAAAAGTCTATGTAAGTCGGTATCAATCATTGATATAAATTGTTTGTATACACCTATTCCAAATATCGTTGTCCGGGACGAAAGCAACAAGCAAGAAGCTGACGACCGCAAAGGACTTTGGGAATCTCTTGATTAATTTAATTTATCCGTGGTACTTGAGACTGAGTTATCCCTACGAGCGTTGATTAGCAATCATTTGGAACTATTCGGCCATTTGAAAATGAATGTTGTCAAAATATCTACGGATGAATAAATGAATAAGGAGAAAGTCCCAATGCCCTTTGCGGTCGTCAACTTCTTGCTTGTTGCTTTCGGCCGGACAACGATTTTTGGAATAGGTGTATATTGATATATTGAAAACTACAGTATTGACCATTGAGTGGTTATTGTCTCTTGGGTCATGAATTTTTTCCTCCCCACCCCTCCCCCATAAACTTCTGTGTGACCGAGGTTTTTGTAGCCCGTTGCCCGTGGGGACAATACATAGATGCATACATTAAGAAACCGGGGCAAAATAAAGCTATCGTTTTAAAATCCTAATGCCCGACCAGATCAACGGCGACTAAATCTTATTTCAAATTTGTGTTCAATTTTTGAAATCTTTGCATAGATTATTATATATATATTATTGGGGTTCCTGTCAATCCTGTTCCTGTGCATTGCCTTTTCCAAAGCAAAACTTTTTTTAAATTTTCAAAATACCTCAAAGACAAATCCGATAATAATGAAAACAATAAAACTAAAAGGAAAGGACAAGAGAAAAGAGAAAAAATGAAACGCGCTAAAAAAAGGAAGAAATAAAAACAGAAAGAAAAGATCGACTCCTTCCTATGTGAGACTATCCAATATTCCAGACCTTTGGCTCCTTGGTTTTGGTCACGGTACCACCCCTCCCGTACCAAAGGAAAGACGAAAATGAAAACTCGAAAAAAGAAAAAGAAATAATGGGACGATTCTCCCGAGATATTCTAAGAAGCTGAGACATCGAATCGACTTACGTAAAGGGTGAAGATTTCGGCCCCGCCCGCGCTATCCCGGTGCTACATAAAACTAGGTCATAACCTGAAAAGGCAAGTGAGCCGGAGGGGATACCTGGCCCCTAACGCATAACTTCAGATAAACCCTATTAGACCATTGCTCCATCTAGTCACTCATATTATATTAAAGTGTGATTTTTCTAGTCTATTATATTCGGCCAGGAGGCTCCTGATTCGGCGAAGCTTCATTCATATGCTAATACCTTTAGAGAAGTCACGTGAATAAGGTTTGCAATTGACAACAGTCCGATACTATTAAGAAACCAATTCGGAAAACACCAGGCAGGCTAAGTTAACAGACAACAAAAAAATACTTTATTTCCAATTTTATTTTTTTACTGAATTTATACTTGGGCTCCCTGTGGAAAACCCGGTATTCACGTGCGCCTGCTATCAATAAAAGTAAAGCGGTATCCCAACACAGCATCATGTCGAGGCAGTGGTGCAATTTATTTCATGTGTTCGATTTGCACTACAAAGATATAGAAATAGTAGACATCAAATACTCTTACTAAGAATAGGGAACTCGAGTTTATTACAGCACTCTACTATTCATAATGGCCGTCAGAGCTCAGTTTGAAAACAGCAACGAAATTGGAGTGTTCTCTAAGCTCACAAACACGTACTGTCTTGTTGCCGTTGGTGCTTCTGAGAACTTTTACAGGCAAGTAAGCTTACTGTAACTTTCAACGACTTGTGTGATAATTCTTCACTTCTGAAGCTCCTAATTCTATGCTATTTATGTAGATAAATGTTCTGATTGGACAAGTATTAAGGGTTCATTCGGGAAACGATGCTTTCAGCATGATGGAAGGGAGAGTTCACTAACAGGAATTTAGTTTTCCATTCTGACCATGTGAATTGTACAGTCGATCAATTTTCAATGTACAGTCAATCAATGTACAGTCACGTCAATCAATCAACTTTATTTAGTGTAATGAGATTGGAGCTTTTAGCATACTAATCGAGGATATTGTTAATTTTAATTTTAGTGATTTTGATTCCGTGTCTAAATAAAGTTCATTCATTCATTCATTCATTCATTCATTCTTTACAGTGTCTTTGAGGGTGAGTTATCAGACGTCATTCCAGTAGTTCACACAAGCATTGCAGGCTGTAGGATTATTGGACGGCTAAGTGTGGGTATGTACACATTTGTACAAAAGATAATTAAGTGTACTGTACATGTACAGATGTCCAGCACTCGGCAAAGTCCATTGGGTTACTAGCTGTATAGTGTACACGGTCTCATTCACTAGTAACCTTTATACAGACATCACCGCCAAGCCGACCTCAATGCTGGGTAGTAGGTCAGGCCACACACACCGGGAACTTCGTGCCCTACTCTTAGTCGAACAGTGGTGTGGGTTCTTGTACCACAGGTAGCCCAAACGTAGAATCAGTGGACCGTGACGTCATTGAATATTCGTTTGACCGTTGGATTTTCGAATGGATTCAGGAATGAGCTCTTAGAAAGACTTCAAAGGATATGAGATTCTGAAACATGTCTTCATAGCAGTAGTCTGATAATTAAAGAACACTTTGGTGTAGAAATCTGAGCAAGAAATTGTGTTTTTGAGTGGTTTTGAGCGATTCGAAAATTCACCCGTTTCTAGCATACATATAATTAGGAAAGGTTTGCAACTCCGGCCACCAAATTTGCACGACCACTGTCGCTAAAAAAATTATATCTCCAAAACTACGCAAGCAACAAATACTGCTTTCCCATCACACATTTGCAAATAAATAATCTTTACAATGAGCTTTTGTTCAAATTTTTAGGTCCGCTATATGTCGAGAAATAATTTTTTGAAGTTGGGCCAGTCGACGAAAAGTTCGCCGTGGCCATCCGCAGGCATCAGCTGTGTTCCTAAACCTTACTGAGGGAGGGAGGGACCTATAGATTTGTTACCAAAAGCTAAAAGCAAAAGACTCATC
The DNA here is from genome assembly GCA_033675265.1 of Actinostola sp. cb2023. Lineage (NCBI taxonomy): Eukaryota > Metazoa > Cnidaria > Anthozoa > Actiniaria > Actinostolidae > Actinostola > Actinostola sp. cb2023. Next base: position 602,712 of record JAUJYZ010000439.1, on the reverse strand, counting down.
GAAAATCAGAAAGATGAAATATGCCCAGGGTAATACTGATTAAAACATATGCCGTGAGTAAATTCAAATTATATAGCATTTGGTATCTGTTTGAGGACATATTTGTAAAACAATCTATGGGTCCCTCCCTCCCTCAGTAAGGTTTAGGAACACAGCTGATGCCTGCGGATGGCCACGGCGAACTTTTCGTCGACTGGCCCAACTTCAAAAAATTATTTCTCGACATATAGCGGACCTAAAAATTTGAACAAAAGCTCATTGTAAAGATTATTTATTTGCAAATGTGTGATGGGAAAGCAGTATTTGTTGCTTGCGTAGTTTTGGAGATATAATTTTTTTAGCGACAGTGGTCGTGCAAATTTGGTGGCCGGAGTTGCAAACCTTTCCTAATTATATGTATGCTAGAAACGGGTGAATTTTCGAATCGCTCAAAACCACTCAAAAACACAATTTCTTGCTCAGATTTCTACACCAAAGTGTTCTTTAATTATCAGACTACTGCTATGAAGACATGTTTCAGAATCTCATATCCTTTGAAGTCTTTCTAAGAGCTCATTCCTGAATCCATTCGAAAATCCAACGGTCAAACGAATATTCAATGACGTCACGGTCCACTGATTCTACGTTTGGGCTACCTGTGCTTGTACCTACTCTTAGTCGAACAGTGGTGTGGGTAGTGTGGCATGCTAAGGCCATGTTTACTCTTGGTGGTTTATTGAAGTAAATGAATTACCGACCCTTAGTAAAAATAAGAAAACTATTGTTTGTTGAGCAGTCAACCTTAGTTTTCTTATTTGTACCATGGTAAAGTGCTCAAGTGTATACACGTACACCACCTAAGTTGTTTTCTTTTTTTCACATAGGAAATCGACATGGTCTTTTACTGCCCAATACAACAACAGATCAGGTATGTTTGTTTTTATAATCCATTATTATTATTTATTATTATTATTATTATTCATTATTTATTATTATTATTATTATTATTATTATTATTATTATTATAATCCATTACCCCAGCACACTTTGTCTTGATCATGTGATCATGATTTGTTTCAGGAGTTGCAACACATTAGGAATAGTCTGCCAAACACAGTTAAAATACAGAGAGTAGAAGAACGACTCTCCGCACTTGGAAACGTGATTGCTTGTAATGATTATGTAGCACTCGTTCATCCAGATTTGGACAAGGTGAGTCATTGTTATATTGCACTCTGTTCGATAACTGTAAGTGTAGACTGTAGTAATAAATACACCTCTTTCAAATATGGTTTATATCTGGTGATCTGAAATGGAGTACTTATCTAACAGTTGATATCCAAGTGAGGTGGTGTGGAAGTGAAAAGTATTTCTTAGGCTGGCTATGACTATCACTTACTTATAAAAATAATGATATTATTTCAGGATACAGAAGAAATTCTTGCTGATGTTCTCAAAGTAGAAGTTTTTCGACAAACCTTGGCATCAAATGTCCTTGTTGGCAGTTACTGTTCACTCAGCAATCAAGGAGGATTGGTATGGAATAATCTCTTTGACTTCTGACCAGCTGTGATATGGATAAAACGGTTGACTTTGACTAGATACAGTATTATAGGCATGGGAAATGGTTCTGAGAATTGCTCACAAAATCGACCCCAATCTCTAAATCTTAAATTTCTTGGAGTCTTGAATTTCTCGATTGATGGTTAAAGCTAAAGTCACAGGCTCAATCTTGTGGTCTTCCAAAGTCTTAATTTTACCATTCAATACCCTTGATTTTCATAACTGATTGGAACTAGTGGTTTTACTAGTACATAGAGACTGTGTTGCTGTATAACAAACAAGTAATAATATATGTAGAATGAAACTAATAACTAATTAATAATAAAATATTATTATTATTATTATTTCACACCATGTAAAATAGCACTAAATTTACTGACTTTTTGGGCGTTAGTCCTTCAACAAAACATCAGCAGATTTAGTGCTTGTTACACGGTGCGTGTTAAAGTAATATAATATGATTTATAAAGATGTATTTCTTGTTTTAGGTTCATCCCAGAACAACTATTGAAGACCAAGATGAATTGTCCTCTCTTTTACAAGTACCTCTTGTTGTAAGCACTTACATGCTAACTATATTACAACTTTACATCACACATGACCAGTAATTCGAACATTTGAAATCAACATTTCAAATAACGGTTTGAACATTTCAAAGTCCAACGGGATCTCCTACATATATATACAGACCACTAAATAATTTTCTCAAAAACGTTCATTAAATTAAAATTAAATTGGATGAAAATTTGTGCCAGCTAAGCCTACATACTCTGCAATCACAACAGCCTGAGTAAACAGATATCTGATACTTTTTTCTTTTAGATATATTCGTGGAGATTTGATTTTTCTGTCTGAATGTTCGAGACTCGAGTCTAGACTTCAAAACTTCATTTGAATGTTTCGATTTACTGGTCACGCGTGACTGACGTACATTAGCTGTAATATATATCTACAATGCTAATATGGATTATTATTCTGCATCTTAAATCTTCCAAAATATTCTCACCATACATGGGTACCCTGTGGTAGAACACAGGGATCCCAAACAATTTTTTTCCTGACCAACATGTGAATTGTTCTTGTATTTGTTATTGATTTGTCTATAGGCTGGTACTGTGAACAGAGGTAGTGATGTAATAGGTGCAGGTATGGTGGTCAATGACTGGAGTGCATTCTGTGGATCAGACACCACTAGTACAGAACTGTCTGTTGTTGAGAGCGTGTTTAAGATTGGTGATGCTAGACCGTCAGCTATTACTACTACCATGAGGGCATCCTTAGTGGAAAGGTAAGATAAACAAGAACAGAGTAAGTGACTTGTGATCAAATTCCAAATTCTCCTTTGAAATTCAAAGATTCTAAAGAAGAATTTAGATTTTGATCAGAGATCACTTGTTATTGCACAGACTCTTCAATGTTTTAGTCAAGTTTAGACTTCATTTCTTATGCAGTTTATTATCAGATGAATTTGCCTACGGATGTTTCCAAACTGAAGGACATGGGGTGAAAGAAGGAGTGAGAGGAGAAGGTTCCCTTTGTTTCTCCTCTCTTCGATTTTTTGCCCTCCCCTGCATTGCATGCTACACGTGAATTTTGTCGACTAGTCTGACAGCACATGAAGAGCAGATATTTGCAACATTTGCATGTCACATACTTGAAGGCATATCATGAGATGAATGTTTTTTTACAGCCGTGAAATTGCACATTGTGTCGTGGCTGTGACGAGATGAGATCTCATGATATGTAAACACTTCAAATTGTTTCACTTTCTAATATATATTTTACCTTTCTCTTACTTGCAGTATGACATAGTTCAGCCAACAAGAAAAACACACAAAATATTAAATTAAACTGACTGTATTTAAGATCAACTTGCATTGGGCTGGATTAACCTAATTCAGTCTTCTGCTGTAGATACATTTCAAAATTTTATTAGCATTATTCTGTTGATACAATTTCAGCGCAGTCAAATGAATGTACTACAATCATATAACGAATAGTTTAATGTATATTAATTTTGGTGTCTATTTTATTGTACTTTATGCATTTACAAATTACAATAATATAGTATTGAAAATGTCATGAGTTCAAAATATTAACTTTTTTTAGTGAAACAGTGTTTTTATACTGTGTTTAATGTACTGTAAGCTTACATCATAATATACAACTTTAGTAGAAACCAACTAGCATACTATCATGAATCCTGCAATCTGATTGGCTAACGTACTCACTAGAGTGATTCCAATAAACCTGGGCACTACTAATTAGCTGTCAGTGTTTATTAGATGCAAAGAAACAAAAGAAAACAAAAGAGTGAGTGTCTAATAGTGTGTATTGGTGTAGTTAGTAATGCCCAGGTTTATTGGAATCACTCTATCTATTGCGTGATAGATAGTGAGTAGCGAAAAAGCCGGCATTTTGAACAAAAACAGCGAAAAATCAATAAATATTTGTATAAAATCGAAGGTAGTATGCTAGTTGGTTTCTACTCATTCTCGTTTTCTATGAGTTCAAATAGTCAACTCGATGCTAATCGCCTCGTTGACTATTGACTCATAGAAAACTCTAACTCGTAGTCTAATTGCCCTATACCACTATGACGTCAAATCAAAACAATCTATTGTTTAAACGCTAAGGATCATGGTCGCTAGAGGGGGACAAAACAGCAACAACACAAAGGATTTCGCAAATAAATGTATTTTACAGACGGTCTGAAAGCGATAAAAGTTACCAAACACAGTAAATATTGTGGGAAAAGTATCGATGAATATAATATCTGGAAACTAGCCAATTTGAAATCAAACGAACCTCAGCAGAGCAGATTTAGTTCAAAATTCTATTGTTCTTCACGATTCTGTCCCCCTCATAAATAAGCCGTTACGTCATAGTGGTATAGGGCAATTGTTAAATAGAGTCGTTTTTGTATGAGTGGGAAGTAGTTATGGATCGTGCCGTGTGGTGATCGTGCCGTGTGGTAATCATGCCGTGTCCAAGAATTCTGATTGGCTGAGCAACGATTTTGCACTGCCACTGTGATTGGTTGAATAGATGTCTTCGATTCCATACATACTGTCACTGTAACTCTGTACCGTAGGTTTCCCACTCATACGAAAACAACTATTATAATATGACTCTCATGTATGACATCAAAATAAAGAAAAAAGAAAGTCTGAGTATTTGTCTGCTTTTATAAGAATTTTTAAAGATTTATTGTTAACATGTAATGACAATTGTCATCACTTGGACACCTTAGTGAGTGTGTAAACTTCCTGAGTGGAGGTTGGTGTGTTGGACGGCAACAGCCAACCAAACAGAAATTGTCTACTCCTAAAATGTTACTCATGTTTGTATTTTATTTTACTCTACACATGCAGTGTCCATCCACTAACTACATGAATTACTACAGAATATATTATAGTCCCCTTCGCAGTTCCCTGTGTCATTTGAAAGGTAGCCGTGCCTTTGCATCGAAGTGAGATCAACGGTGACCTTGCAATGATCTTTCTTAACACCTTGGACAATTTATTATTCATATGTCTCTATCATTGCAAGGTCACTGTTGGTCTTGCCTCGATGCAAAGGCATGGCTACCTTTCAAGATGGCGCAGGGAACTGTGAAGGGGACTATTACAGCTATTCCATAGCTGACATTACATTATAATTTATAGTAATGAACACAGAGATGATGATGTGTTCCAGAATATTTGATCTGTTTCCATATTTTTCTCCTGAGATCCTATATTTCCTAGCCATGCTTTCCACAGACCCATTTTAATTTGGAATCCGATACAACTGTTATATCAACTACAGAACGCCATGTACACTGACATGCATAGGCACGAACACCTGGAAAATGATCACATAAACAAACATTAGAAAACAGTTTTGTAAGATGAGCTGTGTGTTTCATTTGGGCCTGAAAACCAACCAAAAGATAAAAAACCCAAAACTGATTCGAGAACATTTTGGGCCCGAAAAATGTGTTAGGACTTTTGAGAAAGAGCATTCAGGAAGATATAATTAGTTTGATTACCTCTCTTTGGTATTAATTTAGCCTTGAGTTTTCGGAAGTCTGGAACATTGTTTCTGAAGAATAAATAATCGCAGTCTGCTTGCCACTGAAAGTTGTCAAACGTCACAACTTTAAAGTCACAAGATGTGCATCTTAATTGATCACAAGTCCTGTGAACAAAACAACATAATATTATACGTTTTACTGGAACTGCTGCAACATGATCTGCAGAATCATTAGGTTATTGCATGCAGGTTGTAGTGTGCAAGATAATTACTCTCCAGTGGAATAGAAGGAAATGATTAATTGTGAGGGAAGCTAAACCTGCCAGTAGCTCAATTCCATTTTGAACATGCCATCCTGTTTTTATGTTATATATACACAACTTTAGACTTGGCAAGTTCTGGCAGGTGGCATAATTTAGTAGCAGCAAAATGGCATGGCATGCGCTGCATTTTAGCATTCGGAACACTAGGTGGCGCAGTGTTTGGAGTAGCTGGTCAAATGCACCATGCAGTTACCTACCACTGCTTGCATTACTAATGCCGTGTTTACACTTGAGCGCTCTACCAAGGTACAAATCAGAAAACTATTGTTTGTTGAGCGGTCACCGCTCAACAAACAATAGTTTTCTGATTTGTACCTTGGTAGAGTGCTCAAGTGTAAACACGGCATAAGTGATTAAAGTCATGTCAAACTTGTATGCATAGTTTTATAATTGCAATAGAATTGAGACATCAAAGAAGCCAATGGAAGTCTGTTACAAACAGCTTACCGGTTGCAACTTTCATGTCAAGTGGTCGATCATGTAAGTAAATACAAACACTGGTAATGTTGCAAATATATATTTCACAAAAGAAAGTAACTAACGGTACTTACTTTTGCTCAGACACTGTACACCACCCTTTGACGTACTTACTGCCTCCAATAAGCAGATTCAAACACTTTGGTTTATGACCTGTAGTTTCTTTATGCTGAGATTTTGTACTGGAACTTGGTGCTGGCTATTATATATATAACAATGCATGAGCTTCTTATTCTCCATCCAGGGCCGTACATAGCACAGAGGCCCCCCCCACCCCCCCCCCCCCCCCCCCCCCCCCCTAGTAAGGTGAAAAAGATACCAAAATTGAAAAAGTACTGAGAACTGTACTATTTGTATTTATTTTTCGCTGTTAAATACATTCCTCACCCCCCCCCCCCCCCCCCCCCCCCCCCCCCCCCACACCTTGAATTTTGGGGTATATACAGCCCTGCCACCACAGTTGCATGTCTGGGGAATCACTATGCTACCACTGTACCTTGGGTGCCAGAGGTCATGCCATGAAGGGCCTATGGAACCCTGCAGGGTATTTTAAAAACCACTGGGAACCCATGGTTGCACTTTACAATTGGGTGTCTGGATTTCCAAGGATGTTACCATGTTAACGAGTGGGTAAAAAGGGGGTAACTCTAAAATGTCCTCAATAAGTATATGTGTTGAGAATTTCACAATAAAATATTTTTATCGAAATGTGACCCTACCAAAGGAAGTCCAAGCCAAATTTAAAAAATGTGTACATTCTGATCGAATGTCTTTTCAAGTACCATTTAGACACAAGACTTTTAAAATACATATCGGTTAATGAAGGCAGACGAACATGACAAGTGTTTATATTCGGATGTTGAATAAATTGTCAATATTTAACACGCGCGGGGGTTCATAATTGTGGTTGACATGGTAACGGAACGAAATTTCGATTAAATGACCACTTTGGTTTTACACTACACATCACTTAAAGTCTAGCGATATTTGAAAAACTTAAGGTTTCTCATATTGTGAATAGAATAAATAATTAACTGAAAACACAGAGAGAGACTTACCGAAGCTAGTGTGGGAATTTCAGGCCCATCATCATCACATATATCTCGTATTATATCGTTTAAATCTTCTCCTTCTTTCTTGCTCTTTGAAGGCCTAGGACATTGAAGTGTAACAAACAGTTAAGGACTACTTCCAATTAATGTAGAAAAGTCGTTTGTACATTACGGTAAACCTTAATCCTTGGCCTTGCTTTACGTCTTTGTCTTGTTGTTGACCTGACTTAGTTCTGGCGGGCTTTTTAGACGGCGATTCTTTACAGAATTTCGACTCTACTTCGTCCAGTAAGTCATCTAG